>JAVANC010000010.1:33775045-34375045 GCA_033319125.1 Parnassius glacialis
AAAGAAGTGCTAGAAAAACGCAAGCAGCTAAGGTTACAGGTTGAAGAAGAAAAGAAAAAAGGAAATGTAGCATTCATAAGATACAATAAATTAGTAGTAAAGAAAAACAGAGATAACTACCCAGAAAAGAGAAAAAGGGAAGAGTCAGGCTCGCCAAACAATTCAAATCAAAAGAAAGCTACCACTACTGTTAAGACACAAATCAACTCAGCAACCAAAACTGTAGGAAAAGACACTATAAGACCTAACATGCTCAGCTATGTGGAAAGAGGAAGATCAGGTTCGATATCTGAAATACCAAAAAACCTGTAAATGACATCGACACTCGGAACCGAGACAACACAACATCAATAATACAAACTTTTTCTAAAGGCACCCCAATCCGGCCAGTCACCGTGGGGGAAGAAGACTATTACCCTCCAACTAATATCCAATTAGACATTCTTCCTAAGAAACATCGCCAAATGGCAAATAAAATACACATTGTGACATACAATACGTTGTCTTTAAGAACCAATGAGAGTCTAACGGAACTAATACTAGCTCTAGAAAATGTAAAGTGGTCAATATTGGGTTTGAGTGAAGTCCGACGACTAGGGGAGAGTATAGAAGACCATGGGCATTTTATATTTTATTATAAAGGAGAAGCACCAGGCTTATATGGAACAGGATTCTTAATAAAAAATTAATTAAAACCATTTATTGACGAGTTCATTGGTGTCTCAGAGCGTATTGTTATACTTCTACTGAACAATCAAGTAGAACAGAAATCGACACCTTCTACTCCATGTTACAAGACGCGATAATCAAACACTCGCACAACAATTTAGTAGTGATGGGAGATTTTAATGCAAGAACAGGGGCAAGAGGAAACGGAGAACAAATGATATTGGGTCCGTATTGTTCAGGCAAAAGAACAAGAAATGGGGAGAAACTTGTCCAACTGGCATATGAAAACAACTTAAAAGTACTAAACACTCTTTACAGAAAACGTGAGAACAACAGATGGACATGGATATCTCCAGATGGTCACCACAAAAACGAGATAGATCACATACTAACAAACAAAAGTAAAGACTAGGAATTCTACTCGCATTGCATTGCAATTCTACTCAGCTGCGCACCCATGCCAACGAGGGTTAGGGCGTCCCCCCAAGGCGACGCACACCAGCTAGTCCCCGTTGGTGTGGAATGCAGCGCGCAAAGCGGCGATGGGGACCGCCACCCGTCACGCACAGCCCGACACGGCGGAAGGTGGAGGACAGAGTGCAGAGTTGGCACGTGGAATGTTAGAGGAGGCATGAAAGATAAGATGAATGAGTTGATTGAAATAATGAAAGAAAGAGAATTAGATGTCGTGTGTATGTCGGAGACCAAACGGAAGGGCAGTGGTACTGAAGAGCTCCCTGGCGGGGCGTTAGCTCTATGGTCCGGAGTCCCGGAGAGCGAGAGCGCCCGCCAGGGAGTGGGGGTGCTTCTGTCGTCTCGGTTGGTCGATGTTATGACTGAATATAAGGTTGTGAACTCGAGACTTCTCTGGGTTCGCTTTAAATTGGGACTGACGAAGTTATTCCTTTTGGCTGTTTATGCGCCGGTAGCTTCGTCGTCCAGGGCTGAGCTGGAGGAGTTTTGGGAGAATGTAAGAGAAGTTCTAGATTTGGCTAGGGGAAACGAAAGAATTGTTGTGTGTGGTGATTTGAATGGATGGGTTGGTACCGCTCGACCAGGGTACGAGTCGGTGCTTGGAAAGTTTGGCGATAAAAGGGTTAATGATGCTGGCAAGCTTATACTGGCGGTATGCAAGGAAAAGGGTCTTCTTGTGACAAACACTATGTTTAATCACAAGAAAATCCATATGTATACTAGAGAAAGAAAGAATGAGAGAAGTATGATCGATTTGTTTCTGGTGGATGACCGACTACGAAAACAGATGATGGATACGCGAGTGTTCAGGGGTGCTGACCTGGGAACGGATCACTATCTAGTGATTACTAGATTTAGGGGTCTGTTCGCGGGTTGGCGCTACCGGACGGCGGTAACAGAACCACAGTCGGTCTGTCGCATCCGAAGCTGGAAGCTTCAGGAAGCGGATACTAGGGACAAATATCATGCGAGGGTAGCCGAAAAGCTTGACACCATCGATGGCAGAAATGAATGTGTGGAAAGAACATGGCAGAACCTTAGGGATGGAATGGTAAGTGCAGCGGAAGAAGTGTGTGGAACAATAAAAAGAGGCAGTAGTAAAAGAAGAGATGCATGGTGGAATGATGAAGTGAAAGAAGCTGTAGAGAAGAAGAAGAAAGCATGGTTAGACTACTTGGCCTCTAGTAATGATAAGGATATGAGAGAGAAGATGAAAGAAAGATATAAGCTGCAGAAAGTTCACACGAAAGCATTGATTGAGGAAATGCGTGAAAGGTGTAGAATGGAAGCGGACGAAAGGTTGTCGCACAACTTTAAGGAGAACTCCAAACTCTTCTGGAAAGAGGTTGGAAGGACCCGAAGTGGTGCGACGGCCTTAAGAATGAACAAAGTGCTTTCGAGAACTAATGACGTCCTCACAGAAAAATCGGACGTCATGCAGCGATGGAGCGAATTTTATAGAGAAATGTATGCGTGTGATGATCTTAGTGAGGGATCCGGGGATGACGCCGTGACTGGTACGCCAGACCTGGACCTCGATGACACTGAGGTCATCAGTATGAAAGAGATTGAACGTGCGATTCGAAGTTTGAAATGTGGTAAGGCTGCGGGACTAGACAGAGTTACTGCTGAAATGGTCAAGTATGGTGGGCCTCGCGTCTGGGACAGCTTTTATCTGCTGTGCAATTTGTGCTGGCGGACGGGGGATGTCCCGGATGATTGGCGATCCGCAGTCATTGTGCCTTTATATAAAGGTAAAGGTTCACATTTTGACTGCGGGTGCTATCGGGCGATCAGCTTGACCAGTTTAGCAAGTAAAGTTTACTCAAAGGTTTTGACACGTAGGATGCAAGAGAAATCGGAAAGATTTCTATGGGAGACACAATGCGGATTTAGACCTGGAAGAGGATGCACTGGTCAAATGTTTTCTCTACGCATGATCACGGAAAAGCTTCTGGCTGCTAACCAGAAGATTTTCTGTGCTTTTGTGGATCTTGAGAAAGCATTTGATAAGGTTGTAAGGAAGAAAATGTGGGAACTGTTGCCGGGGTACGGTGTGGATGGTCGATTGCTAAGGGCTGTGCAGTCACTTTACTGTAACTGTAAAGCCTGTGTGCGGGTAGGGCATGACCTGTCACCCATGTTTAGCGTCCAAACGGGCGTGAAACAGGGTTGTGTCATGTCTTCCTGGCTGTTCATACTGTATCTCGACAGCTGTTTACAGAAGCTGAAAGATAGCTGTTTGGGTGTGAAATTGGGTGACATAAAAGTAAATTGTCTGCTGTATGCTGATGATGCAGTGCTTATTGCACCATCAGAGGCAGAACTGCAGGCATTAGTCACGTGTATGAAAGAGGAATGTGAAATTAAAGGTCTCCGTTTGAATGCTAATAAAACTAAGGTTCTGGTATTTGAAAGGGACGAAGAGAGAACGAAGTGTGAAATATGGGTAAATCAGGAATGTCTAGAACAGGTAAATGAAATTGTATACTTGGGGAGTGCTTTTAGCCGGGATGGAAGATGTGATTTAGATGTGGACAGGCGTGTCGCTGCCGGGAACAAAGTCAATGGAGCCCTGACTGCGTTAGTCAAAAGGCAAGGCGTAGTGAAGAGTGCACGCCTTGCAATACATAACGTAGTGTTGGTACCAACTTTGTTATATGGCAGCGAAACCTGGGTATGCCAGAAGAAGCATAAAAGCAAGTTGAATGCAGTGGAGATGCGATCTCTTCGTAAAATGTGCGGCGTCACCATGGCCGACCGAAAGCGAAACGAAGAGATTTGCAATATGGCAGGTTTGAAAGATGACCTTATAACAAAAATTGATAAGGGCGTGCTTCGATGGTTTGGGCACGTTGAGCGAATGAGTGAAGACCGAATGGCGAAGAAAATATATAGCGCGAAAGTTAATATTAAAAGGTGTCGAGGTAGACCGAGACTAACTTTCGAAGACCATGTGAGCAAACTGCTCGAAGAGGGGAGGGTCAAGAGTACTCGGATACCTAGACGTGCATGTATGAAGAAGATAATGAATCTGAAAGAAGCGAAAGAGGTATGTAAAGATCGTGACACTTGGCGATCTGTTCTCTCTGGCTACCCCGTCAGGGATTGTGCGTGAAGATAAGTAAGTAAGTAAGTAAGTAGAACAATTCACAGAAAAAACAAAGGATTTAGACATACAGAGTAAATACAATAAATTCGAAGAACTCCTCTATACTACTAAAAAAGGCAAAATGGAAAGTAGAAACAACAGGACAAAATGGATAACAAACAAAACTAAAGAACTGATAAGAAGTAGAGCAGACCTTATATCTAACCCTGAAAAGACAAAAACTATAAGAAAAGACATAGCTAATTTAAGTAATAAAATAAAAACACACATGAGAAAAGACCGTCAGAGATATAGATTGGAACAACTGGAAAAATGCATACAAAGAACTGGAGGCACCAAAAAAGCAGCTAAACTACTATTGGAAAAACGAGATTGGATACCAAATTTAATAAATAAAAATCATAAATGCGAGAAGCGACGCCCTGAAATCATATCAATAGCCACTCAATTTTTTGAAGAATTGTATTCAAGGAAATATACTGCACAGACAGCAATCCTAACAGGAGGAAGTGAAGTACCGGATATAATACACGAAGAAATAGAAAAAGCCGTGAGAACTCAAAAAGCAGATAAAGCTCCAGGATTAGATGGCATAAGTAACGAGTTCCTCATCCTAAATAGAAACCACCTGATACCAATTCTCCAACATCTTTTCAATGAAGTCTTACAAAGCGAGATAATACCTTACCAATGGACAACATCATCAATAGTACTTCTACACAAAAAAGGAGATAAAAATAACATTAATAATTATAGACCTATAAGTCTATTGTCGAATATATATAATATCTTCGCAAAAGTTATACTCTATAGAATAACTAGCACGTTGGATGAGAATCAACCAAGAGAGCAGGCGGGTTTCAGGAGCGGATACTCAACTTTAGACCACATTCATGTCATCAAGCAACTATTCGAAAAAGCCAATGAATACAACATAACATTTTACTGCTGCTTTGTGGATTACAGTAAAGCTTTCGATACAATAGAGCATGAAAAAATTTGGCAAGCACTCAAAAACCAAGGTATTGAAAATAAATACATCAGAATACTAAAAAATATCTACGATAACAGTAAGGCTACGATAAAACTAGAGAAGGAAGGTAAAGATATTATAATAGGAAGAGGCGTACGTCAGGGCGATCCGCTATCGCCGAAACTCTTCACAGCCGTTTTGGAAGAAGTCTTTCGTCAATTAGACTGGGAGAAATGTGGACTGTGCATTAACGGTGAAAACCTGTCACATTTGAGATTTGCCGATGATTTGATAATCCTTTCGTCATCGAGTGGCGGACTGCAGGCGATGCTGAATGACCTAGTTAGAGAAAGTGGCAATGTAGGATTGGTCATGAACACATTAAAGACCAAGGCTATGACCAATGGCAAGGAAGAACGTATTCTGATCAATAATAACCCGATTGAATATGTTAATGAATACATCTATTTGGGCCAGATAATCTCTCCTGTAAATCTAACCTCAAAAGAAATTGACAGACGCATTGGAAATGCCTGGAAACAATTTTGGAGCCTAAAAGAAATAATGAAAAATAATGATACTAACATAACCATCAAACGGAAACTCTTTGATACCAGTATACTACCTATACTCACTTATGGCTGCCAAACCTGGGCACTCACTAAATCACACATTAAAAAGTTAGAAACTTGCCAAAACTCTATGGAAAGGAGTATGATGGGGAAAAGACTATCCAATAGAATAAGAATCGAAACCATAAAGAAACATACGAAAACAAAAGATGTCACAATAATAATAAAAAAGTTAAAATGGAAATGGTCAGGCCATATAATTAGAGGAAAGGAGAAATGGTCCAAATCGATAATGAATTGGTTTACAGGTCATATGAAAAGGAAAAGGGGTAGACCATGTAGAAGATGGGAGGATGACATTAAAGCCATAGCAGGAGGCATATGGACGAGAACTGCTAAGGGTAGAGAGAGGAATGGAAAAGGTTGGAGGAGGCCTTTGCCAATAAGTGGCATACAGACAGGGTTGTCGATGTACAATAGTTAAGCGTCGAGAGTGTAAAAAATATATAATATATAATCCAGTGTTAGATATAGAATAATCCAGATAGATACTCTGAATATCTCTGATATTGTAAATGAAATACTGTCTGAAATAAAGGCTATTATTATTATTATTATTATAATGGCATCCCAGAAACGAAAATTTTTTATGTTTGTTGGTAATTGTACGGCTCACAATAATATGCCTAACCTAAATTTATAACATTGAAAACCATCCTACAGCTGATACGTCCAAAAGACAAACTAAAATGAAAGATTTTTTGATTGATTGATTTGCATTTTTGTATTGTTTATAAAGAATATTTTTGTTTATTAGTTTTTTTGATTGTTAATATAGATTACAGCTCATGTATAATGTTTCCAAAATATGTTATATTATTTAGTAATTGCACCGCTATTACTGAAATAATCTCTATTCTCACCTCTATTAATGGAACCCTCTTAAATGAGACACATTTATTTATACCTGGATATCTGAGACACTGGGTAAGTGGAATACCTCTTTAAGTGAGACAAATTTACAGATCCCTTAAGGCCCCAGTTATCCAGGTTTCACTGTATATAAATTCAGTTGTTTTCAGAAAACAAAAAAGTCCACTGTATGTAGTAATTTTTTAAGGTTAGTTACACTACCTTGAACCACAAGTTACCAACTGGCATGAAGGTCTTCGAAACTAGGCCATTAAATAAACACATTTGAAGACCCATTGGCTTGCCCAAATGCCTTAAGTAAAATTAAAGACCTAATATAAAAAATACCATAAAAAATCTGCAGGGAGAAGAGTTATGTCTTATTGTGAGTTCAACTCTGATAGTTTATACAAAATTTGTCATTCAGACTAGTCTCTGGAGTGACCGCCATAAACTGTTTCAGCGGAATTTAAAAAGAAAACTGATGAAAGTTTAAACAAAAATCCATTGTGTGACAGATTACAAAGTGTTAATTTCCGAAGTTGTACAATATAGCATACAAATATTTAACTATGGTGGTCTCTGTACCATCTGAAATACTTTTCTCAAAAGCTATCCAGCAGAGGAGATTGCAAGCCAAAAAGAGTAAATAAAATTTTGTTATTACAAGGTTTAGGTAAGAAATATTAGGACTGATAAAAATAATCCCGATTAGTTACTTTGGCTGTTTTGACTTACTTACTCATATTAAACTGTGGATAAAATTTCCAATATGGACCATCAATTTAAATGCCCATATTTTTTTTGTAGATAGTACTCACTAAAAGAAAGAGTTTTGCAAAGTTTCAATATGCAGAAACGCATACTTTTTGAGAAAAAAAATATTGAAAATCAGTTATTTTTGCAATATTTAGGTCATTCCTACGTTAAAACTGACACTATTTTGTATTGTCATTGTCATCATCGGTAGGGATGTCGATTGTTTCCGAAAAAGATCGATTTTTAAATCGATTCGAATCGTAAGCTGATGTATCGATTCACAAAAAAATTTATTTCTAAAATATCGATATTTTTTCATGTTTGCATTTATAATGTAAATATAAATCCATTTAGTGAAAACCCAGAAAGATACCATTGTAAATAATCTCTTATTGAAATTTGTTTTACTTTTATTTATTTATTTTTATTAGGGCAGATAAAATAGGTTAGGTTCAACTTGTGTCAAAGAATCGAATTGATTGACCCCGACTTCACCTGGTACGAGTCTGTTCTACCCCTAGTGGTTTTAAAGAGCTGGAGGCGCGTAGGGGGGAGCTCTTCCCGCAGCGCCAGAGACGTTGTAGTCTCAAAATAGATACAGAAACCCCTTTTAATCAGTCCCCCTATTTTATGTCTGATGAAGGGGATTTTGTTCTCATAAAATGGATTTATATTTCCATTATAAATGCAAACATGAAAAAATGTCGAATTTTACAAATCGATTTTTTTGTGAATCAATACATCAGCTTACGATTCGAATCGGTTTATAAAATCGATCTTTTTCAGAAAGAATCGACATCCCTACTGACGATGACAATAACAATATAAAATAGCGTCAATTTTACCGTAGGAATTGACAAATTTGCAAAAATAACTGATTTTCAATAAATTTTTTCTCAAAAAGTACGCATTTCCCCATATTGAAACTTTGCAAAACGCTTTCTTTTAGTGAGTACTATCTACAAAAAAATATGGGCATTTAAATAGATGGTTCACATTGGAAATTTTAATGCTGATGCAGTTATCATATCTTTTACTTACTGCATCTTCCGCGTCACGAGGATCTTCAAATTCAACAAAAGCAAAGCCAGGTGGATTCCTAGCTACCCACACGTTTCTTAAAGGCCCATAGTATGAAAACGCATCCTCAAGTTCTGGTTTACTTGCGTTATTACCTAAATCACCGACATACACCTTGCAATCACCATAACGCGACATTATCTGTAAAATAAAACGATAAACATAAGTGTTGAACTAATGAACGCCAACGCACATGAGATGGCGTCTCGGCATTTAGAAAAAATGAGTAAATTACCAGTATAATTTGTTATTTCATAAACATTTACTAATAATCACACTTTAGGTCAACAAAAGGCAATAAAGTTGCTTACTTATATTTTAATATTGAATACTTAAGATTACTGATCTGAATGCACTTACACCGACGCCAAAGTTCTCAAAATGGCGGCGACGGCGATATGGATATGGTTAAACGTAGTGATTATATTCTCTTTGGGGTGGGGTGGCACTGGCATCGTAGATAGCAAAGTCTATGGGTAGCATTGGGTGGCATAGAGATTGTTGTTTTTGTTGTTTCGATTCGTCTATCAAGGCAGGCATAGGTTAAAGGCTACACAGCCTTATTTGATTCGTATTTAGTTAACAAAAATCTTCAAAATATGCTGATGGGTAACATTGTGAAGTTCTTACATTTTATCGACAGCTTAACACAACATGTAATGATAGGAGTGACTACTATGGCGGTGCTCTTATTTTATTAAACAGGACCATTCCTTTATCAGCCATTCCTCTTCTTCTTGTACAAGCCAATATAAATACAGTACCTAGCTTTTAACGCTATGGACATCACAATTCTATCAATTTACATCCCGGCTCCCACTCCTTCGTGTATACCAGAATTCAATTTAAATCTATCAAGCATTTTTCCGCTTTACATTGTTTTAGGAAACTTAAATATCCATCATGTTATGTGGGGTTCCCATGAAACTGACTTTTTTACTTATTTGTTACGAAATGTTTTCAATGAATTTAATCTTTGTCTTCCAAACTATGGTTCTTCCGCCAGAATGTGCTATCCTTCACAAAATACTAGATTCGCAGTAGACTTGTCATTATGCTCTCCAATTCTGGCTGCTAGCACATCTTGGAAACTCATCCTTCTTCTTTTGTAAAAGTAATCACTTTCTCATCCTCTTAAACCTAAGTAGACAACACATAGATGTGTTGCTACCCAAAATATATCCCCTCCTTTTTAAATTCAATCTGTCTTAAGCTGATTGGGGTGCCTTTTCCTCAGAATCAGAACTTCATATCAATAACCTTCCCGCAGTATCTTCTGATAAAGTTCAGTGTCTATTCCCAATTTATAACCCTTCTAAATAATAATATTCTAAATAATTTTCCCTTTCAAGAATACCTCTACAAATAAAAAAATTTCACCTCCATGGTGGGATGTAGACTGCTACTCAATATTAGAAAATAAAAGGCAGCAGAACGGCTGTAATCCTGTAATATATCAACGAACAGTTTTCTAAATGATCAAAAATAGGTGCTTGGTCCAAAAATTTCTTTATGAAAAGAAAAAAGGATGGCTTACACTCTGTGAGAGCCTGTCTAACAGATTTCCTTTTTCTATTGTTTGGAAAAGTATCAGGCGCTTTCGTGGTGGTTTAAATAATAGCAAGCCCCTTAAGCAGGCCTAGTTCCCGTTGGCTAGACAACTTAAATAACAGACTGGCTCCATTGATTCTTGAAAATAGAGGCATTATATCAGTTTGTGGGGCACATGATAATGCTCTCCCACTGTTCAGGAAACTGACTGAAAAGAACTGTGGACCATAGACATCTATCTTTGATTAAAAATAAAAATGTAGACGCGTTGACACCCCCGAGGACTAAGATGGAATGCGTCGTATCTAGTAAAAAGGGTTTCCGGTTTTCTAAACTCACCATATGAGCATTAAGTTGTTATTTTACACTGATATTCTGTGAGGGCGTGGTCCTTCTCAGGTAGAGCCGACATTTAATTCACCAAAGTGTGGTGGCGACTTAAGAGATCGACAGAGGGAAATGAAACAGGAGATGAGCAGCAGCACCTTTTTGATACAACTGAAAATTTTAAAAAACTGCACTTATTCACTTCCAACACGCCTACCAAGCGTGACAAAATAAAAAGTAAAAAACAGATTGCCTCGTAAGGGGGATCACTGCAAGGTATTATATTTTTTTTTATAGAATTGGGTTGACAATCGAGCACACAGTCCACCTGATGGTAAGTGGTTGCTGTGGCCCATAGACATCTACATCTATCTTCGTTTGTGAATTAAAATGCAGATGCGTTGTCAGCCGTGAGGACTAAGATAGAAGGCCCCTTTTCCAGTAAAATAGGTCACCGGTTATCTACACTCACCATACGAAACACAGCAGCATTTAGCTGCTTTTTTACGCGGGTATTCTGTGAGAGCGTGGTCCTTCCCCGGTCGAGCCGACCCATTCGTGCTACAACTATACTATTAATATAGCTGCAGCATGGCTCTACCACGTAATATATATATATATATATATATATATATATATATATATATATATATATATATATATATATATATATATTGTTGCACGCCACCATTAATGACTGGTACATGACAACACTAATAAAATTACAACTTAAAACCACACTAATTACAAAACACAATTGTACCACTGATAACTTTTAAATTGATTCTTCGTACTAAATTAGTACGCAGTTGCATCGCTTCGACGTATTCGCTTGTATCGCCAAAACTACTTCAAAACTAACCCCGGTCGCGGTCTAGACCGGCCTTATATAGGGCCTCAGATAGTTCCAGAATCTTCTACTGTACAAACATCTAGAACAGTGTTTCCCAAACATTGTTCTGCCATGGCCCGGTAATTTTCACACTGTACCTTCGTGACCCACTTAATACTTTTTAGCCCAAGCTGTTTCCATTAAGAGCCCTCTTACATTTCGGCGTTTCGCAAATTTAGGTATTTTACGCACCGAGCGGGCGGCAAGCTACGCGACCGATACTTTCTTTCATATCTATTCACTCGCTCGCACTATAATACTGTGAGTATGGCGATTAAACGATCTTGATATTCCATAATACAAAGTTTTCTTAGGATGGACTTCAGTGGATGGAATATTTTTTGGTGTGTCATTTTAATGTTATCTTATTAATTTATTATTATATAATTATATAATTTATTATTTATTACTTTATACCATTTTGATATATTATTCATTATTTATAAAATTTAGTGTCAAAATAAGTACACATAAATATTTTAATTGTTACGCTGTAATCGAATGTTAATAATCGATTATGTCTACTACCGGTCGAATAGTGGCATAAATAAATAAACGGTTGCAACCTGTTTTAATAAATATAACAACCAAATGTAACTAATATGTTTTTAATCGGTACTTACAGTCAATTACTATGCTTTTTATAAGAAATATATTTGCTGCGACGGCATTGACCGAACTTTTCTCGATTCAATAATTTCAGGCAGTACACACTTTTCATAAAAAGCTTGTAACTTGGGTAACATATTGAAAATCTAAAATTGGTCGTATTTGTAAATTTTTAGTACTTTTACTGCATTAATCTGGGTCAATACATATTATGGCAAGTAGTCAGACATTTTTATTTGCTAAATGAAGCTGGCTTTGGATTTGGTAAAACCAGTCATTATTTTGATTTAATGTTACACTTGAATCACTGAATTTATAACCTTTAACTTTTTTTTTTGTCGAAAGGCCGTATCAAAATCTATTCCGAAAGCTGAAATAGGACATTTAACTTCAATAAGACCGTCGCTGTATAGGAAGCCCTCAAATAACAATGTTCTAGGTCAATGAATAGACCAAATTTTTCTATAATAATATTTTTTTGTTTGCTCAGTTGTGCCAATGCTGCAGACTCGTTGTCCCTACCATGTTTAATGGAAGAGACGTGATCTAAATTATAACTATATAAAATAGTTTTAAACCGATCGATCAAAAATTGCGGTCGTAGTTGACGATGCTCTAGTATGCAGGCAATCGACGCACACTACGATAGCAATCGACGCACACTACGATAGCAATCGACGCACACTACGCATAGACTTTGTATCTTACCTCTATCTACGACACTACGGTAGTATCGAAACGATGCAGCGCCCGAAATCAACTGACCCTCGGCAAGCGCTCGCGCGTTAATGATTTCCGTATATACACTCTTACCTATGATTAATGATCGCAGATGGCCGGCACAGTGAAATATATAGTACTTTTATTTAATTAATTAAAATATAATAGTAACGATTTGAAAAGAAAAAATAATAGCATAGTTTAAGCAAATGTTGATGATTATTTTGGTATAAATTTTACTTATAAATGATGTAGAACTTCGGAAATATAGAGGCTTGTATCAAAGCTTTTTTTGTCGTTTTTTGAATTATGTCGATTTTTTTTTCCTAGCGTGAAAAGTATATAACGAAAATGTATTCAACTATTATTAAAGTGTAGGATATTTGGGAGATAAAAATATTTTTTTTGATGGTCGATATTCAATAGAATCTACAAATTAGAGCTCCCAAATCATGTCTTCGAGAGTTTTTGCCTAAACATGCATCGGGAGAATGATTATTACTGATTAAATAAATAAGTTATCTAAAATCCGTTCCGAACTTATTTGAGGAGAGAAAACGAACTATTTTTACCAAGTAATTGTTTTTTCAAGCAATGAACGATAAACATAAAATTTCAACGAGGAAACCTTGTAATTTCGCGTTTTTTTGTAATACGCCTCTTAAGTAAAATAATACAAATTTATTAATAGTAAAAATGTTTTAAAAATTAATGTTAACGATGGGTCGATCGGTAGTAGGTATTATTTTTAAAACAAGGGGGGAATATTGCGACCCGGTATTTTATTTTGATGGCCCAGTACCAGGTTGCGACTCGGCAATTGGGAAACGGTGATCTAGAATGTTCGAGTACATAGTGGTGCCGATTGACTAGGTGTCGATAGTTCTAGAAAGTTCTTCCATGGAGATTTCTAGAAGGATCTTGATAGGAGAGCCTAGTTCTGCTATTCGATACTAGAAAGCGCTAGTGGTAACTAGTGTCGCTATGTACCAGTCATTAATGATGGCGCGCAACACTGTCCCCTCTTAAGACATGCTCGTCCCGAGCATTATCGGGTCCATAATAACGCGCCAATCGGTCCACATGGACGATCTTAGGAATATCTCTTGCACCTTTTTGTAACCGGTAGGTTACGTCATTGATACTTGTCACAATCCGGTACCGTCCATCCCATTTAGCTTGAAGCTTGACTGAAGACTTCATAAACTAGTTTATTGAGTTTATGTTTACACCTTATTAATTGTTATACTTCTTACTGTTTATGAAATAAATAAATAAAAAAAAATTAAAAAAAAATCTGCATCTGTTAAAGCTTCTTGATTTGGAATGGCAAAGGCTTCTGGTCACTTAGAGAAGTAATCCATCACAACCATAAAACACTTGTTACCACTTTCACTTTCCGGAAACGTCCCCGCAACGTCAAGGGCTATCCTCTTCCATGGTGCACCAACATTGTACAATTTAAATGCACCTCGACTACGAGTCTCAGGTCCCTTTACAGCCGCACAATTTGTAAATTTGCGACACCAGTCCTCGACATCGTCACGGCAGTGGACCCGGTAAAACCGTTCTCGGATCTCTAGTAGAGTTCGTTTAACTTCCAGATGGCCTCCTGAACAACCATTATGGTACAACTGTAGAACATCCGGTACTTTAGCTTTAGGGACAACCATTTGCAAATGACAGCTATCTCCCCATTTTGCCATTTTGGCACAGGACTCCATCCTGAATCAGCAAGCTGTCCCATTGGGCCCAATATCTGTTCGTATAGTATGTGCCAAATCGATTGAGAAAAACGGACAATGACCTTTCGGTCGTTTAACCAGGGGTTACAAACCTTCAATATATAGGCACATTTTATATGTAGTACTTTCTTTATTTATAATGATTTTTTTATAATGATTGATATAATATATATTTATTAACTATTATTAAAAAGTTATGTGAAAGATCGCTGTAGAAGAAAAATCATCTATTGTTATAAAGTACTTTATTCATTTAACAACAAAAAACATTAATTTATAACACATATAAAGATTCGAGTGATAACGACACCGAATAAGTACGTACTTATGCAAAAGATAAAACTTTATTTTTAATATTATATAAGAACTTTATTTTTATTCGGTGCAATCATCACTCGTATCTTCACTTGATGAACTATCTGTAACATTAATTATAAAGCGATCTGCAGTTTGGTCAATTCTATCATCCATGCCACGCATTTTTTGTTCAACCTTAAGGACATGCTGAACACAGTTTTTCCATTTATCTGGCGTGATTTGAGTTAAACCATCTTTAAGTAAATTTTTAACATCTTTTAACTTGAAAGTTGTATTTTTTCGTGCAACGTACCCTTTCACATCTGCCCACACAAGTTCAATGGGGTTAAGCTCACAGTGATAAGGAGGTAACCTTACCACTGTGATGCTTTTTTCTTTTGCCATCTCGTCGGTGACGTAACTTCGATAGTTATCTTTAACTGCCTTTATTTTTTCCATTAAGTGGGTCTTTGTGTCCGAGGGCACGTATGCGATCTGTTTAGATTCTAGCCATTCCTGCATATTTTGTTTCCGCCAAGACATTGTTGGGGTTTTTTCTAAACGTCTGGAGTGGTAACTAGCGTTATCCATAACTATGACATCGCCGCTTTGCAGTTTTTCTATTACTTTTCTAAACCAGTCCTCGAAATGGAGAGCGTCCATACTCTCATGGTAGTCACCAGTAGATGATGATTCAAATACCCAATCACATCCCTCCAAAAAGCCATTTTCATTGCCAACGTGTACAACTATTAATCGCTTTCCTTTACCCGAAGGGGCTTTCGCGCCAGTAGAGTAGCCTTCTAACCGTGATTGACGAGAAGATTCAATTGTGGTGTCTTCCCATACCTTTCCCATAGTATGACCTGCGTTAATCCATGTTTCGTCAAGGTAAAAAATGTTACGTCCCTCGTTTCTTAATATTTGTATTTCTCTCAAATATCTGGTACGCCACAGAACTATCTCTGGGCGATCTATTAGACCACTTTTTCTGTTTCTCTTTATATATTTGAATTTTAAATGGCGCAACACACGTCGCAGGGAAGTTTTGCTCAAGTTTGGCAACTGGTCATCTTGATTTATACTGAGCAAAATTTTGTCTAAAGTCGGTAATTCTCCTGCAAGAAAGAACTGATGCACTTTCGCTCTTATAGCCGATTTATCAAAATCGTCCAACTTGTCAATTACAGACTTTTTTCTTTTATTAATTATTCCCTTTTCTGGTATTTTATGGGAATCTCTATACACGCTTAATACGCGATATATAGTGCTCTTGCTGACTCCTGAGATCTCCGAAACCTTTTCTACCATATTAACGTTTGAAGGATACACGTCTTCGGGCCAGGTGTTTTTGACATATTTGTATACATTAATGATAATCTCTTGTTCCCCGACCGACAAAGTGGTAGGTTTTCTCTTTTTTACTGGTGACGTTAAAGGTGCTCCAGAAGATGGGCCTGTAAATAAATGACAAAAATATACTACCATAGTACTACATCACATAAATACATATTGTTTTAGAAAATAAATACCACATGGTCACATAAAAAGAGCGCTTTAAGAAATAGAAAGGCTACGTCGTCGCATTTGTACCTATTTGTACGTACCTGCTACGTTTATTATGGGTCGGCGACGTCTCTTTCCACTTGATGTTGAAGGACCGGGTCCTTCACCAAATTCTCCTGAACTCATGTCGATTTAGTAACGACCGTCACAGTAAAACTAATATAACAGATTCAAAAAACAAAAACTTAACGATATAACAAATTTAACAGTAAAAACTCAACTAAAACAATGCAATGAATGCTATGAATTACCCGAGACGTACACACGCAAGCGCTATCCGAACACGAATGAAAACAAAATGGCGGACCGGCCCAAAAAAGGTGACGCATCTCTGGCTGCCATTGTCACGTTTCTTTTAGAACGAACTGACGTAACGCGCGTTTTGTTTATTTTAAAGGGATGAATTTGCAAAAGCTCAATATGGTGATTATATTGCTTCAAATATTTTTTTAATATGAAACTGTTATTAAATGAATTGCTGCGTTACTTACCATAAATTGAAATATAAAATATAACACATTTTTCGCGATGTACCGTAAGATTTTACTATGTTTATAGGAACCACAGACAATATTATTTAAGAAACAAAAAAACAAAACATATGTGCTGACCTAGAAGTGGGAATAATATCAATATTTAAATATTGTTATCACATCTAAATTGAGATTTTGTAAGTTACGCCTTTTGACACTCGGCTCATATCTGAGGTCATTGTCCGTTTTTCTCAATCGATATGGCACATACTATAGTTGAACTCATCGCTGAGACGTCGCTCCACTTGGGCTTAGGAGCCCTGGCCGTCATCCATTCCAGAATCGACTGTCTTGAGCATCCTCACAGATACCACTTGCTTACCTTCTTGCCTAGAAATTTGCCTACTCTTTGAAAAATCACTGTATATAAGTAATTACTGCTGGCCGTATGAGGAAGCTCAAGGTCGCTCAGCGAGCTATGGAGAGGGCTATGCTAGGAGTTTCTCTGCGTGATAAACTTAGGAATGAGGTTATCCGCAGTAGAACCAGAGTAACCGACATAGCCCAACGGATTAGTAAGCTGAAGTGGCAGTGGGCCGGCCATATAGCTCGAAGAACCGACAACCGATGGGGAAAAAAGTTTCTCGAGTGGCAGCCTCGTACCGGTAGGCGAAGAGATGGAGTGACGACCTGGTAAGACATGCAAGAAGTCGATGGATGCAGGTGGCTCAGGACCGTGCTTTGTGGCATTCTATGGGGGAGGCTTATGTTCAGCAGTGGACTTGTGAAGGGCTGTAATGATGATGATGATAAGTAAATGAAGAGCCGTGGTAACTCAGTGGCAAAGCGCTCACTGTGAATTTTACAGTACGCGAGCAACCCGGGTTCAATTCCCGCTGGCGCCAATGGAATTGTTAATTGCAATTTCACCACGTACTCGGCGGTGAAGGAAAACACCGTAAGGAAACCTGCATGTCAGAAATATGAAAAAATATTTCGAAGACATGTGACGTTCGCTATCACGAAACTCTCAGGAATGAGAGGAGGCCTGTGCCTAGCAGTGGGATGTATATATGTATCTGTAACTTTAATTTTTATATAGGTAAATATATGTGTACGTGTGTGCGCGCGTATCCGCGCACGCATTTGTTTATCTACGAAAGTGGATATTTTTAAAATTGTTAATGTGTGGTCGACGTTTGACTTACTGGCGACAGCTTGTCCTGGGTAAAAATACCTTCTGTGTACTAAATATCGGGAATTTGTCAATAAAACAAAAAATACAAATTATTCATCTAAATTTATTTTATCGCCTTCAAAGTAGGCCCCATCGCTTGCAATACAACATCTCCAACACTTCACCCAGTCTTCCATACATTTTTCATAGGCTATTTGTGGTATGGCCTTTAGCTCATTCAGCGAATTTTTTGTTATGGCTTCTATCGACTCAAAACGTTTTCCTCGAAGTGGTAATTTTAACTTGGAAAATAAAAAAAAGTCAGACGGAGCCATATCAGGTGAATACGGTGCTTGGTCGAGAACTTTTGTTGAATTTTTCGCTAAAAACTCTTTCACTATAATGGCTGTGTGTGATGGTGCATTATCATGGTGCAGCATCCATGTGTTGTGTTGCCACAAATCTGGACGTTTTCGGCGGATACTCTCACGCAAACGCTTCATGACGCCTAAATAATATTCTTTATTCACTGTTTCTCCCTTTGGAAGGAATTCGGAGTGAACCACACCACGATAGTCAAAAAAAAACTGTCAGCATCACCTTGATTTTGGAGCGACTTTGCCGCGGTTTTTTGGGTTTCGGCTCGTTTTCGAGACGCCATTCTGAAGACTGTTGGCTTGTTTGCATGTCGTACTCATAAACCCATGTCTCGTCGCCAGTTATTATACGTTTCATAAAGGTCGGATCCGTAGAAGCTCGGGAAACCATGTCTTCAGCGACATGCTTTCGCTGCGCTCTTTGAACAAAATTGAGCTCTTTTGGAACTAGTCGAGCGGCGACGCGTTTCATGCCTAAAATGTCAATGAGAATGTTGTCTGACGGACTTAAAAGATGTTCACCTCACTAGCCAACTCTCTCAGACTCATACGTCGATTTTCGAGCACTAGCTTCTTGATTTTGTCGATGTTTTCTTTGGTCGTAGCGGTTGAAGGTCTACCAGAACGAGGCAAGTCTACTACTACTTCTCGGCCTTCTTTAAAAGCCTTATACCATTCATAAGCCCTTGTTTTCGATATACACGATTCGCCGTAGGTATTTTGCAACATTTTTAGTGATTCACCACATGAAATATTATTCGAAACACAAAATTTAAGGCACACTCTATGTTCAACAATATTTTCCATTGTAAAAATCGCCGAGAACTCAAAACTATGACCAACAAAAAGTGTAGTTTAAAACAAATTAAATGACAGATCCCGCTCAAACTTTGCACGCTAAATCAGTACTACCAACATGCAGTAAAAAAATTAGAACGACCTCTTTTACGCGGGTCTTTTTATTGACATATTTCCGATACTTTTTACACATAGTATACTCTTCGACAAAGTATATTTTTACCTAGGACAAGCTGTCCCTAGCAAGTACGGTACGGAAGTTGTACGTTTTTTACCTATAGTTTACAATAACTACTGGCATATGTAGGTATATTTATAGAGAAAACCAAAAATTAAATATAATCAGGATAAATTGTTTATTAACAATACTACAGTTACATTGTTATAAACTTGGCGGCAATAAAGTAATTTTTCTATGTCTGGCACCGAAAACGTACCAACTTAATGATTACCATGATTATTTTAAATTACTCTTTTACAAATCTTTAAAGAATTTATGTAGGTTACATTAAAACTGAGATCAATATTTATATTACTTTCTAAAAAAATATTTCAGGTATCTTATAATTACACAAATTTGTATTTGCTGAGTTGGATCAAATTATATTAAATGACCAATGTAATTAAAGGCAATTAATTACAATATTAAGGAAAAAATATATGTAAGACTTCTACAAAATATACTGTAGAACGACACCAAATCTAATTTAAAGTCGAGTGACCCTACTTCTAATTTTTATAATGGACAATTAATAAAATTTGACCCTGTTTATTAGGTATTGAACATAACGAGGGTCAATACCAGAGGCGTAAGATATGAAACCATAGTTTTTAGTATGTAAAACTATTTTTTTTAATATATAATGAAATTCTGGGTTACAAAAATAAACTTTAAAAGAGTTATGACTTTATACTAACAATGAAATAATACTTCAAATTATTATAAAAATCGAAATGTAGTGGCGGCGTAATGAAATAACTACCCCATATCAAAACATGGGTTTCGTAAGAGGTGACAGACGTAAATGAAACAAGCAGCAGCAGCATGACAACTATTGCAAATATTCCCCTGTGAGGCAATTTACGGGAGAGGCCTATGTTCAGCAGTAGACTTGTGATAGGCTATAATAAATAAATGATAATAAAATATTTTTAAGCAATAACGGTTATTCTGTGTCTATGTGGAACACCCAGAGTCCACCAGGGACGGGGAGCTGCATCAAAAGTCAAAACCTCTGGTGCTACATTCGCCTTTGTGTGACTGTGACAATTACGTTAATTCAATTCAGCCTACTACGCTCGAGAACTATGTCCAGCAGTGTATTTTTACGGATAAGCTATTCTGTAATAAATTTTTTTACTGTGAAAATTTGGTTATCAGAAGAACTTTAAAAGAATATAATTAAAAGCAACCCAATTACCAAAATTGTAAAAGATGAGATATGTTTTTAGGTTTTGCTTCGTGATTGAAAACATACTACTTTATAGTATCCTAATAAGTAAACGGAAGGTTTTCTAATATAATAAATATGGTGCTTTTGTTTTCTAAATACTGTCTATGGGGATAATGATAAGTTATTTCGGAAGAATTATGAAATACATTTCTTCAAACAAAGAAAATAACCCACATTCCCTATATGATAGAACTAGTATAAAGTTTCAGTTTTCTTTCTACAAATTTGTGTTTGTTGACATTTGTGGCATTCAAGTCGTGAAGCATTGGTTTATTATATTATGACTATATTATGAATATAACCATACGCTGAACTGGAATGGACCCCTATTATGTTTCCCTCATATAAAATTTACATAATATGTTATCTACATTATTGATATAAATAAAAAAATAATTCCAATACAATAATCTCACTTAAAACTTTAAATTATAGCTAATAATAATATTATATAAACAAAACAATTTACACTTAAATAAAACAAAAAATTTAAATTATTAATTAACGTCTCTGTAAAGTTAGGAGATATTTACATACTTACAGCAAAGTTTTGAAAATGCTCACTGATTTCAACAGTTAAATTTAGATTTTTGCACAATTCTGTCGGAAAATGACCTTACTATAGAATGTAAAACATAATAACTTGGACTGTCATGTAAAAATTATGTAATTTCACAATTATTAATAAAAGAACATAATTTTTTCTTCTAAACATATTTCTCTGTTGTAGAGTTTTAACATTATTTATAGGCAATAATTTATCATGTGACACAGAACCTTTTCACATTTACTAAGTATAAATCGATCACCAGTCCTAAGATTAAAAAAAAATGAAATTAATACATTTAATTTTATTAATTGAAGTTGTTACTTTATTCATTACAGAATGAGTTCAATGACACCCAATGGTGATTACATTTTTTACATAATGATCTTGCACATTGCATATTTTAGCAATCTGATATTGGCAGTGTGAAATGTGCATAACTGGGGCACAAAATCGATCATGGCGCACAGTTGAAGTTAATTCAATTATTCTCAGTTCTAGTCAAATATATTTTATTAGTCAAAAATTGATAAAGGCGTGCTTCGATGGTTTGGGCACGTTGAGCGAATGAGTGAAGACCGAATGGTGAAGAAAATATATAGCGCGAAAGTTAATATTAAAAGGTGTCGAGGTAGACCGAGACTAACTTTCGAAGACCATGTGAGCAAATTGCTCGAAAATGGGAGGGTCAAGAGTACTCGGATACCTAGACGTGCATGTATGAAGAAGTTAATGGATCTGAAAGAAGCGAAAGAGGTATGTAAGGATCGTGACACTTGGCAATCTGTTCTCTCTGGCTACCCCGTCAGGGATTGTGCGTGAAGGATAACTAAGTAGTCAAATATATGGAATAAGAAGAGCCGTAGTATCACAGGGGCTAAGCGTCGCTGTTAATTTCGCAGTACTCGAGCCACCCGGGTTTAATTCCCACCGGCACCAATGAATTGTTGATCACAATTTTAAGTGCTAACTTATCACGTGCTCGGCAGCGCGGTGGACGTTTCTCGGCGCTAAAATTCTCACCAAAATGAGAGGGTGTAACTTGCTTGCTTTAGTCAAATATAGATTTCTGGTAAGATGTGCAGGGAATCTATGGATGCATGTGGCTCAGGACTTAATTTCGTGACATTCCTTGGGGGAAACCTATATTATGCCTATACTAAGCCTATATTCAGTAGTGGACTTGTGAAGAGCTGTAATGGAATGAAATGGAATATTATGTAACTTTACTTGTAGTTATCATAATTTGAGGAATGGTCACAATACATAACAATAAATTGCTATATACTAGAAAAACCAACAATAGATAAAGGTATGTATAAATTTTGTACATTTTCACAGAGAATTGTGAAATGAAGAAGTAACATAACAATAGTATTTTATTTATTTCCCCATATTGGAAATACTGCAAATACAATGTCATTTATATCTGGAATACTTCACAACAACATCAATACAAGGAAATTGAAAACTGTTTTGTATATGCTTTTCCGTTGACCTATGGAGTGATTTCATAGACAATCCGCAATTAATACTGTTTTATGTCCCACAATATATCCTTCTCGTATATATTAGATTCATATTATATATAAAATACAGTCCATTTCGCTCTTGCATATATAATCATAATTTATTTGGTGCTTTCACCGCAATTTATAATAATTTCATCCATTATTTTTTTGGTAAATTATAGTGCATGACTATGTGTGTACTATCCCTATTCCCTCTTTTTCCTAGTCCGATAGGAAGGCAATCCAACTAGACACGAGAGAGATCAGGCGCAAGAACCAACGGCTTTATGTGCTTCCAAGACACTGGAGTAAAACAGGGCCAATTTAATGGCTCCAGGCCATTTCTGAGAATTTCTTGCCAGAAAACCCAGCAACTGATTTATGACTCAACTCTGCACCATATGACAACCACTAAACAAACGAGGCAGTCAAACTATTACATTAATCAATCAATCAATATATTCTTTATTTGTACACCAATACACATTAGAACGAGACAAAATGAAATAAATATATATACAAAGTATAATAGGTGGCCTTATCGCTTTGGAAGCGATTTCCAGACAACCCTTTTTTAGCAAAAAAACTGTTTGTCTACAGCGAATTTCAAATAAGGTGTACATAAATTTGACAATTAAGTTAAAAAAAATATAAATATATAAATACATTACATAATCCAATGATTTATGTTTCCTAATGGAAAGACCTATTAAAAGAACAACTTTCTTAATCAAAGTGTCAATTGAACTCATGCTACAATAGATCTACTAACTTTAAGATAAACAATGCATTGATATTTGACAAAAACTTTGAGGTAAATCCATGAACATGCTTGTACGTTTGGTAGTGTGGAGAAAGGAATATTAATTAGATAACTTGTGAAAACCTGTATATATATAGGAACAATTTCTATATATAAAAATTTATTGCTGTCCGTTAGTTTCGCAAAAACTCGAAAATGTTTGGATCGATTTTGATAAAATGTTTGTATGTTTGAGTAGATCCCTGGATGGTTTATATTAACAATTGGATTTCTGGATCTCGATAACACCTACTGGGTACAAAGGGATATTGATTTAACACTTTAGATAATAAAATATGCCAATAAGTACTTAGTTGTACTTTTCATAGTTAAATTTTAAATATAGAGTAACTCTCTATATTATAGCCTCAACTCTGTAATCCATATTTGTATGATGTGTGGTGTCTTTTCTCTGACATAATTTTGCTTCTAATATTTTTAACAATATTCTTTAGGTTGCGAAAACTAACTGAGCTTGTTGAGAGAATTACGAATAACGGAGTTTGTTCATTCATTAATAATTACAGCTTATCAAAAGTCCACTGCTGAACATTGGCCTTCCATAAATATTGCTCATAGTGGTGTTATTTGCCTCTAGTTGGCACATTTGGCAGGCGGGTTGTGTTGTCATCAAGGAGATGCTGCTGCCCATCTGTTTCATTTCTCACAATCGCTTCTTACTGGCCGACTTTGTTACTAATAAAGAAATAATTTAAAATTAAAAATTTTGTACAGCCGACTTCAATATAAGCGACTTCAAGACAGGTTATTTAAGAATAACTCAATAACCATTGGTCTGACCTTGATCAAATTCATATGGGACCACACGAGAACTATCAGCTTTCATATAAAAAAAGAATCATCGAAATCGGTTCGCCCAGTACAAAGTTATGAGGTAACACACAAAAAAAAAAAAAAAAAAAACATACACTCGAATTGAGTACCGTCTCCTTTTTGGAAGTCGGCAGAAAATACCAATATGTAGGTGTTTTGTTACTTAGTAGAAGGCCTTGGGAGTTTATATTTTACCAAAAATATTTAATGATTCTTGTAAACAAACCCATAAAAAATTATAATGATATTGCTCTTGTTTTTCATTATCACAACAAAATTATAATTGTGCCATAATATATAAGCAGTTAAACCATGCCTATTCAAAAATTATTTGTTTAATAGTGCATTTGGTTGATGAAGTTGACAAGCTCCGTGTGTTTATGAAAGCTTTTAGAATGCATAAAAAAAATATACAAGAACTACTACTTTTACACTACACTGATATGTGTTGAATGTGTTTGTGAAGACTTTGTAAGAAAATTATTTTAATTCTATGGTTGCTATTTGGTTATATTATCGCACATTTGTTTACCAAGATTAATAAAAAATGGTTACTATAAAAAAAACACTGGTCTGAAGTTACTGCACGCAACTTCCTTAAATAAATAATAGAAATTTATAGATATCTAAATCAGCAACTGCTTCAACTTTGTTGTAAAATATGCTTAGTACTTATTACATGAATATGTTCATCGTCACTGTACATTTGCCTTACACTATTCACACTACTACTTCAATTACATGATCACAACAAAATTATGCATACATACACATGCATACAATTACTACATTGTATACAATTCAATTGATTTTTATAAAAAAAGGTGCACGCAAGTAATCAGAAATAACTTTATATACAATATGTAACAAAAACACTGTGGTTCCCGTTAAGTATGTTATCAGGATCATTATTGAAACGTATAGAAATAACTTTTTTTAACAAACTCCACCAATATTTTTTTATTTTAATTTAAAAAAGTAATTGTATGCAAATTGTATGTGGTTTTATTTTACCTCTGCATTGTCCGGGGAGTAAGAGGATTGTCAAACACCCCGCTTTACTTTGCTTTAGCATCTGCTAGTATCTGTAAGAGGTAATAAGACCACATAAAATTGTCAAAAAATTAATAAAATAAGTAAAACTGGTCGAGTTTTTAAAAAAAGTTATTTCTATAGGTATGCATACTGGTCTTGATAGCGCACTTAACGGGAACCACAGGGTTTTTGTTACATGTTGTATATATCAAGGAGTACTCAGTTAAAATGCAAAATTAATTTTGGTATAGTATATACAATATAAAAATACATTAAGAAAAGATTTCTCCAAAACGAACATTGAATAGTCAATATTGACTTTACATACATATCACGCATCTGCATGGAACTCAACAATATTTATAGCACTCAATACAAAACCTGTCTCAATATTGCAATCAAATCACAATGTTTTGAGATAAATCAATTTCATGTGTTATAATTATAACAAAAAATTTATTGGTCATGGGAAGCTGGTTAGCTCCATGATATTTTTTTGAAAATCTTCTACATATATTATGTTTAATACTTATTGGTTATTTTCATATCCAAACCATAATTGGATTATTCAGTAGTGTTCATATTAAAAAATCTAAAAAAAAATTCATTCAGGTATATCTAAAAAATTTTCATTCAAGTTTATATAGACTAGGTAGGTAAAAATAGTTTGCCATATCACTCACAAAATATTAGGGCAGCTGGTGACGCTGTTTTCTTTGTCGTCTATATGACAATAACTGTGTTTCCACACGTTGCACGTCTTGGTGTTGTGTATCTTGCTGCTGTGATTCTTGCACCTGCTTTCTTTCAGGTTTTTTCACCAAATGGGCATTGACAGGGTACTTGAGCACAGTTCTTAATTGGTCATTGTGCTCCTCAAGTGAATTAACAGCATAATGGAGTACAAGTTCATTTAACGTTCTGTAATAAAATATATAAAAAAGGTAAATTTCCATGTAGTAATAGCACACAGGTGTGTAAGGAAAGTTCATTATTAAGGGAGAATGTTGGAAGTTAAGAAAACATATACATAGGGAAAACATTCTGATTCTGATAATGAACATTGGCATATGTTAAATATTACTTGCAGATCTGCATAGATATTAAATAAGTATTATTTAATAATTAGAATTATTTGGTGTTGTGTAATTACATACAATAATTCAGACAAAACACTTATATATAAAATAGATAGATAGATAAAATAGAGACAAAATATCTTTGGACGATAGGACAGACAATTGCGAAATCCTTGCCCCTGCAAGAATAATATTTGGAAAGAAAAAGGAAAGAAATACGAAGATGAAAAAACAAGAGCAGAAGATCTATGAAGAGAGGACTAAACAATAAATAAAAAAGGGATAAACTGGTAACTCAATTCAAACCTATGCCTCTTAATAAAGAAGCTGAAAAAGAAGTATGAAATGAGGAAATTGTGCAAAGTTATTATGTGAGCCATTTAATGAAAATAGAAGATTAATGGTAAAACTGACAGGTGGACAAGATCCTAAATCCTTAACATAAAATATTAATATTAAGGTTATTATTAATATTTTATGTTAAGTATTTAGTAAATGATAATAGCATTAAATAATGTTACCACCCTTCTGGGATAATCAGGTAAAAACATGCCATTTTGCAACAAAACTCCATCTAGCAATATATAAGAAGTATGCTCGTTTTTATCCATATTACCCACGAGACACGTATAAGTAAATCTTATAACAACAAAAATTAAAAATGTACTTACTTATAAATGTTATAAGGTTCTGCAAATCCATATCCCCTTTCAGTCTTAAATATAATGCAATGATATACCATATTATTGCAACAAATTGATAATGCTAGTTGTCCAGTAGAATTAGGCCTTATTAAGAAAGTGCCTTGTGGTTTCGCTTCAAGGAGCTTCTCTGCTGTATCTCTTGTACAATTTTCAACCATCCAACTTATTGACTCATTGTGCGCATACAACTTTTCAAGAATGTGAATGTTGTTGTTCTCTAAAGCTTGTATATATTCTTCAGTTTTACCTCTCCTCTGTAGCCACCTGAAAAATAAAATAATAAGATTTTATTTATTTATTTGCACATTAGGAGGGTAAGTGGTGAAAGAAATGAGTGAAGTTACCGTTAGTAAGTAGTTATGATAAATAATACTTTTAATTACTATAATAATAACTATAGTTAAAATGAGTGATAGATATTTGCAGAAGTTTTATAAGAAATTGTAATAAACTTATTTTGGTTAAATTCATAACAAAATGAGTACAAACTTGCATTGTTATATCTGCACATTTGAGTTTCTTAAAGAAGTAAAGCAAGCAAATATCTATAAGGTCACCTTGCTGCATGTTATTTCAATGGAGATCTAATCTGATTTAAGCTTTATTTTAAATACTTAAAAAATTAATTCAGTCATTTACATTACTAAATTGTTTTCATTACAGTTACACTGTATAATAAATGTCTATGTTAGCTTCTGTCACTACCACAACTAAATGAACTTCAGCGAAATATATACTTTTAAGGGTTGAAGAAGTTTGATTTTGACAGTTATGTCCCACCTTACTTTTAGTAGAAACCAAACAATATCATTAAGAACCCTTTAAAAATCATAATCATTAAGAGCCCTTTACAAATACACTGCTGAACATAGACAGGATCTTGAGCCACCTGCATCCATTGGCCTCTTGTCTGTTTTATCAGGTTTTATACATATGTTGAAATCAGTCTGTTTGATTAAACATAGCAGATTGCATAGTGAAAAGTAAAACATAAATACTGTAAAAAATAACAGCCTGACTTATTATCATTGATTTTTGTTTACTTAAATTAAGTATTAACTACCTCCATATCTGTCTCTTTCTATTGTCATTTATTTAAAAGAGAGACAGAGTAACTTTAACCATTTTTTAAATTTACATCAATTTTTAAGAGTAAGGCCCTAATGCCCAAATACTCAATGCTACTCAATTTTAACATGCCGTTAAATGTTGTTCTGTCTCTATCACTTTAAGTCACAGTGACACCACGAGATATAACAACATCTTAAAATTGAATAGTGTTTGAGTATTTGGCCGTAAGTGGCTATAGTGACAGAAATTTTTTAAAGACAAGAAACAGAGGAATCTACAAATTTCATGATGTTGATGGTTGAGAAATATAGATGAATGGTGAGTATATATCACATGATTAGAACAGGGTTTAGAGTTAAATATAACGGTGTTAATTATGAGTAATATAAAAAAAATTAAAAAACCTTACACTTTACAGCAGTCCTTTAACTTATAAAGGTTTATTATTTCAGATTTTAATTTTGTTATTTCTCTTTCAAGTAATAAGTTAGATTCTACAGTCTCTCTTAGTAAATTGGTTAATTGAAGTTGAGCTTGTTTCAAATTATTCACTTGTGAAATTAATTGCTTATTATTCTCTATAAGGCCATTTTTCTCATGTGGTTGAGCTTCTGCTTGCATCTTTTCTTGTAACTTTAAATGTTCTTCACAGACTTTAACAGTTTCTCTAAAAGCATCAAGGGACTGTCTTTTCATTTTTACTTTTTCTCGTAATTTCATGTATGTGTCAGATTTTTCATCATAATCTCTTGTCTTCAGCACAAATTCCTTATGAATCTCTTTGTACCTTGATTCAAGTGTTTCATCATTAATGTTTTCAGCACCATCATTTTCTTGTAGCCTTGACAATGGGTACATAAGTTTAATATCAAGACTACTATTGCAATGCGCCAGAGAGTATTCCTTATAAAATTTAACAAGATCGACAACAGAGTTGAATTCAAATGGTTCACAAAATCCATACCGGCCATCATGATTATATATTTTGATTAATTTATTGGTGCCACCTTTTCTAACTGTTAGGGTGTACCCACTGTCTTTATTTGATGCATTGCGGACTAGAAAAGTGCCATCACAGGTATCTCTAAGGATTTCATTTGCTTCATCTCTGAAATAAAAAAATTGCAATTAAAAGTACTGTTAAAAAGGGACTTTCACTAATACAAGAATAATAACACAATACAACATTAATAACATAATCATGAATTATTAATTTACGCAAGGTACAAGAATATTAAAATAGAAATCATATAGCATTAAGCTTGTTTTTTGTGCAATAAAATTTAAGTATTTTTGTGCAATGAGGAATTAAAATAATTCTTTATTGCACTAAAATGGAAGAAGAACCTAGAAAAAGGTGTAAGGAAAATCAACATAATACTGCATGGCATCACGAGGACTAATAAAAGCGCTATCAATCTGAGACAAAACTTCACAGAGAATTGAAACAAAACCAGTATAGGTAAATGAAGGAATATGCAAGAGATCAATGGGAGATTAGCAACTTAAGAAATTTTGGCAAAAAAAAAAACAAGACAAAAAAATGTTAATGTATGCATTGTATTACTTGGAATGTAATTAATCTCATATCCCTAATGTCCTTGTTCTAGCATGGCGCAAATTTTAACTTACAAAATATTAGAGATTCTTACAAAGACATTCCACCAAAAACTTAAATGTGAAAAGGGACCAAATTTAGTGTAAAGGATGATTGGGTCGTGTTTGTAAGCTTTTTCAATAGGATTTGGGTTCTGAACAGGTGCAAAGTTCTATAGTACCATAGGTTAAGGAATGCACAACATTCTTCAATTGATATAAAAGCAAAGTTTCATTTATTAATATTAAGTTCATAACCAGGCATATCTTAAGAATGTTTAATGTGATGATATTCAATCTATACTACTCTACTACACTAATCTATCTAAACAACATGATCATTATCTAACCTAAGCAACCTAGTATTGGCAAGCACAGTGTAGGTCACTAGATAGAGTGAGGACCTGATGGAACAAGCCATGCGGATATGCTGTGTGATAAAACATGATAGTTGATGGTTGCATGTGGTTCAGGACTTTACTTTTTTGGCAATCTATAGATAGGCTATGTTGAGGTGGGCTTGTAATGTTTTGTAGGGAGTGAGTGAGTGGCACAATATAAACATTGAATATGAACTGTGTAATGGAGCTGGTAAAAGAAAATCCTTATGAAATAGGTCATGAATAATAGATGGCTTTAACTCAAAAAGTAGAACTTAAAAAGCCTAACAAAGAGTCAGATACAATAATTGATCAGGTCACCAAACAATTTATAATTGAAGTTGATGATATATTGGATGGCGTTAATTATTAGAAACAAACGCCATGGACAAAAAATTGTCTGATGGAGTCTATTTAATTATTAGTATCTAGTTACTTACTTTAACCTCAAAAATAATATTGTTTTTAAATTTATATTATATTAATTTTGAAGTTAATGTTTTAAAAAAGTCTTGTCTTATCATTTTGGGGAGGAGGGATGGTCAAGATATTCTCTTGCAAAAGGGAATTGAGGACAAAGTTCTAAGAGTTAAGAAGGATAATAATACCACCAGAACCATTATTTTGGTTAACAAGGATGCAGGATAAATTAGAAAATCTGAATCCCTTTATCCAGGTTTCTACAACTGCAATGACAGAGGGGTTGTGAAAAAATGAGTTTTGAAAAGAATAATTAGTTCTCATACCTGGTTTTTGATGCTCTGACAATTACACTAAAGAATATATAGGGGACTGAATTTTGTAAATTTTTTGGAAGTGTTAAACAGTAGATGTAATTTAAATTTGGCATCATATGATAATGAGCTAGAACAGCAAGACTATTTGGAAAAAAAGAGAAAGGGATTCTTGTAATAATGTTGTGTGCTACCTTATCGGCCTAAAAGGAATTTAAAACAGGTCTAGTCCGGTAAATTCTGATTGCAGTCTTCGTATAAGGGGGAATCTTGAAACAGGGGGATTATTTGATAAATGTTGTGATGAAGTGGAAAGAGTGGATAACTAACTGCAGAAAGTGGGCAGATGCCTCTAGATGTGAAACATTTACTTGGGACATGACCAGTTTTAATTTCTTGTTGTCTTAAATGTTCAGACCAACTTTTGTTGGATTAGCAATTCAGAACATGTTATCAGGGCATGTTGAGGTATCTGTAACACAGTCATCTCCAGAGTGTTGTTTTGACCATTATCAGAAGGAAAGTTGATGTTAAGGGCTGATCACAAAGCACCTACATCCATTTTTTTAATTAAAAACATGTTGTGTGTTCTTTGTTATAATTAATAATAATATTAAGTGGCACCCAGAAAATATTTAAAAAAATTAAGTGATATTAATGGTTTGATCAATTTTTAGAAAATGGAGATTTTTCAAATTCAATTAATTTTGGTTGAACATATTTAACATTTGTGAAATAAAAAGTAGCTGTTTTACAAAAACTAGATTTAATAAAATGACATACCTTGTAATATCACCCCAGTACCATTCTGCATTCTCTAGGCTTTCCTCAGCTGATTGCTGGTGCACTCCTATTTCTACCATTATTTCTTATATATTCAATTACTCAAAAGGAAAAATCAATTACAGCTTATTATGAGTGCAATTAATTTATATTTTACTTTAAATAAAAACTGTTATAGAATACTTAATAGATTATTGTCGCTTCTTCTTCATTGAGGTTATGAAGTATAAAAACAACATTAATTTACTACAACTGATTTAAATACATTTCAAAAAGCGAAACTTACACAATTCTAATCAAATATTTAATTTGATAGTTAAATTATAGCAGTAGTAAAAGTAATTGACATTGAAATTTAGGATAAGAGATCACAAAGGAAACGAGCTAGAGACCGCTGTTTCTATGGCTGACAAGCACAAAAGTAGTTCACACTTGAAAATGGAAACATTTTTAGGCCTATATTTATATCATAATTTTGGCTAACATAGCATTGGAACACTAAAGAGCTTCACTTCACATTTACTGTATCACAAAACTATAAATTTCTAATTCTGTCCATTATATTTCATATATCCTGAAACAGAACCACAGACAGTGTTGCCACCTTGCAAAAAAATTTATCACTAGTTATGGTCTGAAATTTCACCAGATTTAGGGATATTTTTACTTAATATAATCCCTAGAATTCACTAAATTATTAAAAATCAAATCACGTGGTATGTAATAAAAATACAATTTTAATTGTGGAAATAATTACAATAAACACAACATATAAAATCGAGACGGCCTCCTAGCCACAGTTTCTACAACGGACAGCCAAGGAGTATCACAAGAGCGCAATATTTTTAAAGCATTCTCAGCACAATTTACTGTCTCATATATATCTTTGTACTCATCACAGTGTTTGGGTGAATGTAGAACTAATTCTAAGTTTCTGTAATGAGAAACTCTATATTTCGCAGTAACGTTTGCTCTGACACATGTGAAACAGTGTGGACGAGTGCATGAGTGGCAAACACATCATCTGATTAGAATTTAATTATATACGCGTACGCCATTATTGATTCCAGTCATGACAGAGGCATCTACCCCGATTCCAATTCATCATCATCATCATCATTACAGCCCTTCACAAGTCCACTGCTGAACATAGGCCTCCCCCAAAGAATGCCACAAAGCACGGTCCTGAGCCACCTGCATCCATCGACTTCCTGCATGTCTTACCAGGTCGTCACTCCATCTTGTGGGGGGATGCCCTACACTTCGCCTACCGGTACGAGGCTGCCACTCGAGAACCTTTCTTCCCCATCGGTTGTCGGTTCTTCGAGCTATATGGCCGGCCCACTGCCACTTCAGCTTACTAATCCGTTGGGCTATGTCGGTTACTCTGGTTCTACTGCGGATATCCTCATTCCTAAGTTTATCACGCAGAGAAACTCCGAGCATAGCCCTCTCCATAGCTCGCTGAGCGACCTTGAGCTTCCTCATTCGGCCAGCAGTGAAGGACCACGTCTCAGTTCCGTATGTCATCACTGGCAACACGCACTGGTTGTACAATTTTGTTTTAAGTTTTTGAGGTATTTCTGACGAGAAGATGTGTCGTAGCTTCCCGAACGCTGCCCAGCCGAGTTGAATCCGTCGATTGACCTCTCGGTCGAAGTTGGACTTACCTAGTCGGACTATTTGTCCCAGGTAAACATACTCGTCAACAACTTCGAGCTTAATGCTCCCAACAACTACCGGCATAGGTGTGACATGGACATTAAACATGATCTTTGTTTTGTCCATGTTCATCTTAAGACCTATCCGTTGGGAGACACTATTGAGGTAATTGAGCATAGTGCTTAGTTCCTCCAGCGATTCTGCCATGAAGACTATATCGTCGGCAAATCGAAGGTGAGTGATGTACTCGCCATTGATGTTAATACCGTATCCTTTCCAGTCCAGAAGCTTGAAAACGTCTTCCAATGCAGCGGTGAAGAGTTTCGGGGATATGACGTCACCCTGTCTTACACCTCTCTGCAATTGGATAGGTTTCGTACTCTGGTTCTGTACTCGGATAGCCATCGTAGCTCTACTGTACAAACACTTCAGCACTTCGATATACCGACAGTCAACTTAACACCGCTGAAGGGACTGCAGCACCGCCCAAATTTCGACGGAATCAAAGGCTTTCTCATAGTCCACATACGCCAGACATAGTGGCAAATTGTACTCTTCGGACTTCTGTACAATTTGCCGTAGGGTATGTATGTGGTCTATGGTGCTAAAGCCCTTTCGGAAACCGGCTTGTTCGGGAGGCTGGAAGTCGTCAAGTCTGCGCGCGAGACGATTCGTAATGACTCTCGAAAACAGCACGTAGACGCGGCTCAGAAGGGAAATCGGTCTGTAGTTCTTCAAGAGAGCGTTGTCACCTTTCTTGAAAAACAAGACCACCGGTCTTCTGCTCCACGCCTCCGGTGTAATGCCACCATGGAGGACGGAATTAAAGAGCTTCTGAAGAACTTGAAGTACCAATTCAATTAGGTTTTTTTATTAGGAGACCTTCTTACATTTCAATATTCATATATCAACCTTTCAGTATTCAACACTCACTGAAACCAACTTTACATACGTATTAGGTCTTCATTATTTGTCAGGAAAAGTCCAAGGTAGACTTAACATAACCAAACAACGATGTCTAATTACGTATTTGTAATGTGAGAAAAGGATAGTGCTGTTTTGACATAAACTGGGGAATTTACCGACAGGTAAAGAGGGTTACTAATAGGTATTTTCTAAATTCTTCAAGATTTGATAAATATCACTAAAAGTCATCAAATAATTTTTTAGTGAATTTCTTTTTCAGAATATCACTATCTATCTCTAAAAATTCACTAAATCTAGTGACAAAATCACTAAAGTGGCAACGCTGACCACAGAACATATATACCCCTAAAACCAAAGAGTATAATAAGTATATACAGGCCTAAAACAGAACAGAGCAGTATCTATATATCTATATCGATGTCGATGTCGAGTATGTCACAGATTAGAGATGAAGCGTATATACTAGAACAGATCCAGGCACTAGGTATTTAACGAGACTAGGTTGCATCTATTCCTACTTTTAAAAGACTTGATCCACCTAGTCCCATTGTGCCCACGCGTTTCACGGCACGGCGCGGCGGCCCGCTCGAATCGAACAAGTACCGGCGCGGCGAAGCGAGATAGCATTTTGTTGCCGTAATTACTAGCCTGCTTTGCCACTCACTCGTGTTTGCCTTCCGGTATATATTACTCTACTCTATGTGTTTGCCTAAATCATTAATGTGTCAGGCATTTGAATTTGAACTATATTTCAATATATATAAAAGTAACGCGACTCACACTCATGTTGTGTAAGTATATATTGTCCTTTTTTAACTACACTATTCCACAGTCTTTCTATCTTTGTCTGTCAATACTCGAGACTAGTCGGGAGTCGGGTCTAGTCCCGGGGACTTCAACCAATTACTAGGCAGATTTTATACACTAGGTACTTGTAAATATTCGATGCGAATGAATACCATATCATGCAGTCAAGTGTCTAGCACGGACAAATGCGAATGTGATCTCGGCACCGTATTGATATCTACTCGACTTATTTATCAATAGGTTTTCGTAACGACCTATTGTTATGTGGTTAAAGAACTTTAAATTTATTTTTTATTTAGATATTAGTCGTGTAACATTTGTAAAATACAATTTAGTTTTAAAAAATTTTAAGATAAATTTTTATGCGCGTATATAAAAACAATCTATACTAATATAATAACGCGGAAGAGTTTTTTGTTTGTTTAAACGCGCTAATCTCTGGAACTACCAGTCCGATTTGAAAAATTCTTTTTGTATATTATAGCTAGATTCATGTGGAATAGTATAGGCTATCTAGCATTAAGCTATATTACTCAGCTAGCCTTAAATATGAACTATTGTTATGTGGTTAAAGAACTTTAAATATATTTTTAATTTAGATATTAGTCGTGTAACATTTGTAAAATACAAGTTTTAAAAATTCTTTAGACTAATTTTTATGCACGTATATAAAAACAATGGTTGTAGACAGGTAATTAAAAAACAAAACAAAAATAATTAAAAAAATAAACGAAAAAAAATTTGAAACCTTATACGTCAACAATGTAGATTTCTAGAGTGTAGATAAATCTTGACGTTGACAGTTTTAAACCTATGTAAAGGTGAATGGATGATTACTATTCATTTACGTGGTAGAGCCATGCTGCAGCTATATTAGTAGTATAGTTGTAGCTCGAATGGGTCGGCTCGACCGGGAAAGGACCACGCTCTCACAGAATACCAACGTAAAATAGCAGCTTAACGCTGCTGTGTTTCGTATGGTGAGTGTAGAGAACCGGAGACCCTTCTTACTGGAAATGAGGCATTCCATCTTAATCCTCATGGGTGACAACGCATCTACATTTTGATTTGTAATAAAGGAGGGATGTAGATGTCTATGGGCCCCAGCAACCACTTACCATCAGGTGGACTGTGTGCTCGTTTGTAACCCTTATCCTATAAAAAAAATACCTTCACCGTAGACATATTTCTCTGTCTACGACCTTCACGTATCCGCTGTACGTAAAGATTAAGCATACTTTAAAGTGTAAGCTATTCAAACAATACCAAACTCTATGCGTACTTCGTGGACTAGGTGGAACAGGTATTTCGATCGAGTTATTGTACGGATTTCGACTATATAATATAGATACCTAGAACAATATTTACCTAGTACGACTCATCTCTATCACAGATTAATAAATTTCAAAAATATATGTTGCAAGCCAAAGAGTATATAATCACGACGATTATTGCAAGCCATATGTTTCTTTTATAGATCTTTTAGAGAGCCAAACCAAAGAGAATATAATCACTACGTTTAAGCCAAACGAGCATGCGGCGCACCTGATTGGTAAGACTAGCCCCACATGGATTTCTTATTTTTGTTTTTTTTTTATAGTTAATGGATGGTTCGTCGTTTGTTCGTTATTGTCATGGAGTATAGAGTAGAATATATGAGTATAGAAGTATTGGAGTAGAGGGGTAGGCCTCCCCTCTACTCCAATGAATGCCACAAAGCACGGTCCTGTGCCACCTGTATCCATCGACTTTTTGGATGTTTTTTTTTTTATAGGAGAGGGGGCAAACGAGCATGCGGCTCACCTGATGGTAAGTGACTACCGCCGCCCATGAACAACTGCAACACCAGGGGAATCGCAGATGCGTTGCCGGCCTTTTAAAAAGGAGTAGGATCTTTTCTTGAAGGTCCCTAAGTCGTATCGGTCCGGAAAAATCGCTGGTGGTAATCGATTCCACAAGGAAGTTGTGCGAGGGAGAAAACTTCTTCTGAATCGCACAGTGGTGGACCGCCAATCATCTAGATGTTATGGATGGTATCGCAAGTTCTGTCGCGATGTGCGATGGTGAAATTGAGCGGCTGGAATTAGTCCGAACAATTCCTCAGAGCCAGTGGTAGATGCGATAAAATACGCAAAGAGATGCAACCTCTCTACGCAGTGCCAGTGAGTCAAGCCGATCGGAAAGAACTCGGTCGTCGACGATTCGAACCGCTCTGCGCTGGATGCGGTCAAGTGGAAGGAGCTGGCACTGGGGGGCCCCTGTCCAGAGAAAGGAACAGTATTGTGAGGCCGAACCTGCACCTTGTAAAGTTGCAAGCGGTGTGCCCGCATGAAATACTGTCCCGCTCTGCTGAGCACGCCAAGCTTTTTAGAGGCCAATTTGGCCTTCTCTTCCAAGCAGTGGCGTAGCGTGCCTTCGAGGGGCCCTGTATCAAAATTTGTTGGGGGGCCCCAATGAAGAGTAAAGATTTCATAAAAGGAACAAAAACGCTTGCATTGAATTCAAATTATTATATATTGATTTTAAGTTATTCATCATCATCGTTACAGCCCTTCATAAGTCCAAGGAATGAAAAAACGAATAAAGGAATAAAAAACATATACATAAAAATGGTCTTCAGTTCTCTATGTACACATAAATTATCGTCAATTATCACGACAACGGCAAAAGAGTACTTTTGCCGAACTAGTGGAATTAGTAAATTCCACTAGTTCATCATCATCATCATCATCATAACAGCCCTTCATAAGTCCATTAAAGAGCATAGGCCTCACCCAAGGAATGCCACAAAGCACGGTCCTGAACCACCTGCATCCATCGACTTCCTGCATGTCTTACCAGGTCGTCACTCCATATAGTGGGGGGACGCCCTACACTTCATCCGCCGGTACGAGGCCGCCACTCGAGAACCTTTTTCCCTATCGGTTGCCGGTTCTTCGAGCTATATGTCCGGCCCATGGCCACTTCAGCTTACTAATTCGTTGGGCCATGTCGGTGACTCTGGTTCTACTGCGCATATCCTCATTTCTAAGTTTATCACGCAGAGAAACTCCGAGCATAGCCCTCTCCATAGCTCGCTGAGCAACCTTGAGCTTCCTCATCCGGCCAGCAGTGAAGGACCACGTCTCAGTTCCGTATGTCATCACTGGCAACACGCACTGGTTGCACAATTTCGTTTTCAAGTTTTGAGGTATACCTGACTAGAAGATGTGCCGTTATTTCCCGAACGCTACCCAGTCGAGTCGAATCCCTCGATTGACCTCTCGGTCGAAGTTGGACTTACTTAGTCGGACTATTTGTCCCAGGTAAACATAAACGTCAACAACTTCGAGCTTAGAGCTACCAACAACTACCGACATAGGTGTGACATGGACATTAAACATGATCTTTGTTTTGTCCATGTTCATCTTAAGACCTATCCGTTGGGAAAAACTATTGAGGTCATTAAGCATAGTGCTTAGGTCCTCCAGCGATTCTGCCATAAGGACTATATCGTCGGCAAATCGAAGGTGAGTGATGTACTCGCCATTGATGTTAACACCGTATCCTTACCAGTCCAGAAGCTTGAAAACGTCTTCCAATGCAGCGGTGAAGAGTATCGGGGATATAACGTCACCCTGTCTTGCACCTCTCTGCAATTGGATAGGTTTCGTACTCTGGTTCTGTACTCGGATAGCCATCGTAGCCCTACTGTACAAGCACTTCAGCACTTCGATATACCGACAGTCAACTTGGCATCGCTGAAGGGACTGCAGCACCGCCCGAATTTCGACGTAATTTTGATTGAAAGTCTTTGGGCTTTCTCATAGTCCACATACGCCAGAAATAGTGGTAAATTGTACTCCTCGGACTTCTGTACAATTTGCCGAAGGGTATGTATGTGGTATATGGTGCTAAAGCCTTTTTGGAAACCGGCTTGTTCGGGAGTAATGACTCTCGAAAACAGCATGTAGACGCGGCTCAAAAGGGAACTCGGTCTGTAGTTCTTCAAGAGAGCGTTGTCACCTTTCCGGAGTAGTGCCACCATGGAGGACGGAATTAAAGAGCTTCTGAAGGACATCAAGTATCGGTTTTCCACCCGCTTTCAGAAGCTCCACTGTAATTCCATCCAGCCTGGGATCTTGCCGTTTTTAAGATGCTGGAGAGCCATTCTAATCTCGCTCAGACTGACGTCCGAGATATCATCGGAATAGTGTCGGATAAGACTCGCTCTTGGATCGTTACTCACACTTACGTGTGGCTCCAACGATGATGTGTACAGCTGCCAATAGAACCTCTCAATCTCACTCAAAACCTCAGGTGTCCCGGAAACGACGCTGCCATACTCGGTCTTCAGCTTCGACAGTTGGCTCTTTCTGGCAGACAGATCTCTTGCAAAGACTTGGGAGCCCTGGTTCTGCTCGATCTTTTCTTTAATACGAGCAGAATTAAAGTTGCACAAGTCCCGCCGCATGCATTTGGAGATCTGTATGTTCAGTTGCCTGTACGCTGTCAAATCTACTGAAGACTGCAGCTATATACCCCGTCTAAAAGCCATTGAGATTAGAGTGTGATCGGAGACTTTTTGTTTCTTCTGCGGCGGGTCTTGCAAAACTTAGCTCAGACCGCATGGACAGTTTCCACGAGCTTGTCATTCATATCGTCCATTGTATTGCAATCTTCTAGGCACTGAAAACGGTTTCGTAGCTCGAGCTGAAAGGTTTCTGGACTTTGGATTAGAGCACGAGAAGGACGGAGCGTTGACTTCATTAGACGTGACTTCTCCAACTTAACGTTTAGGTTCAGTGTGCCTCTCACCATTCGGTGATCGCTGCCGGTTTTCACCCTCGCGATCACTGAGACATCACTGAATAGTTGTCGTCTGGTCGTCATAATAAAGTTAATCTCATTTTTTGTCGAACCGTCGTGGCTCGACCAGGTCCACTTCCTGTGGGGCCGCTTCTGGAAGAAAGAGTTCATCATAAAGAGTCCTTCTTTCTCCATGAAGTTCGCCAGCTGCTGGCCCTTTGGGTTCCGTTGCCCTATTCCGAATTTCCCTACTTTCAGCTCACCGTTCTCTCTTGTGCCTAGTTTTGCGTTGAAGTCTCCCATTAACACCGTATAGTGGGTTTTGGAGGAATGCATTGTTCTAGAGATATCCTCATACATTTCTTCCACCTCCTCATCGGCGTGTACCGAGGTTGATGCGTAAACCTGTATAACCTTCAGCGATTACCGTTCGGTGATTCTGAGTATAAGGTCCGCAACCCTCGTCGACACACTCCCAATCTTTACAACGTTGTTAACGAGAGACTTGTGGACGATAAATCCGACACCTCCTTGGGACAGATGGTCGCCCTCCTGGTGATAGAACAAATTGCCGGATTCGAGGATTACCGTGACCTCCCCCTCTCTTCAGACTTCGGATAATCCTATGACATTCCAGTGCAACTTGTCTATCTCTTCTTCTAGCTCCAGGACCTTCTCGTCAGTCCTCAGGGTGCGTGCGTTATAAGTTGCCATGTCGAGTCGTCGTAGGTGGCAACAGAACCTCCACCGGAGACTCTTAGCACCCCCTGCCTCGCTGTTACCATGGTCGCCACCTTAGCCAGGAATAGCGGGGCTGCCGGGGACTGGGGGCCATCTCTTCGTTACTTTCATGGGGGTATATTGCCATAGTTGCCACGCTTGGCGAGCGGGTTGGCAAGCGCAGTTTTTTTATTGTTGTTTTGCTGTTATCAGAAAGATGCTGCTGCCCATCCTCTGCCTCAGTTTCCGTCTGTCGCCTTTTACGACACCCACGGGAAGATATGGGGTTGTGAGTATTCTTACCCGCCACTACACGGGCTTATGAGTTATTACTTACAATAAATACTCCTAGGAACTAAGCTAGCCAAACAATTTAATTTTCGTGCCTTTTGTTCGGCGAACATAGCTGAAGACGATTTCAGTTTTACTAAATTCTTTACTTCTTTAGAGAATAGTGATAGCCTTTCCTGTCCCATTAGAAGTCCTTGGAGTTTTTGCTTACACACGTTGGGGGCCCCTGTAGCCCGGGGGCCCCGTATCATTGATACGGCTGATACGGCGGTAGCTACGCCCCTGCTTCCAAGTGACCACTAAACTGCACGTCACTCGATATGTCGACACCGAGGATTCCGATACTGGCTGAGGCAACAAGGGGAGTGCCTTGAAACTGAGTAGATACGATAAAGGGAATCTTTTTAGCGGTAAACGCGCAAACTTGTGTCTTCTGGGGATTGAACTGATATGATACGATAGCACGAACTGATGTGATAGCACGCAGCCTTGTGGAACACCAGCGTTAATGGGCTTGTAATCGGAGCATGCACCGTCTACTACGACCTTGATGCTCCGATCTGCAAGAAAGCTGGTGATCCAATCGCAAAATTTCTCGGGAAGCCTATAGGAAGGCAGCTTCGAAAGAAGCGCTTTATGCCAAACCCGATCGAAAGCCTTCGCTATGTCCAAACTAACGGCCAACGCCTCCTCCTTGGACACCGCTGCCTCCACCCATCTATGGGTCAGGTAGACCATAAGATCACCAGCTGAGCGACTTCGACGGAAACCGCACTGGCGGTCACTAATCAGCTGGCGATCCTCAAGGTACCGCATGAGCTGGCTGTTAATAATCGTTTCCACTACTTTGGAGAACAAGGAGGTGATGGCGATAGGCCTGTAGTTGGACGGATCTGAGCGGTCGCCTTTTTTAGGGATCGGGTGCACCAAAGCTGTCTTCCATGAGTCCGGGATTACGCCTAGGGAGTAGGAGTACCGAAAAAGACGCGTTAAAACCGGTGCCAACTCCGGAGCATACGTCTTCAGCACAATAGGTGGGACTCCATCAGGCCCACTCGACTTGTTGACGTCCAGGGAGAGGAGTGCTTTACGCACCAAGCGCTGTGTAAACAGCACTTCCCGCATGGAGCACTCACACCGCGGGATGTTCGGCGGTGTGTTCTCCCCGTCATCTAGTCGAGTTGGAAGCAAAAAGAGAGCCTAGCAGATCGGCTTTCTCCTTTGCGTCATGGGCCAGTGAGTCGTCCACCCTGTGCAGAGATGGCAGAGATGGCAGAGATGGCTGACAGAAGTTCCCTTGGACAGCCTTGGCGAGAGACCAGAATGCACGTGTTCCCGAAGGGAGGCGAACTAGTTTCTCGCCAATTCTGCCGATGTGCTCTGACTTTGCCTTGGCAATGACACTTTTGAAAGACCTGGAGGCGGAATTGTACTTCTTTTTAAGAGCGCTGGTGTTTACATCCCGGGACGTTGATGCGTCAGCCCAGGCCTGGTAGCACTCCTGCTTATAGCGTGATGCTAGTTTACAGGAGCGACCAAACCATGGCTGGGATCTGCCTGCGATGGGCACCACAGAGGATGGAATAAAAAGTTCCATACCCTGAAGTACCACATCAGCAACAGAATCGGCAACAACGCTGGGATCTTCCGGCGAGAAGCAAACCCGCCCCCAAGGTTAGGATGCAAAAAAAGACCGCATCCCGTCCCAATCGGCCGACCTATAGTGCCAAACATGACGGCAAGCTGCAGATCGTAACTGCGATGGGAGCGTGAGTGGCACCGTACTCCGGATCAGACAATGGTCCGAAGAGCCCAGTGGGACATCGACGGAGACCTGATATCCGTCCGGATGAGAGGTCAGCAGAAGGCCCAACAGGGAAGGTACATGATCCTCCACATCTGAGATCCGCGTAGGCAAAGTAACCAGTTATGTTAGACCATATGCCAAAGCAAAGTCATAGACAGATCTACCCGCATGATCGGTTAACGAGAACCAAGCCATTCAGCATGGTGGGCGTTAAAATCACCGAGTATCACGATCTCTGCGGATGGGGCCTGTTGTAGCACGGAGTCTGCAGCCATTTGGACGTGGTCGATGAGTCGGTCTGTGTCGGCATTACCGCTATGGGACCTATAGAGGCACCCGTAGACGCAGGGATGGTCTTCGCTGTCTACGCGCAGCCATAGGATGAACAGGTCCGTACCTTCAAGACTACCGAGGCGTCGAAAACAGATGTCCTCCCTGACGTATACGCAATATCAGATATACGATATGAAGTATCAGCCGGAGAGGACACCTGAGTCTCGGTTAAAAAGAGCAAAGCCGGCTTCGCCGTCTCTAGATGGTAATGTCTGTCCAGATGGGATGTCTTACCAGGTCGTTACTCCATCTAGTGGGGGGGGGGAGGGGGTCGCCCTAAACTTCGCCTACCTGTACGAGGCTGCAGCTGGAAAACCTTTTTTCCCCATCGGCTGTCGGTTCTTCAAGCTATATCGCCGGCTCATTGCCACTTCAGCTAACTAATCCGTTGGGTTGGACTATGACGGTTACTCTGGTTCTACTGCTGATATCATCATTTCTAAGTTTATCACGCTGAGAAACCCCGAACATAGCCCTTTCCATAGCTCGCTGAGCAATCTTGAGCTTCCTCATCCGGCCAGCAGTGAAGGACCACGTCTCAGTTCCATAGGTCATCACTGGCAACACGCACTGGTTGTACAGTCTCGTTTTCAAGTTTTGAGGTATACCTGACGAGAAGATGTGCCGTAATTTCTCGAACGCTGCCCAACCGAATTGAATCCGCCGATTGACCTCTCGGTCGAAGTTGGACTTACCTAGTCAGACTATTTGTCCCAGGTAAACATACTCGTCAACAACTTCGAGCTTAGTGCTCCCAACAACTACCGGCATAGGTGTGACATAGACATTAAACATGATCTTTGTTTTGTCCATGTTCATCTTAAGACCTATCCGTTGGGAAACACTATTGAGGTCATTGAGCATAGTGCTTAGGTCCTCCAGCGATTCTGCCATAAGGACTATATCGTCGGCAAATCGAAGGTGAGTGATGTACTCGCCATTGATGTTGATACCGTATCCTTTCCAGTCCAGAAGCTTGAAAACGTCTTCCAATGCAGCGGTGAAGAGTTTCGGGCATATGACGTCACTCTGCCGTTGCCTGCAATTGCAGAGAGGTGTAAGAACACCTCTCTGCAATTGGATAGGTTTCGTACTCTGGTTCTGTACTCGGATAGCCATCGTAGTCATACTGTACAAGCACTTCAGCACTTCGATACACCGACAGTCAACTTGGCCTTGGAGTGACCTTGAGCTTCCTCATACGGCCAGCAGTGAAGGACCACGTCTCAGTTCCATAATATTGTGTTGTTTGATTACAGTAATCTATGGTTGTTTGACGTGTGATGTCTAATATTTTACTAAAAATATTATGGTAAATCTTTAAATAAAATATATCATAACATGCATGTTTTGTACTAGAATGCCAATCTCAGTCTTCACGTAAGGAACATGGTTGAAAATTCGTAAGCTTCCACCGGAGCGTACGTTTTTATAATCCTAGAATTAAATAAAATTTTATTTATTTATTCTTTATTGCATTCCTTAATCTAAAAGAATACATAGGGCGGACTTAATGCCTTGTGGCATTTTCTACCAGACAACCCATAGTGACATTTTATTACGTGGTAGAGCCATGCTGCAGCTATATTAGTAGTATAGTTGTAGCACGAATGGGTCGGCTCGACCGGGGAAGGACCACGCTCCCACAGAATACCAACGTCAAATAGCAGCTTAACGATGCTGTGTTTTGTATGGTGAGTGTAGAGAACCGGAGACCCTTTTTACTGGAAAAGAGGCATTCCATCTTAGTCCTCACGGGTGACAACGCATCTGCATTTTGATTTTTTTTTTTTATAGGAGAGGGGGGCAAACGTGCATGCGGCTCACCTGATGGTAAGTGACTACCGCCGCCCATGAACAACTGCAACACCAGGGAGGGAATTGCAGATGCGTTGCCGGCCTTAAAACCTTGATTCGCAAACGAGGATAAATGTAGATAGATGTCTTTGGGCCACAGCAACCACTTACCATCAGGTGGACTGTGTGCTCGTTTGTCACCCTATCATATAAAAAAAATAACTGTAAGTGAACTCTATTTCACATTATTTTGAAAATAACAAGTCTGTTTTTTATAAAAAATTAGTCTGTATTTATTACATATAACTGCAAAAATAAACTTAAATATAAAATTTATTTAAACAATAGTGATGTGGTTTTAAGGCATATCGGCAAAGTCGACAACCCCTTATCGATATTCTCGTTCGTTGTTTTAGTATGGCTAAAAATTTCAAAGAATTGGAAAAAAATGGATGAGAGTTCCACGAGCACAAAAACATTGTACAAAGAATAGCCGTATTTGCTCAAAACACTTCTAGAAACACTGATTTGTTAACGAAAAACCGAGTGCAATTTCTACTTTATACATCGTAAGGATACAGTTACTATGTTTAATTTTATTTTTAATTACGTCTCGTTTAATATATTTATGTCAAACCAGCATACAGTCAATGGGTCAATGACTCAGCATGCGAATAACATTATTAGTAATAGTATCCGTTTTGAAACTTACAATTATAATATATGTTTTGATATTCTAGGAACCAGAAAAGCGTATGGATACTTCGCCCCTAATAGGAAGAGAAATATTGATAGAATTTCAGAATAGTCTAAGCACTTTTAAAATATAGGAGCTTAGTAGTTTTCGCGTAAATATAAGAAATCATTATTATACAATATACATAGTTATTAATTTAAACAGCAGGAAAACACGATGCGGTCATATAGTTACGAAATTATTATCAACTGTAAGAAACTGCAGCATGTATAAATACATACTTTACTAAATAAAATGAGTAATATAGATATAAGTATACAATAAACATCGTGTAAGTTATTTTAATATACTTATATTGTTTTTATTTTCTATGTAAAGGACAAATAAATATTTTGTTTGAATTTGTTCTTTGTGTTATTTTGCTCATACCTAACTAATGTAAAACTGATGAAAAGCGTGGCCAAATTTGGTAAAGAGAATTTTCCTTAGTGGGTTTTACGATATATTTGAACTTAGCACGATCGATTTGAATTACAAAATTCAGCTAAATTGAAACAAAATTTAGCAGAAACAAATCCAAACAAACGTTTTTTTAAGTTAATTTCTAAACAATTCGTCAGTAGCAGGCGTCCTCTTAGTCCAGTGTGCATGTGTGTTCCGGACAGATACGTGGTGTGGCGGCGGCTATCTTGATTTCCGATATATCTTGATTTCTTATATTTACGCGAAGATTACACATTAAATGAAACTAATTTTTACGGATTTTATAGCGTTTAATTTAACTTTTTAATTCGCGACGTTTCGGATGCGGGGAGAGGGGGGGGGGGGGTTGAGGTTACGTCCCGATGTCATAGCCCGGCTTCATAACCTTCAGTTTTTGTATATTAATTTTTGGTCCAATCTACGCAGGATGAGCTTACAGTATCTTGAAGTCTTGCAGTGGTATGTTTGGGTTTGGATTTAATTTTATTAATTATAAGATCCCAAGCAGATGGCAGCACTCATCCATCTTCTCTATTGAAATTAGGATGTTTTTTTTTAAATTTCAATATCGCGGATCATCCTTGGTAGGAATCGGTGTTCTTTTGCGAGGATTTGTGGTCTATCAAATCTAACGTAATGGCGGGGACGATCTTGAACATGTTCACACACTGCAGACTTCCCGGAACGTCGGTGCTTCACATATGCCACACTCAACTCTTCCTTCTGCTCTTGTCTTCCTTTCAGCAGCACAAGACGAGAGCTCGTTGAATCTAATGAGTACATAGAAGTAATTTAAGTAAACAGAAAAGTGATGTATCTCAATGTAGTTATTAGTAATGGTTATGCTAGAGCTAATAACAAATACATGGGGATTATAATGCAGGGAAACCAAAATCATATATTACATATTTTGATGCCAACAATTTACATGGTTCTGCTGTCTCAATATCTTCCTACTCGTAGATTTGAATGGGTAAATCTGAATACAGATTTTAATGTGTCTGAGACATCGGACTTTCCTTTATGTCCAGAAAACATTTGTGTAGGCAATACTAATGAGAATAAACTAGTCCCAAATTTAGATAATAAAGATAAATATGTATTCATTACAGAAATTTAAAGCTGTGCACAGAAATGGGGGTTAAATTAACTAAAATTCATAGTTTTAAAATTTAAACACTCTCCCTGATTGAAAATATACATAGATCTATATACAAAATTAAGAATGTTAGCAAAATCAGATTTTGAAAAAGATTTCTATAAATTAATGAATAATTCAGTCTTCGGTAAGACTATGGAGAATATTGAAAAAAGGGTTAACGTAAAATTAGTTACACACTGCGAGAACCAGGGTAAAGTTTTAGGTGCTCAAAAACTAATCGTTAAACCACAATTTCATAGTCTTTCAATATTTTCGGAAGAGCTAATTTGGTTCAGTTGCGAAAAACTCAGTTAATATGTAACAAACCAATTTATTTAGGTTTTTGTATTTTAGATATATAAAAAAAATAATGTATGATTTTTATTATAACTACATGATTAAAAAGTTTAGTAAAATCAAATTATTGTATATAGATACGAATAGATTAATATATCGTATATATATAATAAATAAATAAATTTACGGATGATTTTTACACTGATATAAAACCTGACCTTTCCTCATACTTTGATACCTCAGATTATGATACAAATAATATTTTTGAATATCCAAAATTAAATAAAACGAAATTAGGTTTTTTCATGGGTCGACAGATCCTAAAAAAAGTTTACGATAGGATAGTTACAGGAAATGAAACGTGGGTTCACCACTATGGCCCTGAGAAGTTCAGTCACTCCATCGGCCGGTAAAATCATGGCCACAGTGTTTTGGGATTCCAAAGGAATCCTATTGATCGAGTACGCAAAAAAAGGTGAAACCATCAACGCAGATAAATACTCAGCCACTTTACGCCGTTTGAGAGAAGTAATAAAAGAAAAGAGAAGAGAAAAGCTGACCAAGGGAGTGGCTGCTCTTTCATGACAACGCACCGTTTTACACAGCACGGCTATCCAAGGCTGCTGTACGAGACCGCGGTTTTGAGGAAATCAGCCACCATACAGCCCAGATCTAGCCACTAGTGACTACTTTTTATTCCCAAACTTAAAAAAAACCTTTGGGAAAAGCGATTTGCTGACGATAACGAGCTCATGTCCACTTTAAATTAGCATTTTTCAGACCAAGAAAAAGAATATTTTTTCAAAAGAATAGAAACGATGTTTTCATGAACAAGTACATGTATTGATGTCATGGGAGACTGTAGTGAAATATTAAAAAATATTTCATAATTTAAGATATCGCTGAAAAATATAGTGCATTATTAAGTGGCGAAGCTTGCGAAGTCACTTATTGATTTCACGATGTCTGTCCGTCTGTCCGTCTGTCCGTCTGTCCCACGATTATCTCGAGAACGGTTTCGAATTTTCAAATTCTGTTTTCAGCAATCGATTACTGATCACCCAGGCATCTGAACCTCCTATTTTGAAACTGATTGCTCAACGGCAACCGTTAGAAACCGCTACAAAGCTGATTGCTTCGCCACTTTGCTATGCTGTTAGCTTGCTAGGTTTATTTTTTTTTTCCAAACGGTTTATTAGTACGATATATTTTTTCCCACTATTTCACAAATTAAAACCACTTCTTTAGATGGATATTTTTATCCCCAAACTGTAAGCTTTTATATGGCCCCGGACAAACCAGGGCTTCTAAATACTTACATTTTATTGCTAACTGCATTTTAAGAACAACGGATCCCACTAAAATTAAATTAATTAATCCACTGAAAATTAATTTAACATGGTAGGAACCATTACATAATCGTAATTCACTTCATTCTCCCATGACATTAATACATTTACTTGTTCTTGAAAACATCGTTGCTATTCTCTTGAAAAAATATTCTTCATTTTGGCCTGAAAAATGCTCATATAAAGCGGACTTGAGCTCATTATCGTCAGCAAATCGCTTTCCCCAAAGTTTTTTTTTAAGTTTGGGAATAAAAAGTAGTCACTAGTAGCTAGATCTGGGCTGTATGGTGGGTGATTTCCTCAAAACCGCAGTCTCGTACAGCAGCAGCCTTGGAGGGCCGCGCAGTATAAAACGGTGCGTTCTCATGAAAGAGCAGCACTCCCCTGGATAGCTTTTTTCTTCTCTTTTATTTTATTACTTCTCTCAAACGGCGTAAAGTGGCTGAGTATTTGTCGGCGTTGATGGTTTAACCTTTTTTTGTGTACTCAATCAATAGTATTCCTTTGGAATCCCAAAACACTGTGGCCATGATTTTACCGGCCGATGGAAAGACTTTCAACTTCTTGGGGGGGGGGGGGGGGGGGTCGGATCCTGTAACTATCCTACCGAAAACACTTGTTTGTCGTCACCACACAGATCTAAAAACTCCCTACAACAGTCCACCCGCACCTGCTTTTGAAGCGCAGTGAGCATTTGCGGCACACATCTTGCACTGACTTTTGTGATTACAATATCGTGTCTATGATACCATACACACCATATTGATTAATAGTTTCTGCTAACATCTTAATTCTTACTCGAGCATCATCTAATACAAGTTTTTAAATAATTTTCACATTTTATTCTGTAGCCGCTGTGATTGGCCCACGTGGGCGCGGCGGGGGCATCTTCGATGCTTTTTCTGCCTATTTTGAATTCACTTGACCACTCCTGTACGGTTGACATTGAAGGATCAGAGACTTGGTAAACGGCCACACCTTGCTTAGTGAGGAATTTAATCTGTGTTTGATTTTTTCCAACATTGTCGAGTCAGTCATTCCCGTCGTCTATGACTGAAGGTTACATAACAAGTAATGAAATTATCAAGATGAAATTTCATATTTAGGTATACTCGGGTACTGTCGTTAGCTAATGACTTTGTGGTGTCTTCAGACTCAATACACGTAATACGGATAGTGGTGGCATTTAATCCTATTTCAGTTCGTGGAACAGTCATAATATTTAAATATCATTTAAAGCAAAACAGTTACCTGTTGTGATGTTTTAAAATTTCATGTACAAGAATTCTTTTATAGGCTGCTTTAATCTGACGCGCAGTGGGACTGTTAATATAACCGCCATTCGCGCAGATATCACTGAAAAACATTCCATGTGGTCTTAACATAGTTTGTATGTACAAAGAAACATTTTTGGTTGAGCATAATTTTTATAGAGAGAAAATAATCTTTTAATACATATTAGAAAACCAAGAAACCAGTCTGTCTGTCTTTATACTTCAAATTTTTTTGTGTAATCATAGCTATGATTACTGCTACGAAATTTCATACATTATCAATATTATTTACTGATGTTGATTGTATGCACTCAAACGCTTTTAAATTTCGAGGACTCATCAAATATAAATATAAATAAATAAATTTAACTATTTCACCCCAATCTGAAAGTTCATATAAAAATTTGTATCCTCAAACCAACAAATAAAGATAGATGGAGCACTGTATACATTTCTAGTGACTCTGAAAACATGCTCAATTTCTTGACCCGCGCTCAAGTAACACATCTTTCTTAAAGGGCATCTGCGGCTCTCTGCTATTCCCGGTCCCAAGCCCGGATGAGAAAAGAGGAGGGTTGTCTGCGAACGACGAAGCTCACTTGTACAACATCTAAGCCAGCCGTAAAAAATCGTCAACACCGAGCCATGGACGGCGGTCAAATAACTCATCAAACTGATTATCGGAGACAATGAGTGACTAAATATCCTCAAAAAGACCGAGGGCAGGTGCATGGGAAACACTTGCTACTACTTTCCCGCTCTCTTTTAATGAAATTATGGAAAATAAAGAATACGATATGTCATGCGATCTGGCTAAACCCCAGCGCCATGAGATACCTGGGCTCGTGGTGTGAAATCTGCTACCGAAGACTGTGTAGGAGGGGGTAACCAGGTCCCTGCACCAGTGAATACTACTGGAAAACGATTTGTTCAGCAGGCATTCCATCCTAGTCTGTTTACAAGAACTAGAAGCTCGTCGCTGGGAAGTATTTCCCCGTTAAAAACGGTCAATACCATGACACTGGACTATAATCCTGACGCGCCGGCACCAGACTGGCAAAGAGTCCCTGTAAGCAGAAATCACAAGCGAAAAAGGCAAAAACTTCAGTCCCAGTCCCCTTCACCGGAAAAAATTACAACAAACAATAGGTTTAGCAGATTACCTATTAATCCCAAAAAAGCTGTGAAAAAGACAACAGAAAAACGGCCTAGTAAACCACCACCCATAATATTATACGGCATTGAAGACGTTAATAAACTTGTAGAATTGCTACAGACCACAGCAGACAAGAACAGCACACAATATATATAATATTTCTGTTTACAATAAAAATTGTAAACAGAAATCAACTAAGAATAACCTGTGTGGACACAGCAATATACAATAATGTTATGACTAGTCTGAAGCAAAGGACTCACATAGGCCACACCTTTAACTTGAAAGAATGCTGCTATGGAGTAGTCATAAAAGACCTACACCCTACAACTCCAAATAGTGCAATTATAGAACAAATTGAAAACACTGGAAACAAAGTCTATGGTGAAATAATAAACTTAAAATTTGAACTAGATAAAACACCAACCTCCACATTCTTTGTTAACATCGAACCAGGAGCTAACAACGCAGCAGTAAAAGATAATAAATATATATACGAGGGTGGATTGAAAAGTACTCGGCCTAACACAAATCCATTCAATTCTAAAAATCAAATCTACCCACATTATTTAGTTCAGTTCAGACTAGTTCATTGTGTGAAGTTCGAAACGTGTGCGATAATTAGTTGTGATTTTATAAATTTATTAACAAAGTAATCGGACATAATTTCCGCGAATGGAGCAAATCGAGCAGCGTGCCTTCAGTAAGTACCTCCATAAGAAGGGGCTATCATCAAAAGCCATCCATGATGACATGGTCAGTACATTAGGCAATTGTGCTCTGTCATATTCATCCGTCAAAAAATGGATAGCAGAATTTAAGCGTGGTAGAGAGAGTGTGAAAGATGAACCCCGCTCTGGAAGGCCTTCGACGTCAACTACTGACGAAAATATTAAAAAAGTACTTGATTTAATAATGGGAGACCGCAGATTAAAAATTAGAGAGATAGCCGAGATTATAGGCATCTCTTATGAACGAACTCAAAACATCATTGCCAACGAGTTGGGTTTCCAGAAGGTGTCTGCGAGGTGGGTTCCCCGACTGCTTTCAGTTGAACAAAAAAGGACGCGATTGACTATTTCACGCGACTGTTTGGAGTTATTTGAAGCCGATGCAGATAATTTTTTGAATCGTTTTGTTACTATAGACGAAACATGGGTTCATTACTGTACACCGGAAACAAAACAACAATCAAAACAGTGGAGAAGACCTGGTTCACCACCCCCTAAAAAGGCTAAGTCGATTTTGTCGGCAAATAAGGTGATGGCTTCAGTATTCTGGGACTCGAAAGGTGTGATTATGATTGATTATCTTGAAAGGGGTCAGACTATAAACTCTGATTACTACTGCACCTTACTACGTCGTTTACGAGAGGAAATAAAAGAAAAACGTCGAGGAATGCTCAGAAGAAAAGTCCTGTTTCATCAAGATAACGCCCGTGTTCACACGTCAGTACAGTCAATGGCTGAAATTCACAACTGTGGCTTTGAACTGTTACCGCATCCGCCGTATTCACCTGATCTGGCACCATCAGACTTCTTTCTGTTCCCTAACCTAAAAAAGCACTTGGGAGGTCAAAGATTTTCGACAAACGACGAGGTCAAAGCAGCTGTAGACGCATATTTTGACTCTAAGGAAGAATCATTTTTTTTCAACGGTCTAAATGCTTGGAAGGGGAGGTGGCAAAAGTGTATTGAACTTGATGGTGATTATGTAGAAAAATAAAAATATAACTGATTTAGTATGTGTTTATTTTCTTGGTTAGGCCGAGTACTTTTCAATCCACCCTCGTACCATCAGTCCGTCATAATCGAAGACCCCAAAAAGAAAACGACATTGCCACAATGTCAAAGGTGCCAACAATACAGTAATTTCAAAAATTATTGTACGAGACCTTACCGATGTGTAAAATGTGGCCAGGAACATAAAACCGCAGATTGCCCAAAGAAAGATCGTAACATACCAGCACAATGCGCCCTTTGCCAAGGCGCACACCCGACCAATTATAAAAGCTGCGAAGTCTACAAAGAAATCCTAGAAAGACGTATGGCAAGAAACCCAATGTTCAAGAGTAAAACACGAGAGGCGCCAAGTAAAACTGTTCCCAGAGATACTCAACCACATCTTGACGAAACGCAAGAACAACAACTGTACTCTGATATATTGAAAAAGAAAAAAAATCGAATCAACAACCACAACTAGCCTAAACAGCAAAATATTAGAGTTACTAATGAAACAGTCAGAAAAATTCGATATGATCTTACAACAGATAAGCATTCTTATCGAGTCTCATAGCCACCCTTGTTGAAAAAGTATCAAAACAACTGCCCAGAGAGTGGGCACTTTGAACATCAATGGTCTTGCTCTAAACAAGGCTGAACTAGAACTCCTGATATACAATAATCAACTTGATGTTGTTCTAATATCTGAGGCACACTGTACAGATAAAAGCAAAATCAACATCAAAGGATGCAACACTTACATCACTAATCATCCTGATGGAACGGGCCATGCAGGAACAATGGCTGTAGTAAGAAACCATCAATCAGCAGGTGCTCCTAGAATTTAGGACAAACCATATTCAGGCTATAACCATTACGGCAGCTGTGGACAATTTAACCTGTCAGCAATATACTGTCCACCGAGACATACAATTAATGCAACAAACTTCACAGAATACTTCTCAACGTTGGGAGGAAGATTTGTAGCTGGTGACTGGAGCGCCAAATATACATACCGGGGCTCTAGACTAACAACAACTAGAGGTAGGCAACTAAAATTAAGCCTTGATGAAAACAACCTCAACTGTATCTCATTAGGAGAACCAACTTACTGGCCCACAGATCCAAACAACAAACCAGACTTGTCGGACTTTTTCAAGGTAAAAGAACTCTCGACAAATTACATGAAGCCTGAATCCTGCCTAGATAGTAGTTCCGACCACACTCCTGTTCTCCTAATTATTAGTACGACTATCATTTGCTACGAGAGGCCTGATACCCTGTGCAATAACTTGACTGATTGATTGGGAAGGTTTCAGAGAGTACATTAAGAAAAGTACCGAGATGAAGTCTTCCTTGAAAACACCTGACGAAATAGATGACGCGACCCAATACATTACTAATCTCATACAAAAGGCTTGCTGGGTTAACACTCCTTCAAAAAAGGAAACATATTGCCAAGCGATTGGGAACGTACCTCTCGAGATAAAACGTAAAATAGTGGAGAAGAAAATTACGTAGGATATGGCACCAAACTGTATATAAAAGAAATAAGACTGCACTTAATAAATCTATTAAAGACCTGAAAGACTCAATAGACGATTTAAATAACGCCACACTTCAAAATAAATTGAAAAAACTAACTGCCACAAAATCGACAGAACACACTCTGGAAGTTTACAAAGGTATTAAATAGGCCACAGTAACATACATGTCCCATTAAAACTCAGTCTGGTTGGACTAAGACAAGCAAAAAAGTTTGCAAACCATGTGGCCGCCATCTTTACATCTAATGAAGACAATAATGCGGAGTTCGAGAATAAAGTCGAATACACTCTGCAGCAGAACCCACAACTATCCACTCCACCAAGACCAGCCACAATTGGGGTACTGAAGAAGACTAAAATAAAATGGACTGCAAAATAAAAAAGCCCCTGTATTCGACCTTTTCACAAAGGAAGTTATCATGCAATTTCCCAGGAAAGCTTTGGTGTTTTTAGTCATTCTCTTCAACGATGTACTTCGAGTACAATATTTTCCCAGTTTATGGAAGGTATCCATTCTAACAATAATACAACAAGCCTGGGAAACCTCCGGAAGACGCGTAATCATATAGAGTCATAAACCTCTTGCCTGTACTCTCTAAGATGAGGTTTCTGAGTAGAATATCACCTATACTCAATGAAAACCAGTTTGGTTTCAGACAACAGCATTGTACGATAGAACAAATGCATCGGGTATGTGATAAGATAAGACAGTCCTTCGAAAAAAAGGAATATTGCTCGACTGTATTTTTGGATGTCCTCCAGGCAGCCTTCGATAAAGTGTGGCATAAAGGCCTTCTTTATAAAATAAAAACCTCTCTACCGCATAGTTACTACTTGTTGATTTTGAGAGTTGAATCATACCTCACAAACCGAATTTTCCAGTTAAGAGAGGACGGAGTGCTGTACGAAATCCAAGATATAATGGCAGGAGTTCCACAGGGATCTGTTCTTATCCCCGTCTTGTATACCATCTACACTGCAGTCCTCCCGTAAACACAAGGGGTAACTACGGTTACATTTGCCGACGACACCGCGGTTCTCGCAAGTAGCAAAGATCCGATTGCACCGTCCGCCACCTTGCAAAATAGCCTTGACAAGGCCGATGAATGGATCCCGAAATGGAGAATCAATGCCAGCACAACTAAATCCATACATGTCACGTTTGCGCTAAGGAGGGGAAGCGGCGCTCCGGTGAAAATGGGCGACAATGTTCTGCCACAGAGTGACTCTGTCCGATACCTTGGTATGCATCTGGACAAAAGGCTGACCTGGAAAAAACACATCAAATCGAAACGAGATGAGCTAAGCATGCGATTCAAAAACATTTGCTGGCTGATGGCACGTAACTCCAAACTGTCAGTCGACAACAAACTATTGATATACAAGATGATCCTAAAACCAATCTGGATGTATGGCGCACAGCTGTGGGGAAGTGCTTGCGACTCCAAAGTAAACATAATGCAAAGGATGCAGTATGACATCTTAAGAACCATTTCAAATGCACCATGGTTCATCTCCAACACTGAGATCCACGAAGCTCTGAGCATAAGAACTGTTAAGAAAGAGTTAAAACTAACAGGGAATAAATATAAAATACGACTGAAATATCAACCAAATGATTTGGGTACCACGTTAGCCACTATCACCTACACTAAACGACTGATACGCCATGATATACAGACACTTTTTGACAGATGGTGAAGGATGAGGTGTCTCCCGCTGAGGAGCTTCTTGGACACGATAAAAATAACAGGGAACAAATCTGCTTATAGTTTGGGACTGACTGCAAATAAGCACAAACAAAATATTTTTTCTTTATTTTTTTTTATGACTTTTTGACAGTTTATTACCCAGGTGAAAGCCTTCATTTCCATTTAAGTCAACAAGACCTTTTACATAGTCCCACGCTATTATATCACCCTCTGCAGAAAGTAATTTATTTTTGTCATCTAGAGCCTTCTATACTAATTAATCATGTAGAAGGGTCTGAAAATATTACTACTTTCTTTCTACTATAATAAAATGTAGTACCAATATTACTAGCTCTCCATCAAAATCACATTCTACAACTTTCACCATCGAAAAGTTTGCAGGTCACCAGTCAAACATCCGTTATATTTAAATTATGCCAGAACTTTCTAGAGGGTAAATACTGTGTTGTACAAGAGCAGCCTTTTGTTCTGCAGAGATGCTGTTAATATTAAAATAACATATTGGTATTTTCTAAGGGTCTTTTACACGGCTCAACTTAAATGTCAATGATTCCTTAGCAATGGGAAGTTTATCACATCTAAATTATTTCCAGTATTTCCAAAACCTATATAATTTTGTCACACTAAGACAGTGTGATTTACCATCTAGGACTTCATTACCACTTACCACCAGGTGGGATTGTGGCCAAGCACTGGCTTATAATAAGTAAAAGAAAAATTATCTTCTTCCTTCTTTCTTATGATCCATATCTCAATGTAGCAAAGTGCACATACAACTGTTTTATAGAATGTCCCACCAGAAGTTTAAGTGCGCTTAAAAAATCTTTTGAATAACCAGGAACTCTATCTGCACGTTGATACTAGTGTATCAATGACTGTGGATGCGGCAAAGAAGTTTTAAAGGACATGAAAAAAAAAATAATGCAGTTAAAGCAAATTAAGTATTATTACCTGGTCCTCTTTTTAAAATTGTATTTACATATTTATGAATCTATTGACGCAAATGCATCAGCAGTTTCTTGATGATTATGTGATCGTGCTTTTAAAACTTCTATCATCGATGAAAGATGAGTGTTCCTTTTTTGTAGTCGCCATAATTTTGAACGAAGCACAGCTATTTTCTTTTTCTGATTATTCACTAAATTTGTTTTTTGTTGTAATTTATGAGCTAATTTCCATTTGGGTGGTGAAGTCTCCACTGGGGTTTCGAACTGAGGCTAAAATTAAATTCTACTTAACAAAAAGAATAATTGTAATGCTATTATGTGCATATACATACATGTGTTACATCTATGTTACACCTACATTGGTAGAATGTCCGATTAGGTAAAACCTCACAGTCACTCAGCGTGCGATAGAAAGGCTCAGAATTTCCCTTATATAATATAAACTCGAGTAATTGACATAGCCCAGCGAATCAGTAAGCTGAAGTGGCAATGGGCCCGCAATGTAGCTCGAAGAACCGACAACCATAGGGAAGATAGGTTCTTGAGTAACAGCCTCGTACTGGCAAGCGCAGTGTTGGGGGACCCTCCATCAGTTGGAGTGACGACTTGATGAAACACGCAGGCAATCGATAGATGCAGGTAGCTTAGGACCATATTTTGTGTCAATCTATGGGGGATGCCTATGTTCAGCCTTGTGATGGGCTGTAGTTATAGTAAATTGATATTTTTAATTAAATATAATACGTTATTAATAACTGTCTTTCCCTCCAATTACAATTTATGTGTCTTCAAGGCATGAGTGAATAGGTTTTTTTCACTAAGATTCTTCCTTCTAGATCGTCATCACTACTTACCACCAGGTGGGATTGTAGTCAAGCACTGGCTTATAAGTATAAATAAAAAAAAATTACAAGTGTTTCAGTGGGTCAGCTCGACCAGGGAAAGACTATGCTCCACATAATACTAGTGTAAAATAACAGTTTAATGCTGCAGTATTTCATACGGCAAATGTAGGCGAATTGTTAGTTCTTTTTACTGGTAATGAGGCTAGAACTATCCAGGGATGACAATGCATCTACATTTTTAATCTTAATCATGCATCCACAAAAAAAACTTTACGTAAGTTTATTGATGAATTAGTTGCTTGGTCAAAAATTTATTAACTTACCGATTTCGGTGTCTTCTTACTAAAACACTCATTGTAAAACATAGTTTGAGTGGCTTTAGAAGTTTTAGAAGTTCTAAATTTTTGAATTTGATTTACACATTTGCATGGCAGAGATTCTTGAACACTAGTTTTTGGAGTTTGAATAGGAGAGAGAGGTAGTTCCGGTTTGTTCTGTAGAAAAGAGAAATTAACATATAGAAGAACTTTAGAAAATAGTAATCCTTAAAACTACTTTAAAAAAATGTGTAAGTTTAGATGTTTTTTGTAAGTGTAGATATTTTAATTAATTACTTTTATATTATTTCTTGTACTATTATTTATTCTGTCATATTATGTAAATATTTTTAGTGGGTTTCCTTCTTCTTCATGAGCCCATAAAGGTCCCCTGCTGGGCTCTATATGGCTATACCGCCATCTTCCAGAAACCATAAGATTATGCTGGCATTTTTTTTTTTTTTTATATGATAAGGGTGACAAACTAGCACGCAGTCCACCTGATGGTAAGTGGTTGCTGCGGTCCATAGACATCTACATCTATCCTCTATTACAAATCAAAATGTAGATGCGTTGTCACCCGTGAGGACTAAGATGGAATGCCTCATTTCCAGTAAAAAGGGCCTCCGGCCACCTGCACTCACCAAGCGAAACGCAGAGGTAAACCTCTACTTCACGCTGGTATTCTGTGAGGTCGTGGTACCACCCCGGTTCGAGCCGGCCCATCCGTGCGACGGCAAAAGCTGCCGCGTGGCTCTACCACTGTTAACCCATAGTCAATCCCCATAGTCACCTTTTACGACATCCACCGGACGAAGTAGGGCTATATTACGTCGCTGTGCGAATTGTTATTTACAGACCTGCTAAATACTACATGACTGAAATAAACCTTTTTTGGAAAAACAAATTTAAATTTCACAATTTTAATATGTACAAAATATATCATTGAAGTATTGCTTCTAGTGGCAGAATATTAAATATATTTTCAGATGTCTGTGGACTGCAGCTTTTTAGTAAATGGTTTAAAAAAATAATTAAAAATGCATCACTGGTATGACTTTTGTTTGATGGTAGAAAAAGGTAAGAGGAATAATACTAACCCAGAAGATGTAAACTTATCATGAATACATACATGAAAGTTAACATTTTAAATATAATTTATGGTTACATAGATTTAACACACATAACTGTGTTTAAGCTCATAGGGTTAACATGAGCGAAGTGTAATCCTTTTTGAATACACTTAAAATGAATTTAGACAAATACGACATGACACGTAACATAAATAATACAAGAGTATTTTATATCTAAATAAAACCACTATTACATAATAACCGATGGTAATAAAACACAAAAACCTTTATTTTTTTTCTACGTAAAACAAATCTAAATGTCAAAAAAGTGTCAAATAATGCAGATTAGACATAAATATAATAGTTACTTAGGAAACTTAGAATAAGAACAATAAAAGATAATTTTTGGCACACTCACATGTACATAAAGCCTTGGAATGGTTCTCAAATTAAGGAATGTTAAGCATCCAGTTTGCCTAAAACAATTAGGCTCAAAATGTTTTGAACAGACACGGCTATGTTTTGTTGGTTGCCAATTATCACGACCGGTAGCATTTATCCAACAATTATGAATAGCTGGTTCCTTAGGAAAGCTGTAAAATAATATATTTACAAAATTGACACATATATTAAAAATATATTATATTTATATATCTAGGTTATGAAGTAAGTAAATAATAATAATTATTATTACTTTCATATTTTATAATTTTATAAATGTAATCAAGAACAGTGAGTTAAACATATAAACAATGTTCATGGAAAGATATACAAATATCTTTCCTTGAACATTGTTTATAGATCCCAAATTAGAACAATCCTGTATTTTGGGGTCAGAGAGCACAAGTTAACTAACCATTTGTACACAGTCTAACAAAAAGAATAACATATTTTCATAGTATAAAAAATTATCTTGAAACTGGCAAATGTATAAGCGAATCCATGAACAAAGATAAAATTAAAAAAAAAATTGAAGTTTTGTAACATTCACATATGTATAAAAAATATACCAGAAAAAGTATACAATAAAAAAATTAACATGACTAAATAAGTTTTGGTTTTGGCCGAAACTGACACCCAGACCGAAGGTTCGTTTTCGGTTTCGGTTGAATACCCTGTTTCGGTCAGACACTAGTAAAAGGTTTAAGCTTAACCCTGACAAGCCTCCTAAACTAAAAACATAAATAAAATCAAGTACAGAATGTCTATAGCCACCCCAAACTTGCAATATGAGATGTCAGCATATACCATATAGTGAAGAAGTTAATATAATATTATGTTGGATAATTTTTATTACTTGAAACTGGCAAAAATGTATAATCGAATCCATGAACAAAAAAAAAATTGAAGTTTTGTAACATTCACACAAATTATCATTATTCAAATGTGTGGAAAAGGGAAAATACTTTGCTTATATCCCGTAAGTTTCCCACCCAATCAATAGGTAATTATTTGTTGACTTCAAGCATTGGAGTGATCTATCAAATAAGCAATATTTTGGGGTTGGGTTTAGTATCAAATCGCCTAAATTTGAGGAGTCTGTCATTGTGGGGGGATTAAGGGGCTTATCTTAAGCGGCCCCATGCAATTTTAGCTGCCGGAGCTCTATTGAAATACTTAAAATAATTTTTCTAAATATATTCGTAAATCACTAATTAATACCTGAAAGGGAACTTAAATTGCAATCAATTCTTATATTTCTTAAGTTGCATCTGTCAAAATGTGTAAAATGAAATGCTAGGCTACCATTTTGTTGACAGTGACAGATATACTCGAATTCCCATCATAAGCGTCATTCCATTGCTTCAGAGTTTACGTGAATGTGCTCATTATTGTTATTATTTGCCTCCTGTTTTTCAATGACTTTGCTGCCCCTCTGGACACCGATTGCTTGCTATTTTACTAAGACGACTTTGCTACGCCTTTGAACACCGATTGAATTGCATCTCTGGACATCTTGGATTACTCACTGGACTTTGATTATAATTATTGGCAAGCAATGGCGGCAACTGACAGAGATTCAGAATACGGGCCATCCACGAGTTCAGGGTTTGGTGGAGCTGCAAATGAATTGATGGTTCCTGGCCATGATTTCTTCATGGATGACGGACCTTTTGTCGATTGACAATTGCATTTGAAAGATATTACTAAAATGTGGAGTTTGGCAAGTGATAATTGATAGCAAAACATTATGAAATATAATAAAAATCTATTTTTGGAAATGTTTGAAGTGATAAAATATGTTTACTTATTCAAGTAATTCTAAAAGTTAACATTCGAGCTCGGGACTAGGGGCATCCCAACTTGGGTTGGTTAGAAGGGGATGGCCTCTGGAAATGGAAATGGTCGATTACACTTTGGTATTACTGTTGGACACTGTTCGGACTAATTCCAGCCGCTCAATTTCACCATCGCACATCGCGACAAAACTCGCGTTACCATCCATACCATCTGGATGATTGGCGGTCCACCACTGTGCGATTTAGAAGAAGTTTTCTCCCTCGCACGACTTCCTTGTGGAATCAATTACCACCAGCGAATTTTCCGGACCGATACGACTTAGGAACCTTCAAGAAAAGAGCTTACACCTTTCTAAAAGGTCGGCAACGCATCTGCAATTCCCCTGGTGTTGCTGTTGTTCATGGGCGGCGGTAGTCACCATCAGGTGAACCGCATGCTCGTTTGCCCCCTATTCCATAAAAAAAAACTATAATAGGCACGTCCGGCGGGGGGAAAGGTAGGGGCGCCTCTACCACAGAACATATATACCCCTAAAGGGGGACTGGACTCTACCCTCCCTCACCCACTATTGAAGTAAATTGATTCTAAACCTTAACCATATTTTTCGATTCGGGAGTTTGAAAATTTGACAAAATAAAACACAAGGAACAAGGATATAATAAATAGGTACAGTAGAAATAAACGAAACTTACCGATGAAAGGTTATATTGTCTATTTTGCGTTGACTGTTACTATTACAGCCTAAAATACTACAACTAACCATTTTTTCCGCCTTTCCTAATATCTAAAATCCACAATAACACAAAATTTAATTACCTTTTTTCAAAAATAAAATATCAAATTTCAATAAACCGTCCGATAATCCAGTGACAAAACTTATTTTTTATTAATATCTCCCGATTACATAGACTTTGTATCTAGACCACAGAACACAATTACTCTCTACCAAGATCTAGTAGGCTTGGGTAAAAAATATCGATATTTTTTAATAAAAATATCGATATATATCGTCGATATTTTAAATCGCGATATATCGACATATTGATATTTATTTTAGAGTATCGAATTCGTATCAATTTCGATATATTTTAAAATGTTCTATCGTTTTTTTCGTCGTCCAACCATCAGTAGATAAAATTTTAGACCTTATCTTTACATCATTCAAATGATGACGATATATCGATATATCGATATTTATCACGCGATATATATCGATTCTGTTTAAAAATATAGATTCGATATATATCGATATATTTTTTCCCCTTGCCCATCCCTAAGATCTAGACTAAACATTCCGTGACGTCATCAGCGTGTGAAAGGAATGCACGTATATAGTTAGACATATGAGTAAGGGAGAAGCAAATCTATATTTCTTGTCTTTTTCTAGGTATGCGTTTTTGATTGTTTTCCCTCCTTTATTTGATATTAACGATGTCAAGCTCTTGTGAATAACATTGATATTATAAGCAAACAGGTAATTGAACTTAGTGTTTTTTGTGGGTTTTAGTTATTAGGTAAGGTTAAAAGGATGGTAAGATGTAGCATTTTAGGATGCAACAGCATCAGTCAACGAAAAATTGATAATATTACCTTTCATCGGTAAGTTTGTTTTGTGCTTACATTTGCTACTTGTACTGATTAATATCTATTGTTTTGAATATAAAGTGTAACATTTCATGTGTTTAATGAACTTCGTGATGTAATTTGTCAAATGTTTGGACTCCCAAATTGTAAATTCTTCATGATAATGCTCCTTAATTTGAACGGTCATTCGAAAGCTTAAAGTCATAACAAACGTGTACTTTTTGATTTGGTAGGATTATAGAAACTTTAGGGATATCATTTTCCATATTACATAGACATCACAAATAATATGTAAATATCAACTTGAAAATATGTTTGGATTCAAGTACATAAACATTGGGCAAAGTATATTTAATTTCACAAAATACGTATTGCCTGAAATCAGATGCACATAACTTTATTGCATTCCATTAATTCTATTATACATTAGCAACAATTACATTACAATATTTATTAAAAAAATAAATAAATATGTCATACTAATATAAAAATAAATATAAACATAGAAAAAATAAAAAATAAATAAATAAGTCTTAATCTTAAGGTACACAATAACACAACAACATTTTTTTTTATAGGAGAGGGGGCAAACGAGCATGCGGCTCACCTGATGGTAAGTGACTACCGCCGCCCATGAACAACTGCAACGCCAGGGAGGGAATTGCAGATGCGTTGCCGGCCTTTTAAAAAGGAGTACGCTCTTTTCTTGAAGGTCCCTAAGTCGTATCGGTCCTGAAAAATCGCTGATGGTAATCGATTCCACAAGGAAGTCGTGCGAGGAAGAAAACATCTTCTAAATCACACAGTGGTGGACCGCCAATCATCCAGATGGTGTGGATGGTATCGGGAGTTTTGCCGCGATGTGCGTTCGTGAAATTTGGCGGCTTGGATTAATCCGAACAATTCCTCAGAGCACTCCCCATGGTAGATGCCAAAGAAAATGCAAGAGGATGCAACATCTCTTCGCAGTGCCAATGAATCGAGCCGATCGTAAAGGGCTCGGTCGTCGACGATTCGAGCCGCTCTGCGCTGGATGCGGTCAAGTGGAAGGAGCTGGCACTGGGGAGCCCCTGGCCAGAGATGGGAACAGTATTCCATGTGCGGCCGAACCTGCGCCTTGTAAAGTTGCAGGCGGTGTGCCGGCATGAAATACTGTCCCGCTCTGCTGAGCACGCCAAGCTGTTTAGAGGCCAAATTGGCCTTCTCTCCCAAGTGACCACGAAACTGCACGTCACTCGATATGTCGACATCGAGGATTCCGATACTGGCTGAGGCAACTAGTGGAGTGCCTTGAAACTGAGGAGATACGACAAAGGCGTTCTTTTTAGCGGTAAACGTGCAAACTTGTGTCTTCTGAGGATTAAACTGGACTAGATTTAGTCGCCCCCAGTCCGAGACTTTGTCCAGCAAAGACTCGACTTCAGAGACAAGTTTGTTCCGGTACTCGGCGACGTATTCCCGAGAAATAATAGTACGGCCGGTGTATAGAGCATCACCAGTGCTGTTATCCGCATAGCAATGAATGTTACCAGTTAGCAACATATCATTGATATGCAGAAGAAACAGCGTTGGTGATAGCACAAAGCCTTGTGGAACACCAGCGTTAATAGCCTTGTAGTCAGAACATGCACCGTCTGCAACGACCTTGATGCTCCGATCTGCAAGGAAGCTGGTGATCCAATTGCACAATTTCTCGGGAAGCCCATAGGAAGGGAGCTTCGAAAGAAGCGCTTTGTGCCAAACCCGATCGAAGGCCTTTGCAATGTCCAGACTAACGGCCAACGCCTCCCCCTTGGACTCTACTGCCTCCGCCCATCTATGGGTCAGGTAGACCAGAAGACCACCAGCGGATCGACCCCGACGAAAACCGTATTGGCGGTCACTAATCAGCTGGTGATCCTCAAGGTACCGGATGAGCTGGCAGTTAATAATGGATTCCATTAGTTTGGAGAACAAGGAGGTGATCGCGATAGGCCTATAGTTGGACGTGTCTGAGCCTTTTTTAGGGATCGGGTGGACAAAAGTTGTCTTCCATGAATTCGGGACTACGCCTTGGGAGTAGAAGTACCGAAAAAGACGCGTTAGGACCGGTGCCAACTCCGGAGCACACGTCCTCAGCACAATTGGAAGGATTCCGTCAGGCCCACTCGACTTCTGGATGTCCAGGAAGAGAAGTGCTTTGCGAACCGAGCGCTGTGAGAACAGCACATCCGGCATGGGTGTGTTGTTCTCACAGCACATGTTGTTTGATGATGTTTCCCTATGTAGCCTCATGCACCACCCACGAAATGATATGAGGTAGCAGATAATCTTACACTGCAAGGTAAATTAAAATAGAATATTATAAAACATTTGTTTTTATTTTATATACCAACATATTACAAAAACAAACCCTTTGTTGATGTTTTACAACGTATATTAATCAAAACATTTTACCACCTTAACCATTAGGTAACATGATTAAGCCACCTAACCATAAGTAAGTCACCTAAAAAAGGCCTTCCCTAGATATCCTCATAGGATGATTTTTACCATAGTTGCCACGCCTGCGTGAAAATATGCGTTATGCTGGTTGGCCACCGCATTTATTTATTATTTTAAGTTTTCATCGGGAAAATGCTACTGCCCCATCCCCATCTTGTATTATTGCTTACGTTCTATAATATCGTTCCGTGTACAGACAAATTCTCTTGTACGCCACAACTTGCCGCACACAAGACACTAACTTGGCAAAACATGCAGGAAATCGCGGAAGTAGCCTCATAACCGTGTTTTGTACTACAATACTTAAGTGGAAAGCCTTTACTTTCGGAGATCTGTGTTCAGCACTGAATTTGTGATGGAATGGTATGTTAAAACATTATTGATTTTTTTTTGTAAAAACAAAACTCGACACGAGGAATTTTTTGTTTATTATTTAATATTTTTATTCTTAATTAATATTTAAATACATAGGTACATAACATATTGTTATTTATTAGCAATATCACACTTTGTGCTAGTAGCGTCTTCACATAGTGCCGTCGAAATCCAGAGTTTATTGAATGTCCAGTAAAATCGTCGATGCGCCGTTGAATACAGAATGATGATTCTGTTTTTACGCCGTTTCCGCCCGTAGTTTTTAGTCACAGAATGTATTTTCAAGAGAAATGAATTAATCATCTGAATTATAAAAGAACATTTTTTTTTATGGCAACAATTAAGTTTTTTGTATGAATGTAAGTGCTGTGAATATAAATAAACCCATAACGGGGGAAATGGAACAATATCTGGTGACCCAGTGAAAGTACCTCCCGCCTATTTCTATCTCAAAAGCATACGCGAATGCTTTATGTAGTCAATCCTCTATCTACGTTGTAAATAGACAAAATATTTCATTTTCTTCAAAAACTAACCTCCTTGTCAAAACACAGTCAAGTGGCAAGAGTATGGAGTGAGGAGTGTAGAGAAGGAGGAACATCTCTATATATGAAAAGTGTGGCTTAAAACGCGTCCAATAAGGGTGGCGCTGCAGTAACATAAGATAAAATTAAAAAAAGCGCCAAAATTAATTAGAATAAGATGGAGAAATAAACAAGGACCGACCAATGCGCTTGGTTTTGTACTACGTAAATAGTTGAGATTTTGTATACTGGCATTTCACTAACTACTCTAGTCATGAAATTTTTTAAATATTTGTATTCAGATGACTTCACTCCGTTCACAACAGCTATCTTCATATCGTAGTTTTTCAGACGTCAGCGTTATTGTGGTAGGATTTGGAACCTCTATTTTCAGTAAATAGTAGGACACTTTATCAACTTTCGCCCCTTATAAAGCCGCGTCTCCACCAAAGTTATGTTGTCAACACAACATTTGCCAAATAAACTTATTTCGATTTTCGGCGGCAACATCAAAGGAATACGCTTGTTGCCGACATTTGTTCCCTCGGTGGAGACGCTTGTTGACAGAAACATTTGTTGGCAAAACGTGTTGGCAAATGTTGTGTTGACAACAAAACTTTGGTGGAGACGCGCCATAAGATGGTTCTCCTTGTACTGTACACTCCATAGGCAAGAGTCATTATTTGTGATCAGAGAGTAACTATGAGGTTATTGGTTTGTGATTGTATGTTGATTGTTTTAGACAGTGGTAGAGCCACGCGGCAGCGTTTGCTGTCGCACGGATGGGCCGGCTCGAACCGGGGTGGTACCACGACCTCACAGAAAACCAGCGTGAAGTAGAGGTTCACCTCTGCGTTTCGCTTGGTGAGTGCAGGTGGCCGGAGGCCCTTTTTACTGAAAATGAGGCATTCCATCTTAGTCCTCACGGGTAACAACGCATCTACATTTTGAATTGTAATAGAGGATAGATGTAGATGTCTATGGGCCGCAGCAACCACTTACCATCAGGTGGACTGTGTGCTCGTTTGTCACACTATTCCTATAAAAAAAAATAAAAAAAAATAAAAAAAATGTAATTACTCTAAGGCTCTCTCCAGAGAGTAGTATTTTCATCCCGTAGAATGTACTTGTTAATATGTGGTATGTTCCTTGCTCTAAGGCTCTCGCCAGAGAGTAGCATGTTCCTTACTCTAAGGTGATCACTATTTTTTTCATTACGTTAGAGTTTTGGCGGGAACTTGACCGGCGGATGTTCGCTGCTCCTGTATTATTGTTTAAATAATGGTTTGAAGTGGGCTTTGATATGTAAAAGTGGTGCGATTTTGTATATTTAGTATCTGCGCATGTTAGCTGTTAGTGGAAACTGTAAAACAAGTGCTCTAATGTGATTCTCAAAATAATGTGTCTGTCTGCTTAGGCGCCTTAAGATACCATCGCCTACCGTCTGCTGTGTGCTGGCTTAAGTTGCCGTCAAAACTTCCCTAGGGCTGCACAATGTGACGCATCAACATATTGTGAAGCAGTATACTATGAAGGATAATTATAATATATTGTAACTTCAGGCTCAGAAAGGCTATATCCCAGAGCCGTAAAGCTAGTTATTAAGAAAAGAAGTTCCATTACGTTTTTGACGTTTTAGAACCATAGACTAATTTAGAACTGAAGTACTAATGATGTGAACCGATTGCAAATATGAGAACCGGTTTTTACCGATTACCTTGCGTAAAAAACCGGTTTTTAAAGGTATTTTTAGGTTTTTTCTTACCTTTTTAAAAGAAAGAACAATACATCAAAATAACTTCTACCTTTATTAAAATCTACTTTATTAAAATCAAAATAATTTTTACATAAAAATAACTAATCACATAAGTCGTAATTTTGACTAAGAAAACAGATGTGATCGACAGCATCCGCTTGCAACCTGCTTCTTCTGGATGACAGTACATATCCCGATTTGGAAAACATCCTTTCCGAAGGGACAGACGTTGCTGGCACCGATAAATATTTTAGCGCTAAAACGTTCAATGGCACTAAATGTTTGTTCTTGCTCCAAAAAGTGCCAGCACTTTCAGCCGTTTTTTCAGTTTTAGCTTCAATATACTCGGGCTCTGTCTCCAAATACATGCGCATTAAGTTAACTGCGGACGCAGTTGGATGGATAATCGGTTTCCTTTGTTTCAAAAAGTCCAAGAGTCCAGGTTTTTTCTGTTCTATGTTTGTCTCCACTGATCCTTGGACAGCTTGTTCTGAAGTCGTAGCGGTAATATTGGTTTCAGAATCCTTTATTAAATGAGATAGTTCTTTTCTTACTATTTCTTTTGCCGATAACATATTTTCCGAGCACCTAAAACCAGACCTTAATACCGGATGTAAGTATGTGGACATTTGAGTGACAGTTCTTGTCTCGTATACTAAAAGCCTGCTGCTCATATATCGCATTACTGATGAGCAAAACATTTTGCCTATATCTGTCTCCAGAGTATTTTCAATGGTGGTCATATTCTCATACAATCCACAAATTACTGGTATGATTAATGAACTGGTCGGATATGTATCAGCACTAACAAGCTTTGAAGCCTGTTCGAATATTTCCAAAATCTTTATTATTTCTTTGCACACTTTTTCTTCACAGGCGGTTAAGTAGTCTGGTGCCTGGATTAATTTTCTACATACTAATGCCAGAACATCAGATAATTGAAGAATTCTAGACACCATGTAGAATTTGCTGTTCCATCGTGTCGATACTTCTTGTATCAACTTTAAAGGAGTAGTATTGGGATTTCTTTCCTTCTGTTCTGCTTTTAGCGCTTGCCACCCTACAGACGACTTTTTAAAAAACTTAACAATAGCCTTACATTTGTTAATAATTTCCCAAATCTCAGGAAGCTCAAAAGAATCATCAACAGTTAGATTAAGCGTATGCGCAAAACATGGCATGTGCCGTATGTTTAGCAATTCGCACATTCTGATCATGTTAGTAGCGTTATCTGTGACAATGTTTGTAATTTTGCCAGTTAGTTTCCATTCTGTTAGTAAGTTAGAAACAATTTCGGCAAGATTTTCAGCTGTATGTGCAGTGGGGACATCTGAGGTAGTCAAGACATAGCTTTTTAAATCACCTTTCAGAAAAAAATGAATTGTGACCGTAATAAAGGAGTCCATATTTTGGTTAGACCACAAATCAGCGGTTAGTGCAGCATGCTTAACATTATCAAGGGCAATAGCAAGTTTCAACTTTGCATTTCGTTAATGTTGCGGCATTAATTCGTACCTAATTTTTTGTCTACTTGGCAGTGTGTAGTTTGGGTTCAAAACTTCTGTGAACCTTTTAAACCCTCTGTCTTCAACAATCGAAAAGGGCTGGAAGTCCGTAGCGATCATCATGGTTAAATATTTATCAATGTTTTCCTTATTATTGACCAAGGTCACTTTCAATGTAGTTTGGAGAAGAGCAGTTTTTGAAGTGTTCAAAGATTGTTCTTGGTTAGTTTGTCCTAAGGCGGATAGGTTATTGGGCTGTTCACCTACAACATTCCCCTGCATTTCCACTGTAGCCTGCGGATGATGTCTTTTTAAATGAGCTAACATATTAGAAGTTCCACCACCAACCTTAATTATTTTTTCGCATAATTTACATTTGGCAGTATCATTATCAATTTTTTCGAAATGGTTCCGTGTGATGGATTTTCCTTTTACCTTCGGCATCCTGTAATACAATAAAATGCAATTCATTGATAAAAAATTCAGGTAATTTATTTAAATTATAAACACAAAGGTTTTCTATTTAACAAGGTATTAAGTAATAATTAATTACTTACCTATCGATAATTTCCTCCAAAACGTTTACTTAATCTGATAACAAACTAAGTCTTTTTGAAGAAACGCAAGAGAAATAACCATACACATAAGTCTTTTTGAGGAAACGCAAGAGAAATAACCATACACATAACACACGCAAAAGAATGACTGAACGGGCTCAAGTTTTTCAACAGTGTTGCCTAATGGCTGAAATGGCGCGGTGATTCCCCAATCAAAGACAATATAAACTTGGTCTGACTCTACCTATGTCTATGGTCTGACTTTGGTGTTCGGATTAGCTTGCTACATATTGATTTATCTATGGTTCGGATACACGAATAATGAAGGACAAGTGAGTCCAAAGTAATCGGTTTTAGTAAAAAGAAACCGGTGTTTATCGGTTATTACAAAAACCGGTTTTATTTACTTTTTTCTAAAACCGGTTCACATCACTATGAAGTACCTACCAGGCCTTGATAGTAGCTAAATACTATTTTATTTTCATATTTTTCAATAAACTGCTTATTATTTTGAAAGTATTTGGAAAACGTGGTCTTAATACTTGTTAAAAAATGAGTTATGAAATGGTTGCCTTGTGGAAAGTTACGGAAGAAATATATAAAACGGTGTTGTGGCTGTATTAAATTGAAAGGATCGTTTTTCCGACAAGATGTGTATTTTCAAAGTTGTATTTTTATTATTTTGCACTTTATTTCTCTGTGCATCTTCAGCACACATAAAAGGCCAATTTTCTACAAAAGAGTTCTTTAAGTTCCTAGTTAAATTCGGATTCCAAAAAACAGATATCCATTTCCAAAAGGAAACATATGGGTATATATTTGGGAATATTACCTCGAAAGAACATTTTAAATATCCTATCACATTCGCTGTTTTAGATAGAAGACATTTTATTCACTATTACAAAAACAGAGATATTATCGATAAAGAAGCTGCTTGCCAGATTATGTTCCAAAATTTGAACATATCTGCTTATCATCCGAAATGTAACGTATGTGGTCAGGATTTATTTAGACGGATCCCATGTACGAAAGGAAAATTATGTATAGACGAAGATACACCATGGAATGTTATTAGAAATAATCAATTTACTTATGTGATTCAAAATACAGGCCAACCAAGGTAATTAAGCATTTATGTAATTAATTAAGCTTTTTTTCACCCTTAATAATCTTATATTTATACCACCTCTGCATAATAGGAGAAAATCCTACTGTGATGGTAACATTTTAAATATTTTAGGTAAAAAAAGTCCACAATACTAGACATACAAAGGAAAAGTATTTTAAAACATTCTTGTTTTCTGTTTAATATATTTGTCGATTTTTTTATTTGGTATCAATGAAAGCTCCATAGTGACTAAGCATTTGACTGCAGTGCTATGGGGTTAAATTTTAGATAATATAATAATAATAATAATAATACTTTATTAGACTCTCCGTTTGACAAATTACACAGATTGACAGATGGCACGTATGTTTGTATTGCCTACTAACAGTTGTTCCATGTCGGGATGTTTGTACATGTTCAAATTATGTAAGTGAAACAATACCACAATACAGGATAAAATCCTTATATAGGGGCAAAATTTGTATATATGTATGTCAACAATGTATGAATTAAATATTTGGCACTAAATTTTTATTCATTTTCAAATTATTTAATTGAAAAACTTACATTGAGTATTGAATATTTCCATTGTCAATTTAAAAAATGCTGTTTTAAGCACAACTAGAGTTCCTTACGGCGCCAAGATTAGAAGAAGTAGAGTGTTGTTGCAGAAGTAACTGGGTGAATATTCCTATGTAAAAAAATAATTTTTGCATATCTTGGAAAGATATAGATATAGAGAAAAGAGATAAAGAACATTTTTATTCTTACTTTTTGGCATATCTTGTCGAGATCTATTCTAATCAGCCTTCAAATTGTGGCACCATAGGAACTGTAGAAGCCCCCTGTTTTAATATAGTGTTCTTATTACATATATAAAAATAATTGATTTGATACTTAATTGCCAAGAAATCGCTTGTAATAATAACTGAATGAAGCAAACAATTCTCTTACCCCAACACAATACATTTATATATGATATGTAACACTTTCATTGTATGTAAATTAATGAAAATAATTATTATATTTCAAATCAACAGATTTTGGTATATATCAATGGTGTCATGTTATTTGGATGAAGCAACATGTTCATGGCACCACTACACTGGAGCACCTTCAAAGGACAATAAGACATTAACAAACTCACCACAGAATATTGACTATGATTTCTGGCTTGTTAATGGAAGTCCAAACATGTCTTTATATAATACACTGGTTTATCAGTTCTCATTTGATAGACAAAATACACTGGAATTATATTTATTATTCTGGCTGTGCTATGTTATTTTGGTGCCAGTGCAGATATATGCCATGAGGTATGTTTTTTTTTACTAAAATTACTTGTTAAGATTAGTAATTAAAAAACTATTTGCTATTTAGCACCAGAGGGAGGCAATCTAACATGTCTCTTCCAGAAAAATATTGAATATAGTACTAAGCCAAAAAGATCTTTATCCTCTAATAGATAATATGGTATAACTGTCTTCTTTATACCAGTTGTGGTATCCAGTAACGGTGAGTAGCATGTAGCGTGTAAGATGTCGGGCACTGGAAGTTCTTATCCAGCTGCTGAGTATGGTACAATAAATGCAGTCTACTACAGGATACCTATATTCAGCAGTGAACAGTCTAAAATTTAGATTTTAACAACTACTAGGTTATAATGGCTACTGCTAGGTTATTTACTGTCACATCATCATGTCTTATGGTATTTTATTGTGGGGTCATACAGCTGATGCGAATACTTTTCTAATTTTGCATATAAGAGAATTACACGCAATTTATAATTTGCACTAGGATATGTTTAAAAAAATTAAATTCCATGTTTTATGAGCCAATATTTATATGTATTTATATGAAAATATGTATGTACGTAAAAAAGAATATAATACGCCAGAGAATAGTGATAAGTACATTCATAATTTAAGAAATACAAAGTGATAATCCGAAATTTAGATTAAATAAGATAAATAAGTAATATATGGGGCAATGTATATGAATATATTATATTGTTATTCCTTATAATATATTAAGCTTCAACTTGGCAAGGAACATAGCTTAACAGTTAACAATTTAAATTTTAATAGTTTCAATGAATATTTTGATTAGAAAGGAGTGTGTACTTGTATCATTTCATTTCAAGACCAAAGTGTCCAAATGCAAGATGTTACTATTAGTTTACATGCTTGAGTATTAAAACCACGGAGCAAACACAAAGAGGTGTTGTAATTAGATTTCACTATGTAACAACGCGTGACAATTTACGGGGTGAGGGGATGTTAAGCCCCACCCACTTTACACTATCTACATCTACGATAAATAGTAAAACTACTCAAATTGTTCCATATCGATGTTGCAATGTAGTTTAGCTACCTTGATGATAGATGGCGGCCTGTTCACAAAATGATTATCATTTTGTGAACAGGCCGCCAAAAAGTATAAAAATAGTATTTTGGCATTACAAATTCTTTAGGGCTGAATGGAAAACAAATTTCAACACCTTCGTATGATTATTTTACAAATACTGAGCTCTATGTACCTTTATATTTTTAGTTTCCATGACACAAAGTGTCGCCATCTAGTGTCGAATATATTTAATTACATTTGAAAGCCGATGCAGATTTTTCTAGAACCTTTTTAATAGGTATAAAATTACTTACAAACCAAATGTGATGCCATTCATAGCATCGGAGCGTCTATCTGAGTAGTTTTTACATCATGAAACACAACACATTATTCTTTTCTTCTTAATACTACGAAAATACACTGATTTGCTATTTTCGACACATAAGTGCACCGGACGAACGCTTACGGTATACTAAGCCACGCTCACTGTGATGACGTCAGGACCTGGTTAGAATCACAGTGCACAGTTGCTTATGCCATCTCCTCTTTGGATTTGCTTCATGATTAAAACTATGTATTTTTTAACACAAAATATAGTCTTTAGGAGAGAGTTATAACTGGTTCTATGGGGAATTACAAGTATGTTTAGTAAACGCTTCTTTGTATTTTATGAGATTATTCTCAGTGTGGCATACTTGGGTCGGAAGCTCCCATACAAGCCGAGAAGCCCGGCTTGCCCTATTAATAATATCAACTAATAAAATAACTCGTAAACTGTATCAATTCGCTCCTTTGTTCTACACAGGTTGTGACCTCATAGTTTTATTATGTAACGTCAACACTTGGCAGATAGCTTTACTGCGCGATAATGCTGTCATAAAAAAGGAGTTGAGTTGAGCGATTAGTCGTTTCTCTCGTACGCGTTTGTTTTTTACCGGGCTTTCGAGAAGACGATCGCTCCCTTTCTAACCTGTGGCAAAATGTTCTATAATGAAATATAACTATGATTGTTTATATAACAATCAGTATGGAGATCAGAAGCCAGGCTTTCAGTGTCAAGTTGTCGAGCGTGGGGGCGTGCGTTTGCAATGTTCACTTCACAACTTTACATTCCAATGTTTACTCTGTGTGTTTACTTGAGGGAATGAAATTCGCAATATTGAGTTGGAAATTTATACTTTTTTTATAGATTTTTAGTGAAAATGGAGGATAATAGTGTTTCTTGTGATGGATTGAAATTGATTGATTTTATAAAACTGTTAAAAACAACAAAAATATATCTTGGGATTGCCCTAGTTCGGAGCCCTAGCTTCGCCACTGACTTGGGTATGGCTTTGTGTAACAGGTTATCGTAAATCATGCTTGTGTTACCGATAGTATACTTTTACTTGAGGTTACCTATGGAGTTTAGTTTGCCATTTCTTCTCTGGTCAATGGAACCTACTTAATTTTTAAATGGGAGTAGACTTAAAGAAAGTGATGTTTGACAAACAGTATTTTAATTTCTATATACCTATAACTTCTTGTATTGAACATATAAATATACTTCATTTGATTTTGATTTACTTTCAGGACCCAACAACATCCAGTGACAAAATTGTTTACGTTCAGCCTTATTTTAGAGTTCATTGCGTTATGTTTCAATGTTTTGCACACTGTTAAATTTGCAGCAGATGGTATAGGATTTGAAAATTTGGCTGTGGCTGGAGATATAATTGATATCATGAGCAGGGTAAGTACTATGATATGTATTTTGTGTGCCTATAGAACTGAACTGATTTTCGGAAATCATTGTACACAATGTTATAAGGCAGTGGTGTGCCCAGGATCTTGTTAAAGGGCAAGCCCAACTTTTTTATTTTCCTATTCTGACCTGTGTATTTTATATATCTGGCATAATATAATCTGTCATCTACTTGAAGCCTTGATAACTTTCTAGAATTTTCTATTGTCGTTTCATATTCATATTCCATGCCTAATTGCTTTCTATTGGTAACATAAAGATTTCTATGAAAAATAACATATTTTGATTTATAGCTAAAGATATTGGTAATGGCATTAATGCCGTCACAGGTATATAGGTATGAAATATTATTGATTTTTTGGGAAAAACAACGCGCGAATTATGTTCAGAAATTTTCTTTAGATAGTTTGATAGACAAGATAGAGATTTTTATTTGCCATCACACAAACTTACAAGATATAAATAATGTTATTGTTTAATTTTTTTAAGAATTTATTTATCGTGGTATTAGGGATGAGTAAAATTATTTCATTATAACAAATAAAAAAGTTATCCAAACTGTCTTCTCATTCGAAAAAATACATGTAAGTAACAGGAACATAGAACTATTCGGAATGGGAATAATCAACAACCAAATGAGTTCACATGGATCTATTAAATGTACATAAAATTTTAAAAAGAAAAACAAAACACGCACAGGTTATGGCGAAGTTATGCTTGTTTCTATAAAATTTAAAAAAAACATTCTCTTTTTGTATAGATTAAAGTTTGTGCATATTTTTAAAAATCTCATAGCATTATCATTCATTTACTATCATTAAAATACCTACGCTACCTACCTACCTACCTACGATTTAATTTACGTCAAATTAAATCTTTGTCATTAAGAAATTCATTACTAAATGTTATTATTAATAAGCACTAATATGGGTAAACATTGTATGTCAAATAATAATACAAGTTTCGTTTACATTATTTTTTAAAACAATTTTCAGACACTGTTTATGCTACTGCTACTATTATTAGCCAAGGGATGGGCTGTAACCAGGCTGGAATTAACATACAAACCTCTCGTGTTTGGAGTTTGGCTTGCATATGGAATAGTACATATTTTGCTTTATGTTTGGAACACAGTGAGTATATAAACACAATGTTTACCTTTACACTATATCTATTATTTAATATCATCACAATATCGTGAATTTTAGGGGCATAAAGTTTTCCTCCAAAGGCCAACTTCATCTTCACACAGTGTACCTGATTAACTCACAAACAAGGCTTTAGTGATCGACTGACTTTTCAATAATAGTTCAATTTTAAATTGTCATCATCGTAATCATAAAATATCACGCTCGTTACGCAGAGGGTAGGCAGAGACTGGTACTATGGAATTCCATTTGGCAGAATAGAATAGAATAGAATAATTTTTTATTCAATATAGATCACATGTGTAATACTTATTGAAAGTCATTTTTTACTTTACCACTGGTTCGAAAAAAAAACCTCTGTCCTGGGAAGAACCAGCAAGAAACCCAGCGGGACTTTTTTTTTAAAGCAAATTTTACAATAATGGTTGTACTAACTATATAAGTACAAAATTTATTTTAGAAACAGCTTGGAAGCGATCACCTCATTCCCAGGGGTTATTATCAACCATGTATTCATTTATACTATAATAACCCTTTTTATACAGTTTCAACTTAACAAAACATTTAAACTTGCTAATGGAGAGAGCCTGTACACTTTCCGGGACCTTGTTGTAATAGCGTATACATTGCCCCAAGAATGAATTACTGACTCTGTGGAGTCGAGAAACTGGTATCACTAGCTTGTGTTTGTTCCTAGTGTTTACAGAATGCACATCACTTTTTTTACTAAAACTACCTTTGTTTTTGTGAACATACATTAAATTTTCGTAAATATACTGAGAGGCCAAAGTTAATATATTTATTTCTTTAAATTTATCTCTAAGAGACTCTCTCAGTTTTAGGTTGTAAATAGCTCTAATGGCCCTCTTCTGTAAAACAAAAATAGTTTCTGAATCAGCCGCATGTCCCCATAGCAAAATCCCATAAGACATTATGCTATGGAAATAACTGAAATAAACTAATCTAGCTGTCTCGACACTAGTGAGACCTCTAATCTTTTTTACAGCATAGGCTGCAGAACTTAGTCTGCTTGTTAGTTTGGATATATGGGGGCCCCACTGAAGCTTTGCGTCGAGAGTGATGCCAAGAAAAACAGTGGATTCAACAGGGCTCAGTTCTTCCCCATTTAAAAACACATTGGTACTCAGATTTCTAACATTCGTTGTTGTAAATTTAATACATTTAGTTTTATTTCCGTTTAAATGTAAATTATTAACGTTAAACCAATGCACTAATTTTGATATAGCATTATTCACTTCGTCACATTTAAATGATTTACGTCTAAGTTTAAAAATCAAAGAAGTATCATCAGCAAATAATACTATATCATGATTATCCTCTACAATAGAAGGTAAGTCATTAATATACACTAGAAACAGGAATGGGCCGAGAATTGAGCCCTGAGGGACACCCATTAGTACAGGTGAGCCGGAAGAACTTTTACCATTAATAATAACTTTCTGCATTCTATTACTTAAATATGAAATTATAAGTTTAAGCGCTGTGTTCTTGACACCATAGTACTGTAGCTTCCTGATTAATGTCTCATGGTGAACGCAGTCGAAGGCCTTGGAAAGGTCACAAAATATACCCAAAGCATCCTCTGAATTATCCCATGCACAAAAAATATGTTTAATAAGTTCAACTCCAGCGTCAGTTGTTGAGCGACCCCTTGTAAAACCGAATTGATTTCTATGTAGCAATTTATTAATATTAAAGAAACTTAACATTTGATCTAAAATTATTTTTTCAAAAATTTTACTAAATGTTGGTAGTACAGAAATTGGTCTAAAATTGGCGGGGTCTAATGTACTACCAGATTTATATAAAGGTATGACTTTACTAAGTTTCATTAAATCAGGAAACACACCAGATTCGACGCTTGTATTAAATATAGTGGCTAGATAAGGTGCTATTATATCTATTATAGATAAAATAACTTTAACGGAAATCCCCCATAAATCTGCCGTTTTCTTAACATCAATAGTTTTAAAATATTTAACGATATCTTTTGGCAGTACTCTATGGAATTTAAAAGTATTTGAACAAGCCTTTACATTTTGTTTAAGCAATGATTCGGCGACAGTAGGAGAAGAGTTTAATGATTTAGTTGTCAAAAAAGGAACATCAGTAAAATGTTTCTCAAAAGCCATAGCAACTTCTTGATCAGATCGGGTTAAATTATTGTTAATATTCAATTGAAAATCCGAGTTGCGCGGTTTGACCTTGCCCGTTTCACTATTTATTATTCTCCAGGTCATTTTAATTTTGTTTAATGCAGTTTTAATTTTGTTACTTAAATGTAAAGCCTTAGCTGTGGCGCACACTTTTTTAAATATTTTAGAATATGTTTCTACATAATCTCTAAATATAACACTACTATTAAATGATCTTTCATTATAAAGCTCGTATAACCTTCGCCTACTCTTATAAATTCCTACTGTCGCCCATTCATTAAATGATTTGCGACTGTTAAAAGAGAAAGTTTTAGAAGTAAATATCCTACTAAATTCACAAGTTATAATTTTAAATAACGTACCATACAAATAATTAGCACTGTTTTTAAATGAAAGTGATGGAAGTCTTTTTATTATATTACTTCTAAACCTCTCCAAGCGATGTTCATTTATTGGAACAAACACAACTTTCTTATTTTTCTGTTTCTTGTGTATGTAAGGCAATGATACCAACTGTCCACAGTGATCTGAACTTAAATTTTGAATAATTGATTTATGCAAGGGCTTAACATCTGTAAAAATATTATCTATACAGGTCGCACTAGGCCCAGCAATACGTGTTGGTTCTAAGAATAAATTAACAAGATTATACGATTTAAACAATGAGCTAAACTTAATACTAATGGAAGAAGTTTCAAGGAGATTGATGTGGCACTTTCCTGACACACCTCTTTTGTTTGTTTTTTGTTGGTCTTCCCTTAAACATCCTCTTAATTTGGCTCATCTGTTGCCGATTTGTTCATTGGTTAAATTGCAGAGTTAATTTTTAAGGTCAAAGATAATATCAGATTATCGAGATTCGTCTAGATTATCCAGAAATTCATTTGACGTTGAGACTTCCAGACTTCCAACCTTACTAAGTATGATGAAACTATAAAAGCCAACGCACCACACAACGCAGCTAAACGCTTAGCCAGTGTGCTAGCGAGCTATATTAGTATTAAGAGTTTAATTGTTCTTGAAACTGTTAATTATTAATAATACTTACGCCCAAATACTCAAACGCTGCTCAATTTTAAGATGCCGTTTAGCGTTGTGGTGTCACAGCCACTTTGAATTAAGGGTGCGTTTGCAAATCGGGCCAAATTATGCTGTTTTTCGGTACATTTTGTGACAAAACTAAACCAAATCAAATATAACTAATAACTACAACGCATAGAATGGTTCTTTATCTTCAAATGGTGGTAACTGATTTGTTGAAAATAATAGTTTTTTACATTGTAAAAAGGATCTTCCCTAGCCATGTTCTACAAAATTAACGATACCGGCTCATGTTTCGGTACATTTTTTGATCTATTATCAACATATATTAAGATTTCTAAATATACTGTAAGTAGGCAGACATTTTCAATAAAAATGCTGGTGATTACTTTTTATCAAAATGTCACAAACGGTCGTAAAAAAAATAAAAACTGATGCTTATTTTTTGACATATTTTGCTGATACGGATGAATCCTAATTGATTGCAATAAGGGTTATTTTATTTTTAGTGCCTGTTTTGATTTGTTATACAAAAATTTCGATGAAACCACATTCGGCGCTGGGCCGCTATCGCGGGTGGTCGTTGTATCGCCTGCAGCAGCTGAAAAAGATCGCTGTACAAACACAAAATATTCGAATTTGATACATAGATATAGTACGCGTCACGTAAAAAGAACGCTGGCGGTCAAGCTGCGCATAGGCGATTTATCGGTCTACTTGATGGTATGAGGTAGGGCGCGGGGCGGGTGAGCCACGCGCCGCATGTTTACCGATGCGCTATTGGTTCATCAGTTGAGCTTTGCTTCCCGCGTAGTACCCATGCGCAAACACACTCCCACCACTTTCTTCCAGCGTTCTTTTTACGTGACGCGTGCTATACATGACCTGACAAAGTAAAATAATACATAATATAAATATTTTTATAATCACAAATTCTTATTATAACGTTTTGTTTCGCTGAAAGCAAGTGGGATTTATAATATATAAATCCTATTCGTCTCGGACTTTATGGAGTGATCTGAAAGTATACGGTGAATGCTACTAGAACTCCGCGACGAGTTGAACTAGGTGTGCCGAGTTTAGGCTCATTATGTTAGTTATGACGAGACTTTACCTCCGCAATTGATGGAATGACCTGAAGGTGTACTTCGGTAACTGCTAGTGGAACTCCTGGACGAGTAGAACTAGGTATGCCAAGTTTGGGCTCGTTTTATTAGTTATGATGAGACCTTACCTCCAGAATTGATGAAGAGACCTGATGGTGTACTTCAGTGACTACTACTGGGACTCCTGGACGAGTGGAACTAGGTGTGCCGAGTTTGGGCTCGTTTTTTTAGTCATGACGAGACCTTACTTCCGGAATTGATGGAGAGACCTGATGGTGTACTTCAGTGACTACTACTGGAGCTCCTGGACCAGTAGAACTAGGCGTGCTGAGCTTGGGCTCGTTTAGTTAGTTATGATGAGACCTTACCTCCGGAATTGATGGAGAGACCTGATGGTGTACTTCAGTGACTACTACTGGGACTCCTGGACGAGTAGAACTAGGTGTGCCGAGTTTAGGCTCGTTTTGTTACTCATGACGAGACATTACCTCCGCACTTGATGGAGAGCCCTAATGGTGTACTTCAGGGACTACTTCTGGAACTCCTGGACGAGTAGAACTAGGTGTGCTGAGCTTGGGCTCGTTTAGTTAGTTATGATGAGACCTTACCTCCGGAATTGATGGAGATACCTGATGGTGTACTTCAGTGACTACTACTGGGACTCCTGGACGAGTAGAACTAGGTTTGCCGAGTTTAGGCTCGTTTTGTTAGTCATGACGAGACCTTACCTCCGCACTTGATGGAAAGCCCTAATGGTGTACTTCAGGGACTACTTCTGGAACTCCTGGACGAGTAGAACTAGGTGTGCCTAGTTTGGGCTCGTTTTGTTAGTTATGACGATACCTTACCTCCGAACTTGATGAGAGACCTGATGGTGTACTTCGTAACTCCTGGAAGAGTAGAACTGGGTGTGCCGAGTTTAGGCACGTCGGAGAAAATATAAATGGTATTACCAAATTCAAGGGCAACTGCGCATCATAACTAACAATCTAGGCACACCTAGTTCTACTCGTCCAGGTGTTCCAGCAGTAGTCACTGAATTACACCATCCGGTCTCCATCAAGTCCGGAGTTAAGGTCTCGTCATAACTAATAAATCGAGCCCAAACTCGGTACACCTAGTTCTCCTCGTCCAGGAGGTCCAGTAGTAGTCACTGAAGTACACCATCAGGTCTCTCCATCAATTCCGGAGGTAAGGTCTCATCATAACTAACTAAACGAGCCCGAACTCGGCCCACCTAGTGCTACTCATCCAGGAGTACCAGAAGTAGTCCCTGAAGTACACCATTAGGGCTCTCCATCAAGTGCGGAGGTAAGGTCTCGTCATGACTAACAAAACGAGCCCAAACTCGGCACACCTAGTTCTACCCGTCCAGGAGTCCCAGTAGTAGTCATTGAAGTACACCATTAGGTCTCTCCATCAAGTCCGGAGTTAAGGTCTCGTCATAACTAATAAAATGGCCCAAACTCGGTACACCTAGTTCTACTCGCCCAGGAGTTCTAGTAGTAGTCACAGAAGTACACCATCGGGTCTCTCTCGAGCCCAGAGGTTACGTTTCATCATAATTAACTAAACGAGCCCAAACTCGGCATTCCTAGTTATACTCGTCCAGGTGTTCCGGTAGTAGTCACTGAATTACACCATCAGGTCTCTCCATCAAGTCCGGAGTTTAGGCATAGTATAAAGACAGGGAAGTACGTTATCTTCAAACAAACGCACTGCGCGCGGCTTGTATGTGTGCGCCATAGTATCTATGAGGCGCCGCACGCACACTTAAACACAATCTCGGAATGTTTCTCACTACGCCAGTCTGGGCTAACACCGCACGAGGTTCGCGCGTTACGGCTTTTTTACATACATTTACATATTTTTGTTGTATTAGTTGTCTATCAGACAGAGGAAGAATAGTAACTAAGTACCTACTTACGGTTATAAAATCGTAATTAATTATATTTGCAAAAGTTATTTATAAGGATGCGGATATATTACACATTAAAGTTTAATAACAAGTCGTTTCGTAATAGTCGAAACCGAAGAAAGTATTTTTCTGTAGCTAATTTGTAATTTTGTAATAAATGTGTGATTCAATATATATATGCTTGTATTAATTAAAAATAAAAATTAATATGGTCCTTTATGTGTGCAAATACTATATTATGCCTATTAAAAATAAAAAGTAACTAGAATATACTAAGTAAATAATTTAAACACGAGCTCACACACCGCCCCGCCGGTTTAGTTTATCCCTTTTTTTATAAATAATCTGAATCTTAATACATTTCTGTATTTGTTAGGAAAACCATTGTTGAACTTTATCGACTAATGATCACTGAATTAGTTATACAGAGATGTATTATTTTTGGCAAGGGCCGGGCTTTAAACTAATGATTTGGTGACAATGACAACCCTGAGACAGTAGGCAATTATATCGCGGATTGGGCCGGAGACAGCCTACTTCCCTGTCTTTATACTATGGTTTAGGTCTCGTCATAACTAACGAAACGAGCCCAAACTCGGCACACCTAGCTCTACTCGTCCAGGAGTTCCAGTAGTAGTCACAGAAGTACACCATCGGGTCTCTCTAGAGCCCAGAGGTTACGTTTCATCATAATTAACTAAACGAGCCCGAACTCGGCATTCCTAGTTCTACTCGTCCAGGAGTTCCAGTGGTAGTCAGTGAAGTACACCATCAGGTCTCTCCATCAAGTGCGGAGGTAAGGTCTCGTCATAACTTACAAAAGGAGCCCAAACTCGGCACACCTAGTTCTACTCGTCCAGGAGTCCCAGTAGTAGTCACTGAAGTACACCATCAGGTCTCTCATCAAGTTCGGGGGTAAGATCTCGTCATAACTAACAAAACGAGCCCAAACTCTGCACACCTAGTTCTACTCGTCCAGGAGTTACAGTAGTAGTCACCAACGTACACCATCAGGTCACTCTGTCAAATCCGGAGGTAAGGTCTCGTCATAACTAACAAAACGAGCCCAAACTCGGCACATATGGTACTACTCGTCCCGGACTTCCAGTAGCAGTCACCCAAGTATACCTTCAAGTCACTTCACCAAGTTCGGAGCTGAAGTTATCATAACTAACAAAACCAGCCCAAAGTCCACAGCCAACATCTCACTCCCTGTAGAGGGCTTCTAGTGCCTAACTGTCTCTGTAGCAGCCATTTATATTTCGTATCTAAGTATATTTTTGTAGGTATAAGAAATATGAAAAAAAGCAATCTTTCAAATTATCAAAATGTTTATACTTGATTGCGATTCCCGCAGCTAACCGTGCGTACACTTGTGTGTGTGACCCGTGTCAATGTAATAGTTCGATTCTATACCTATCAATTTTGTAAACGCGTCCTTAAAGTGATAGAGTATTTGGGCATTAGTCTTTTTAAGTAGGTTGTTTTAGTTGTTTTAAAAAAGTTGATTTCAATAATAGAAATTAACTCCAAAAACCCGACATTGGAAGGTTTTCTCCATCCAGACAAAAACCTCTTCTTATGGATGTCTCCAGGAACATCACTCGGCCACGAAAAAAATGACGTTTCAAATAATTTTGGACGAGTTTATAGAGGTTCAATTATTACAAATAAGTGGAATGAATCTTCGATCTTACAATCACGTTGAAACTGGTATTTCGCCATTAATCAAATGCCATGTTATTTTCCTGATTTTAAACTGTTGTTAATTTCTCCTTTAAGGAAAAGTTTAATATTTGCCACGGTAGAAACTTTTAGCAGTACAATACATTGGCCCCTTCCACATTGCTCCCTGTATTTTTGAGCTATCATACAACGAAATAACTGTTCAGTCAGTAATCGGCAGTTACATGATTTCTGTGCCATTTTCATTAGTCTTAAGTTTATTTTTCAATCTATAAAATAATAAAGTTACAGCCTATATACGTCCTATTCATTGGCCCACGTCTTCTCTCGTTTCTGAGTTGTTATCTAAGCATATTTTCAACCAATAACATGGTTGTATAGGTATTTAATCGTTCGGTGAATGCACCAATCGTTGCCTACTGAACGGACAACGAACCAATCGGGCTTCATACTATGAAACAGACCTTACTGCCCAAAATACCCCACTTACAATGGATGCTGTTTATCATACACGAAACTACTAAATATATTTCATCTTAATTTTCAGACTGAAGTGGATATTATAGAAGAAATTGATGAGTATCAAACATGGCCAGGCTGGTTAGTGCTCACATTGCGCGTTGTTATTATGGTGTGGTTCATTCTGGAGCTTCGAAACACAATGATATATGAGCACAACATAACCAAGCTCAATTTCCTATTACATTTCGGCGCATCGAGCCTGGTTTGGTTCGTTTACTTGCCGATCATAGCTCTAATAGCGTTACAAATCAGTCCTCTGTGGAGGTTCAAGTTTTTACTAGGTAAGTTAAAATTAAAGTAATATTACAAAGAAAATATTATTTATAATAGAACATATTCGACAGAAATATCTACTTTCACCATCTTGATGTTCTCTTAAACAGGATAGAACAGAAGTATCATTTTTAGACCTATTTATGTACTGCCAACACTAAGTAAAATGTTCTGTCGAATTTAGGAGGAGGTACTCAATTCGACTATGTTTTTTATGTGTGTTACCTGAAAACTTTTTCTGGGTGTTCCGATTTCGATGATTAATATTTTTTATAAATTTGATCGAGGTCTGACCTATAGTTTTTGAGTTTGCTTAATAATTTATATTGAAGTTGGTTGTACAAAATTATTAATTTTAAATAATTTAAAAAAATATTCTTGATTAAATGTTAATTTTTTAATGTAAATAATTTACTTCATAAAAATCAATTCAGTTTCACATGGGGTCGCTTGACAACTGATGCTGGTGTTGAGCGGATTAAATTATCTTCAATGCATGGGAGAATTCACAGGATGCTTTGGGTATATTCTGTAACCTATCCAAGGCCTTTGATTAAGTCCACCATAAAACATTAATCAGCAAACTTCAACCATAGTATAAAGAGAGGCCAAGTAGGTTAACTCCGGCACAATCCGCGATATAATTGCCTACTGTCTCAGGGTTGTCACTGTCATCAAATCATTAGTTTAAAGCCCGGCCCTATATCTATAATAAAAAAAATTAATAAAGCGACTAAAATATTGTAAAAAAAACATCGTACAATAACATAAAATTACTAACGCCTGCCACTTAGACTGTAATCAATTTTTTGTTCTGTTATTATTATTCGAACTTTGCTCTATTTATCTGATTCACAATTAGTCAATTACTTATTTTTAATTACGATTTTATAACCGAAAGTAGGTACTTAGTTACTATTCTTCCTCTGTCTGATAGACAACTAATACAACAAAAATAAGTAAGTAGGTATCTCATCGTCAAGGAAAAATTATATGCTATAATAAGTGACTCGCTTACGTGACGCGCGAACCTCGTGCGGTGTTAGCCCCGACTGGTGCGCTGAGAAACACTTCGAGATTGTGTTTAAGTGTGCGTGCGGCGCCTCATAGATACTATGGCGCACACATACAAGCCGCGCGCAGTGCGTTTGTATGAAGATAACGTACTTCCCCTCTCTTTATACTATGCTTCAACACTACGGTGTTAAAAGTGATGCTCTTAATATATTTTTTTCTTATGCGGTCTGTTACTTAAGTAAAAGACCGCAAAAAGTTGTCATTAATACTATGAGCTTTTCCAGGTCGATAGTATAAATGGGCGTACCTCAGGGATCAATTCTTGGCCCCTTTCTATTCTGAATAAATGTAAATGTTAGTCACTTTGTAGTCGCTTTTTTTACCAAAGCTAATACATAGTGACTAACATTTTGATTTCAACAAAGTTAGTGAATAGGCCCTGTAGATTTCATTATCTTCTTCAAACCAATGAATCTGTTTGCAGGTATAACATACTCAGCGGATTGCCTCGCCTTTTGTGTCATGGCGCATTTGCTTTGGCCGACACGCTCCGAGCAGTACTTACTTCTAACCTCTTCAGACTACACAGGTAGAAAAATTTAGTTTATATTACATACATTAAGGTTGCATGTTACAGCAGCTTCTAAGGTCAATTTAACTTGCAAATTATTCACCTTGTTATAAAGATAAGACAAATATACTCATATACATACGCCATACCCGAACTTAGTTAAGCAAGTTAACTGATTTATGTACACATAAACTTCTACATTGATATTATTTAGAGGTAAACTCTTTTGTAAATAATTTTGTAGGAGGTACGCTCTGATAGTTCTTTCAGATGGAAATAAACCGAATGACATAATATGCTATGTACACATATATAAACTGCCAGCTCATGAGGTACCTCGAGGATCACCCACTGATAAATGACTGCCAGTACGGTTTCCGTCGAGGTCACTCAGCTGGTGATCTTCTGGCTGACCTAATTCATAGATAGGCGGAAGCAGTAGAGTCCAAGGGGGAGGTCCTGGCCGTTAGTTTGGACATTGCGAAGTCTTCGATTGGGTTTGGCACAGAGCGCTTCTTTCGAAGCTCCCGAGTCCCGAGAAATAATGCAATTGGATCACTAGTTTTCTTGCAGATTGGAACATCAAAGTCGTAATAGACGTGCTTCGATTACAAGCCTATTAATGCTGGTTTTCCACAAGGTTGCGTGTTAACACCAACGCTGTTTCTTCTGCATATCAATATGTTGCAAACCGGTAATATTCATTGCTATGCAGATGACAGCACTGGTGATGCTTTATACACCGGCCATGCCAATATTTCTCGGGAAAACGTCGCCAAGTACCAGAACAAACTTGTGTCTGAAGTCAAGTTTTGTTGAGCAAAGTCTCGGATTGGGGGCGACTACATCTAGTCCAGTTTAATCCTCAGAAGAGACAAGTTTGCGCCTTTATCGCTAAAAAGAGCACCTTTGTCGTATCTCCTCAGTTTCAAGGCACTCCCCTTGTTGCCTCAGCCAGTATCGGAATCCTCGGCGTTAACATATCGAAAGACGTGCTGTTTTGTGGTCACTTGGAAGAGAAGGACAAATTGGCCTCTAAAAAGCTTAACCTACTCAGCAAAGCGGGACAGTATTTCATGCCGGCACACCGTTTGCAGCTTTACAAGGCGCAGGTTCGGCCCCACATGGAATACTGTTCCCATCTCTGGGCTGGGTCTCCCCAGTGCCAACTCCTTCCAGTTGACCGTATCCAGCGCAGAGCAGCTCGAATTGTCACCGACCGAGTTCTTTTCGATCAGCTCGACTCACTGGCTGCTGCGAAGAAATGTTGCATGCATTTTCTGTCGTATTTACTACGGGGAGTGCTCTGAGGAATTGTTTCAATTAATTCCAGCCGCCAAATTTCATCAACGCACATTACGATAAAACTTACGTTACCATCCACATCATCGGCAAACTACTGGGTGGTTTACTAGGAGTTTTCTTGCTCGCACGACTAACTTGTCGTACACCAGCGATTTTCCGGACCGATATGACTTAGGGACTTTCAAGAAACGAGCTTACTCCATTTTAAGGCCGGCATCGCACCTGCAATTCCACTGGTGTTGCAGTTGTTCATGTGCGGCGGTCGACACTTTCCATCAGGTGAGCCACATGCTCGTTTGCCCCCTCTGCTATAAAAATGTTTCATTATGATTAGAATTATTTTCTGTATAAAATGTAAATGCCTTTATCCGAATTTCACGTGAGTGAGAAAACTGTACAATTCAGTAAGTGTTTTCTTTATACTGTAAGGCTGACAAACGTCCACTTAGTGCACCTGATGGTAAGTGGATGCTTGTGGCCCAAAGACAGCTTTATCTATCTTGAGTTATGAATCAAAATACAGATGCGTTTTCACCCCTGTGGGCTAAGATGGAAAGCCTCAGTTGCTTTAGCTAACTCTAAAAGTCACAGCTAAGTGAATATTAACCTTCTGTCTCCCGTAACCCCCGCGCCCTTTAATTAACTACAAATATAATAAAACTAACGATAGTCCGGATCAACGGCTTTTAACAGTGGTAGAGCCACGCGGCTTTTGCTGTCGCACGGATGGGCCGGCTCGAACCGGGGTGGTACCACGACCTCACAGAATACCAGCGTGAAGTAGAGGTTTACCTCTGCGTTTCGCTCGGTGAGTGCAGGTGGCCGGAGGCCCTTTTTACTGGAAATGAGGCATTCCATCTTAGTCCTCACGGGTGACAACGCATCTGCTTTTTGATTCGCAAACGAGGATAGATGTAGATGTCTATGGGCCGCAGCAACCACTTACCATCAGGTGGACTGTGTGCTCGTTTGTCACCCTTATCCTATAAAAAAAAAAAACGGCGATACTCATTCAGACTGACAGCAAGTTTTTACATTAATAATTATTCGAAATGAAATTATTACTAATCATTATGCTTCTACAACTATTACAGCGAACATAGAAGAGCTAGATGAATTCAACGAATCACCACACGTGGTGCACAGCGACACGATTGCGCTCACTACTGCGGAGAGCGTCAACGCGGACGATGAAGAAGTGATATTTACCCGTCCGCCGCAAAAAAACGGAACGGCGTTCTCATAGCATGACAAATAGACAGACTTGAGACTCTGGACAACTTGAGCATATGAATGTATTTTAAAAATGCATTGTAATGTCCGGTTATAACAGAGCTCCATGCAATTTAAAGTTATGAATGAAAATGAAATAACTATGAAGTGCATTCCGCAGTGAAGTGCCAGGTTAGGAAAATTATTTATTATGTAAGTATTTTTTGGCCTTTTGTAGGAGAATCGTGAACAATATTTGGTGTATTTTCTCTACTAAAATAAAGAACAATGATGTAAGTTACAGTAAGAACAAAAAATAATGTACATAATATTATATTTGTTTTATATTTTCAACAAGATTGTACAAAAACAATAATTGTATCGAAGTAAGTACCATATTGTCTGCTATAGAAATTATTTAATCACATGAAAATGGTAATAGATTTTTTTTCATAACTGTTATATAATAATTGCCATTTATTCACTAACTAATCTGTTACAATCTGCATCAATGGTTTAAATGACTGAAAAGTTTCTTTTTAATAACATAAATGTATAGTTTTATATTTTACAAATAATCTAATTTTTATTGTGCGTAGAACTTAAAAAAATCTTAAACTTAAATATGTTTAGCAATAGAATTAGGTACTCAAATTTATCCCTTTTAGATGGAGTAACTCGTGAACGAATTTTATTTTTCGATGATAAAATTGACATTCTAATTCTAAAATATACAGATGGCCTGTATTTTTCTTCAAATAACCTAAAGATAATAGTAATATACTCGTACAATCGTAGTAGATTAGATCATCAACTGCTTAACCTAAACAGTATTTCATTTAAAAACAAATTGTATGTGAAACATGTACAGATTAGATTTTTCGCAATCATAAAAAAATATACTACACCAAACTGTTTTCTAGAAAATGACTTTATGTACCTACCCAACTAGTCTTTAACTGATGTTGCATGAACAACATCAGTTAAAGACGACTGGACTACGTATAACGGAAACTGGTCTTGAACACAGGAAGTGTTCTATTATTTTTATCATCACATAGTACATATTTGATGTTATTAAATTATATGCAATGATTTAAAATTTAAAATATTTATTGTTTACTAACAATTATTTATCAATATATTATTGTTTTCCTTGTAAATATGTGCACATACAAATGCACTATTTCTGTTGTATTGATATATTTTTGAAACTCTTGCATTGACGATAAATTGCCATTTAAGTACATATTTGGTGTTGTATTTATGTTATAAAATGTGCAAATAGAGCAGGTATAATGAATGTCCCCATCGTGTAAAAATTCTATATATTAAAAAATAAGATGTGTATATTTCGGTAGTACACCTACATTGTAATTAACTGTAAGTGATTTTTGAACTGAAAGGAAGATTTTTTTAATAATAAAATCATTCAGTATCGCTTATGGCAAGGCCAGCGTAACCAGATAAATAATGAATCTAAATTTCAGGGTTGCGTACACATTTTTATATTGGCCATTTTTGTAGATCAAATCTTATTATTATCTTTATTATACATATTATAAACTGTTAACTATAGTTAAACAAGTGGTAAAATAAAAAGAATTGTACAACCGACTTCAATATAAATTATTAAGGACAACTCAAAAACTACTAGTCAGGCCTTGATCAAATTTATATGAGACTACTTGCGCAGTATAATCTTTGAAACAAAAAAAGAATTTTCCAAATCGGTTCAGTCGTGTTCGAGTAATCGTTGAACATACATTAAATAAAAGATTCCGACGAATTAAGAATCTCCTACTTTTTGAAGTCGGTTGATAAAACTGAAATGAAACCAACCACAAAAATAACAATTTCAATAAGTAGCTTATGACAAATGTAGTTAATTAAAAAGCGGAAACTCGAGTGCATTTCAACCAACAAGAAATCTATCTGCAAAGTAGATCCTTAACGCTAATCGCAATTGCAGCTACCGCTTTTCAATACTATTTAAATTATGTAGCGAATGCTTTTTAAGTTTTTTTTGAAAAATAATGCTTGGGAAAAGGCAAAGATATGAATCGCCTGCAGTCGTTACGCAACTCGATAAAAGTCAGCATGCTTAGATTATTTATCTCGTCTCGTTGGCTCTATTATAGACTAGATTTTAAACATATGATAGTTGTTTATAATATGTGCCAATGATAGAGTACATATTTTGTATGATATCTTTTATCAACTAAACATGACTTGCAGATTTAAAGATTCTTATGATCGTTACTAAAATAGCATATTAATACCATAAAATAGTTTTCATCATAGATTTTTTTAACGTGGCATAATTAAGTTCTATTTGTAGAATATTTCATATATTGTAAAAACGTCATGACTATACAAGGTCGTTCCGCTATTAATCCAGGTTTGTAATTCTGAAATAGTAAAGAAAATGTATTGTGTTTTCATTTGTACACATACATTGTGTACGTCTGTAAAATAAGTTTCGTTAAAGTTTAAAAAATTCTATCGTCTCGTTTGTCATCTCATCTCTACTTGAATAAATGTTATGAAAATTAAAAAAAAACCTTGTGTTAATATTGGCACGGTATGTAAGTAAGCACTTCGAATTTTGGCTAAGTTGTCAGTTAGCTATAGTAAGTAAATGTTAAATGTACTCAATTGAAAGTCAAAGTACACTGAGATCTCAATTTACATGTTAACATGTTTTGACTTAACATCTTTATTTGAAAACTCCGAAAATGTTAAATATAATTAATAGGTATCCCGGCATTTTAAAGGAATAATAAATGTGCTGCAATGTTCATTTACAATAATTATTTATTGGTTTACATTGTTTTAACAACTTGACACAAAATGCTAACATGTCTACTATTCTTATAAAAAATATGAATTCATGTATTAAACTTTTAAACCTTCCTCCAAAATGTATTTAAATGACGGCGAGAATCGCACATAGTGGAATTGGCATAAAAACATTTTTGTGGCATCAGAAGAAAGCAATTTTACTATAGCGCTTTTGATATTGCTTATGTTAGCTAGTACTGAATTTATTTCTTAGTAAGTTAGATTTATTTGAACATTCTTTACAATAAATTTATTTATTTATTGAAGCTTTATTTTCACATCTATTACAGTCCATTATAAGTCCACTGCTGGACATAGTATCTCCCAAGGAATGCCATAAAGCACGGTCGTGAGTCAGTCACTCCATCTAGTGGGAGGGCGCCCTACTCCTCGCTTTAGAGACTGCCACTCGAGAACCTTTCTTCCTCATCGGTTGTCGGTTGTTCGATATTCGCTCTTAAAGGACTTAATGCCACACGGAATTCTCTAACAGTTGATTCCATGCTAACCATATAAAATATTATAGGTGCAAAGTGCAAAAAAACTGTAATATCTATGTTCCTCAGTAATCACTAGCAGGAATCCTAAAATAAGTGAGCATCGTAAAAGGAGATATAGGGAAATGAAACAGAAACTGGATAGGCAGCGGTATCTTCATGATAAGAACTTAAAATAATAAAAAATGCGGTTGCCTACCCACTTGCTAATAGAGGGAACTATGGCCAATATTCAGCAGTGGACTTTATATAGGCCGCAATGACGAATGATCGATAATATCTTAAGGTGTAATATGTTTGTAATGTAATGTACAAGAAATTTGTTCTTATTTTAGGATTCCCTCTATGCTAGTAATTACTCTGAGGTTTGGGCCGGCACGCTCGCAACTGATCGCAACATGACTATATCAGACACGCACACTATAGCAATTTGCATACACTCGTTCAACCACGAGCAAAACCCGTTTGACTTCGTGAATTGCAAAAACTTTATTAAACTTACATTTTTATCAGAGCAGTGTAGTTGGAAAGGCGGTCTCTCATTGGTTTATTATTATTAAGTCAGTTTACTAGATTGTTATTCTATTATCGTTATTTGAGCCCTATTTCTTTGTATATATATGACGGGGCATCCATAATTGTCAATCAAGACTGCTAACACTTGCGCAAACACTTATAATGCCCATTATTGATTATGCAGATGTGTGCTACCCAGATTTGAACCAAAATCTTCTCAAGAAGTTAGAGCGTCTTCTCAATAACTGTATTAGATATATGTTTAGTCTGATTGATGATTACGCCAGAAATGGCTCATTTCGATTAAGAATCAAAATTCAGATGCGTTGTCACCCCTGAGGGCTAAGATGGAATGCCTTATTTCCAGTAAAAAGGGTCTCCGGTTCTTTACACTCACCATACAATACAGCAGAATTAAGCTGCTATTTTAAGTTGGTATTCTGTGAGAGCGTGGTCTTTCCCCGGTCGAGTCGACCCATTCGTGCTACAAACATACGTGGGGCACACTGAAATGATCGGGAATAATAAAAAAGTTTTTCGAAGTATTCTCCGTTCAACTTAATGCACTTTTCCATTCGTGCAAACCAAGCATTAAAATAGTAATTCCAGTCTGAAATTGATGTTGACAAAATGGCTGATTTGTACGCTTCCGCAGCTGCTTCGGGATCTTCAAACCGTTCACCGCGTAATAAATCTTTCATTCTAGGGAATGTAAAGAAATCGTTTGGGCTCAGGTCAGGACTGTACGGAGGATGGTTCACCAGCTCAACGTTTTCCTGCTTCAAAAAATTATTTGTCTTCCGAGCCGTATGGGAGCTCGCATTATCGTGATGTAAGATGATGCGACGTTTCGGGTTATTTTTTCGGAGTACGGCTATCATTTCTGGCAAACAAACCCTGATATACCACTCAGCAGTAACTGTTCTGCGTTCCTGTAAAGGAATTGTAGCAACATGCCCCTTTTTCGAGACAAACGTAGCGACCATTTTCTTTGACACGCTGCGGGAGCGAACCACTTTTTTACGAACTAGCTTTTTTACACACAGCTCATTATGTAATATCGACTGAGTTGCAGTCATTCCGATACTGATAACAGCCCGAATCTGCTCGTATGTCACATGACAGTCATGTAATATAATAGTTCGCACAGCTGCGATGTTTTCAGGCGTAATCGCTGTTCTTGGTCGACCTGCAGAAGAAACAGTGCTGAGCGACACACGACCGTGTCGGAACTCGGATACCAGCGGTATATTGTCGTTTGACTCGGTGCCTCAAAATCATAAATCGAAACAAGTTCGCCGAGACATTTATCTTGAATAAGCCGCGACAAAAATTGTGATAAATTATGACACGGAAATGTTCACGCGTGAGCTCCATTTCTGATAACGACGTGTCAACTTTAAACCAACATAGTTTTTGTTTTTAACATTTTTTTTAATCGTTTGTAGGGACATTCCGATACTAGTAAATACGAGTAGGTACGCGATACTTTTGATTCGATACCAAGTACTAATAGCATCGAATCAATCTTGCGACACTTACTCGGTATCGAAATAAAAGTACTTGGTATCGAATCAGGCGAGCCGAATCCGTCCGACTTCACCCGAGCTGAGACCGAGAGAGAATCCTAAGTCTATGGAATTATACCAACTTAGTTAGATCTATGGTCAAGCCAAAGAGTATAGTAGGTCAGGCCAAAGACAATTTTTTTTAAAATGAAGATAATAATAACTGAGAGTGATTACTAAGTTCTTATCCAAATATAAAAAAATATCAACAATTAAAATATCGCATTATTTGTATGAAGGTCAATTGAGCGCTAGAGAAATGACGATTGCAAGACGTTGTCCATAAATAAAATGTTTTGAGAAGTTATCCGTTACCGTGTAGTGGCGGCGTATGAATATTCATACCATCATTCATACCAACCATAGAAATAAAACTAAATGTATTAAATTTACAACAACGAATGATAGAAATCTGAGTACCAATGTGTTTTTAAATGGGGAAGAACTGAGCCCTGTTGAATCCACTGTTTTTCTTGGCATCACTCTCGACGCAAAGCTTCAGTGGGGCCCCCATATATCCAAACTAGCAAGCAGACTAAGTTCTGCAGCCTATGCTGTAAAAAAGATTAGAGGTCTCACTAGTGTCGAGACAGCTAGATTAGTTTATTTCAGTTATTTCCATAGCATAATGTCTTATGGGATTTTGTTATGGGGACATGCGGCTGATTCAGAAACTATTTTTGTTTTACAGAAGAGGGCCATTAGAGCTATTTACAACCTAAAACTGAGAGAGTCTCTTAGAGATAAATTTAAAGAAATAAATATATTAACTTTGGCCTCTCAGTATATTTACGAAAATTTAATGTATGTTCACAAAAACAAAGGTAGTTTTAGTAAAAAAAGTGATGTGCATTCTGTAAACACTAGGAACAAACACAAGCTAGTGATACCAGTTTCTCGACTCCACAGAGTCAGTAATTCATTCTTGGGGCAATGTATACGCTATTACAACAAGGTCCCGGAAAGTGTACAGGCTCTCTCCATTAGCAAGTTTAAATGTTTTGTTAAGTTGAAACTGTATAAAAAGGGTTATTATAGTATAAATGAATACATGGTTGATAATAACCCCTGGGAATGAGGTGATCGCTTCCAAGCTGTTTCTAAAATAAATTTTGTACTTATATAGTTAGTACAACCATTATTGTAAAATTTGCTTTAAAAAAAAGTCCCGCTGGGTTTCTTGCTGGTTCTTCCCAGGACAGAGGTTTTATTTTTCGAACCAGTGGTAAAGTAAAAAATGACTTTCAATAAGTATTACACATGTGATCTATATTGAATAAAAAAATATTCTATTCTATTCTATTCTATTCTATTCATCCCGTGGGTCTCGTAAAAGGCGACTAGACGGGATTATTTTTAAATAACCGTAACCGTCGTTTAGGTTATCAAAAATCATCATGACTTTGTCACGTTGATAAAGTTGGATAACTACTTGCAACATTAGAACGACTTATAACGTGACTTTATATATGCAATTTAGTATTAGGTATTATTTCAGTATTCAATTTTTTATTATCTTCCTTACTTAAGCTACGTGGCTATGTTATAAGTTGTATGTTACAAATTATTTACACCATCTTTTAACACTTTTTCTTTTTATATCGAACTGCATTCTCAAAATAGCGAAATTCTCGAAAAAAATGTTCTTTACTACCCAAAATTTTAGGGCTTTTCGTGCAGTTTTAATGTGAATTATGGCTGTAAATCACAAATGATTCGTGATGACTAATCGTATAGATTGTATAAATTGAGTATACTTAAATATTTACGATTTATAGCACATAATGTTTAATAATTATTCTTTACGACCGTACTAGATTTTAAACAAAAACCAATTTGTCCTTTACTACCTAATACATCTTTAGAGATACTAGAATAATGCTTTACTTCCTAGAAATATGAAGATTTATCTTATACGCCTTCTATCTGGAAACTAAATTGAACTTTACCACTAGTAACAGCAGCAAACAGATAATCGAATAAATACAACCCAACCAAAATTATTAGTCTTTCTCACTTATACAATTTCCGAAAAGGACAAATCCAGACGACCTAGACACGAGCGCTAGACAGAGACAGAGATATGTGGAATGTTCTTTGTTTACCTTCTCACCCCTATGCTTACCAACTCCACTACTTCCGACCGACGACACGTTTAGATGTAAACAAAACTGCGAAGTGGTAACGGCGTTTTGTCTTAGCTCAGGTTGTTTTTTAACCTTTCTAATATTTGTTTCTGAAATATAAGAATTTCACCCAAGCTAGGTGATCAGTCAGTGTACCGTACAAAGTAGACATAAGTTAGATGAATAACTAATTTTATTTCTAGAAAATTGTATTGATGTCCAACGTCCACGACAGCGAAATATGATAGTACGAACGGGACATATTATGCAAAAATACCGATACGAGTACAAAAATAAACATAAATCAAAATATTTATCTTTGTACCGACTAATTTAATTACCATTAAACAAATACAGCAATTGTTAATGGAATATTTCCCTACAAATTATTGTGTGTATTTTATTTAATTCCGACCTAGAGATTTAGAGTGAATTGGTGGTTCTCATACCTAGCCTAATTTGTAGCATTTTGACTCCCTTATCATGCTCTGCCAGGAAGTTGTCGAGTTCCCACTAACCCTGTATAATATGGTTTTTAACGGGTGAGTAAATTAATTAGATTTTTGTGTTTGATTAATAAACATCGTTTCATAAATTCGTACCTATGTTTTATTGAGCTAAAACATACCTTATAATTATCGCTTACCTAATATTTACAAATACTTACATAATCAAATTAATAACTTAAGTACAATAACGCATAGGCGTCAATTTTACGCTTGGCATAATGGGCAATGAGCGATACGCTCGCTCTATACCTTGCTTATTTGTACTCTAAGTTCTGAATACTCTTTATCTATTGTTCTAAGGGGTCCCTACTGATTAATATATACTCTTTGGAGGGGTTTATAATTTTGACAAGTAAGGAATCAGTTGGATTCGTCGAGCTTTTACAGATCTACCCTCTCTCTCTATTGGCGTGGCTTGCCTCCTGATGCTCCTTCTCTATAAGCAGCTTTACAAATCGGTGGCGTCCATTCAGTATGACGGGTCGCTTCATCTGGCCGTCCACGTCGGCTGCGTCGATTCTAATCGATGAGCTACGTATGGAGTGTAACGCGTCGTATCGTTCTGTATCCAGTGGAGCGCCGTAGTAGAGTCCGTCCAATATATGACCCTTGTCGTTCGCCTGTAACTCTAGTCGCGGTATAGGTACTATGCGCCTTAATCGGAGCGACTTTTGCTTTGGCGGCCACTAATCTTACTCTAACCGTTCCGTCGCGATATCGTATACGTCAATATGCCGCGGATGCGTACGCGCGTTCACTTGCGTCGTTAAAACCGTGAAGTTGACACTCTATCACTCCCCCGTAGGAGCATAGCACCTTGGCAGTCGCAGTCGTGTCTCGACGACTCGCAGCCACCTCTGGAATTCATCCGCTGCTTCCTCGGGTAGTTCATCATCCCATCCGACCTTCTTCCTACGCCATATATCTTGTAGCAGGATCTTGGCGGTGATGTTGAGGTAGCTGAGCAGTCCGAGTGGGTCAAACACCGACATGACCGCGCTCAATTCTGCCTCCATTTTGGTTGGTGGTCGCCGTAGCGCCTTTACTTCCTGTGGCACCCTATTCATAGATGTATTAAAGGTCAGGGCCGTCTTCGTCGGCCATCCGCAATAACCCTAAGGTCCTTCCCGGGCCATCTTGCCTCAGGCCCACCTCCTTAGGCTTGCGCGCCAGTAGTTCCTACGGTTTGTCTTCCAGTAGGGCTGCGTGAATGGAATTCCAGCCTGCCAAGGTGAAGCCGGCCTTCTGGTGCACTTCGGTAACCTGCTTCGCTGTGTTCACCGCCTCCTCCACCGTTGCATAACTGTCTAAATAGTCGTCCATGTAATGACTACGTACGATAGCGTTAAGCGCCAACGGATGAACGGATGTGTCTCTGCGTGTGCGCGCGCGTTATAGTCTCTGACACTATGTGCGAGAAACGGCGAGCTTCTCGCGCCGAAAATCATTGACGTCATAACGTATTCCCACGGCGGGCTATATCGCTTTCCTCGCCAAAGAAACAGTTGCGCCGGTTGGTTACGACGATCGATTTTGACACGTAAAAACATCTCCCGAATATCTGCGGATACGGCTATCTCATTTTCCCTATACCTAAACAGTATGCCCGGTAGGTTCCGCAATAAGTCGGGGCCGTCGAGTAGGTAGTCATTAAGACAACGACGTGATGCGCGAGCTGCTGCGTCGATTACTACCCTCGTCTTCCCCGGCTTGTTCGGGTTCTTCACTGTGAAGTGTGGCAGGTACTAGCTTTTGTGGTCCTCTCTCTCCGTGCCCTCGGCTTCCCTCGCGTAGCTTTTCTCCAGGAGGTTATCTATCTGGGCTGTATAGGCGTTCCGTTAAATTTTCCGAAGTCTTCGAGCCGCCATCTTGTAGTTGGGTGGCATCCGCACGTTGCCGTCCTTCCATGGCAGTCCGACTTGGTATTGCTCGCCGACCTTCTTGACGGGGCGCTGGAATAAGTCGACAGCGCGCTTCTCTTCTCATCGCGGCCTACTCTTCAGCGAGATGCCTATAGAATCTATCTCATATTGCCTTTTGAGGAGGTCTGTTAGCTCCTCGTCCTGACTGACGAACGTTTGGATGTCCCTATCTGGCCGTCCGCTAGTGCTTAACATGTGTAATACGGTCTCGTTGTCTTGCCTACACGTTACACGCGGCACGGTCTCTTGAATCACCCACGCAATAACGTCCTTGCAACTATGGGCTGCCTCCGGCGTCCTATCGTTAAATTACGGGTGATTATTAAATGCCAGTTGTCGGCTTCTAATAATACTTTCGGCTTCGCGTCGTTGTAACATATTGCGCTCGGTAAGTCACGTAAGTGCTTCAACCGCAAGCACTCCCTACCCACAGACTGCGAGCCTATCTTTAAATTCGTTATCGTTCGCGCACTTACACTATAAATTTCACTGCGCGTCTTGCCACGTATTCCTATGTTCACTAACCTACTATTGGCCTCACGTTGACTATTATTTACGCCTCTAATATTGAGCGGCTTTGTCGGTCCTTCTGTTCCTAACTCGCGAGCTAAGTCGTCGTCGATCAACGATATGGTGGAGCCTTCGTCGAGTAGCGCATACGTATCTATCTCCTTACCGCGCACGGTAATGGGGCATACTTTCAATAATACCAACGCATTACTGTTAACGTTCGACGCGACGAGCACGGTTTCGTCTGGTTTTACAGATGTCTCAGGCAGGGGCGTAGTTACCGCCGTATCAGCCGTATCAATGATACGGGGGCCCCGGGCTACAGGGGCCCCGAACGTGTGTAACCAAAAATTCCAAGGACTTCTACGGGACAGGGAAGGCTATCACTATTATCTATAGAATCAAAGAATTTAAAAAAACTGAAACGTCTCCAGCTATGAATGCCGCCGAATCGTCTTCAGCTATGTTAGTATTGTTTGGCTAGGTTAGTTCCTAGACCCCCCCGAACGGGTTCCCGCCTTATCGTGGCGAGGAGGCTTAGTAGCCGTGGCTTGGTCACCCACGGTGAACAAAGAGGAACCCCTTGGCTGGCCGGTGGTGTAGGGCCGGCCCGAGGTGGCCACTCCGAGTGGGCTTGGCGAGCCCACTTCGGATGTGTGTCGGTGGGCTGCGGTGGGAGGGGTGGGTGCTCCCTCTACCGCTGCAGCCGAGGTGGAGTCGCGGAGGAAGAGGAGTGTTGGTATGGCGATGCGCCACTCGCCCTATCCTCCGCGACTCAAACGGGGCCGCACCGTTGATGCGGTGGTGGTGGGGCTGCGGGGGGAGAGGAGTGTCGGTATTGCGAGGCGCCGCTCTCCCTACCCTCCGCAGCCGAATCTTGGTTGGCGGTGGAGCCATAGACCAGATCCGCCGCTGGGGCCAGGAAGGCTGGTGCTTCTGAGTGCTAGTTTTTCCTGGTCCCATGGCCTTCGCGCATCGGACACGGGGGCGTCCGTTGCGCACATGAAATTGGAGGCCGAGGAGGAGGGCGTGCCATGAGTTCTGGTGCGCCTTACCTGAGAGGGAGATGGAGGAGGAGTAGTCCTCTCCCGAGGAGGGGCCGCCATGGGGCGGCCAGCGCAGGTGGGGCCGCGGAAGTGTGCGAAAGCGTTCCCGTGGCCTTGCCAATATGCGACGAGGGTGGAACACCATGGGGTTTTAGTCGGTGCGAGTCCGACATAACCCGTCCTTGCCCCCGCGAGGCGGGTATGCGCAGGCATTTCCCCATGAAAAAAAAAAGTTAGTTCCTAGAAGGGTACGACTTTCCATTGACGTCTGTCGTGTTGGGGGAGAACAGCTCTGTTGGGCAGCCGTGGTACCTTGTGAGTGGGTAGTCTCTAGCTATATGCTCAACATCCTGGACAGCAGCTCCACACTCACACCCCGGTGATTCCCTCCACCCGCACATGGACATGAAGGCATTGCTTCGCCCGCATCCGGTTCGTACCCTATTCAGTTGGCACCATTCCCTTCTTGGGAGCGCAAATCCAGCAAGTGTAGGGTTGATGGTAACTCCCATGCTATCGGGGGGTTTTGCGTTCCATTCCTGCAACCACTCAGCTGATGTGTTAAATTCGCCGGATACGAGTTCACATGCGGTCTGGTATGGTGGGTTACGTGAATTCAGACGGTGGGGTGGCGGATCAGTAAATTCCGCGTGAGCTGGCAGGTTGGGATTTCCGTAGATCTTCCGGGACTCTCGTAGTAGTATTTGTTGTCTTCTCAAATGGGGTGGGCTTATATGGCTTACCACGGGGAGCCACTGGAGGGGGGTACATTTTAAGGTTCCAGATATGCATCTCATGGTCTGGTTTAGCTGGGTGCACATGCAAATAGTGCGCATGCAGCACATGCGCACTATTTGACCATACTGGTGCACAGTACTCTGCTGTTGAGTACACCAAACTGAGACCGGTTGTACGCAGCACATCGGCGCTGGCCCCCCAAGTGGTGCCCGCTAGCCTGTGCAAGATGTTGTTTCTGGTCTGGAGCTTTTTGGATAATTTGTCCATGTGCGGAGCGTACGTGAGATCGAGAGTCACGCCCAGGTATCTCGGAGTGGGGTTGTAGTGTAACATGGCTCTAGCAAACTTAACAGTGAGCGTATTTTGCCATTTAGTTAGCCAAGTGAAACGCAGTTACTTCGGTTTTGGCAGTATTTGGTACTAGTCTTAATTTCCTAAAGTATTTGTCTAGTATGCTTAAGTCCTCGTTAAGGATACCTTTTGGATGGTTTGAAGGTTTCGTGTTGGGAAGCTAGTGCTATGTCATCAGCATATATAAATTTACGACTGCGTGTCAGATATATCATGTAAGTAAAGATTGAAGAGCAGCGGATCCAAAACTGAACCCTGTGGAAAAACCATGAACTCACGGTTGCTAAGTACGCTATTTAACAGCCCATTTTTCTGCATGGTACCGCTTTCATGAGCTTATAGACCAATCCTTGCCGCCAAACTGTGTCGTATGCCGCTGACAGGTCTATTAAAACAGCAACCGGCTTTAGTTTCTTTTGAAACCCTGCTTCAATGTGGGTTGTGACAACACCTGTCGGTACAGTTGCGGCCACAACGGAAGCCAGCTTGTTACACTAGAACCACCTTATCAATTAGAGGCATAATGCGGTTGTAGATTAGTCTTTCCAGAAGTTTGTAGACACAGCTCAGGAGAGCGATAGGACGGTAGCTCTTAGGATTGTCTGCAGGTTTTTGGGGTTTCAGCATAGCAATAATATTCGATCTATTGAAGTCGCGAGGCAATTTGTTACGTAACAGGATATCTGAGAACTCTTTCGGCCATTTCCTACGTTTCGGACCCAGGTGCTTTAGAAACTCATTGTAGACTCCATCGAAACCAGCAGCTTTATTACAATAGTTTCAAGGCATGATCGGTTTCATCTTAGGAGAATTCTTGTGACAGCTGGTAGTCAATTGGTAGCGACGCCTTGAGCTGTTTAGCGCACTATCGTGCCCCCCAGGTATCATCTTTCCTGCCTTTAACTCGGGACATCTCAACTATTCTGTTTGAAATCTCGTTGGTTAGTGGAGCAGATCCGCCACGGGAGTTAGTTCCAGTCTTGCCTGCCAACCTATTGAGCACCCTCCAAGCTTTCCTGCTGGAAGTCTTAAAATCCATTGACTCTACGGTATCGAGCCACCTGTTTCGACGCCCTTCGTCGAGAGATTTCAGAAGGTCATCACCTATTTCATAGTTACCCGTGGGCGTGTACTCATCAAATAGTTTTCAGCAAGATATACGCCTTGCGGTAGCCTCGGAGAATGCTCTTTTTTGCTGTTGATATGATAAGTTTAGTGAATCTCTTGTAGTTTTCGGCACAAGGAGGTATCCATCTGATAGCAGCATCCATGTCAGCGCTGAATTTGGACCAGTCTGCTTTATGGAAGTTCCATCGAGGCAAAGGCACGGAGTTTGTTAAGGGGATATTAATACCAACCTGCACAAGCACCGGTCGGTGCTAGCTGTTCGGGAAGTCTGAGAGAATTCTTCGTGTGGATTGCAATGGGGGGGTGTAATGGGGTTGATGTCGCAGGTAGTAAACGTTAAGTCTGAATTATAATCCCATTTTCCATCTTGCTGACCTGAACAATCCTCTATCCTTGGCATTAAATACTAGGTGTAGGTTGTTGTTCTCCGCCCATTGCACGAGGTGTTCACCATTTGCATCATTTTTGTTATATCGCCAGGTCGTGTGATGACTATAGAAGTCGCCGGTATGTAGGCATGAGTGTGGGAAAGCGGGGAGGTTGGTAGTCCATGAAGAGTTCGGTGGTTTGTATACGTTTACAATGGTAAGGTTGTTGATCTTTATTGCAAAGTCAAATACATCCGGACCCCAAGGAAAGTTTCCGCAGCAACATGTTTAAATACCGTCTTTAACATAAGTGGCGATGCCATATTGCGCGTGGTTAATTGCACGAGGAAGGTAGTATCCCGGGATAGCACCACGTTTATATAGATCCTGTTCATCTCTAGCGTGAGTTTCTTGTAAAAGGAATACGTCTATTTCATTTTCTAATAGAATCTTGCTTACTACTTCACATTTAGCTTGACTAATACTTTCTATATTAAGTTGGCAGATTCGGGTAATAGGTCCAATATCTCTAGTGCGGTGACTCTCCGATGAGAGCTGATCGCATTGAGGCATTTCAAGTGGGTAATGAAATGATACAATATTGTTTGAACGACTGTGATAGTGCTGTGAGGTTGCTAGATTATAGCGCAACAGTACAGCAGCCAGTAGTTTGTTATTCGTTTAGCGCCACTCAGGAGATACGTGCAGGGTGCGGGCGGCAATTCCTGCGGACGTGAACAACTTCATCCCCCTACTCTTCATTGGGGCCCCCCAACAAATTTTGATACAGGGCCCATCTAAGGCACGTTACGCCACTGGTCTCAGGCGTCCGTGCCTTACGGGCGTGAAGTAGGGCATGGTGGGGGGCGTTGCAGCCGCCGACGTCGCACTTTTTTGTACACCTACATCGTGACGACACGGCGACGGTAATCTACGATCCGCGTGGCGATGGCGATCTACGTATAGGCGACAGAGAGCGGCGTTGGACGCGCGTCGGCGACGTAACCAGTACACGACAATCCACCCGGTTAATTTCTACGGCGACTCCATTATCCCTCTGTATCGTATCTACGTGACGTGGTTGATCGTTATTCGCCACCGACCTCCCCTGGGCATCTTCAACGTACGCGTAACCGGTTCCCCTATTCGACGGGGCCTGCTCTAACTCGATACGGGGCGGGGGCTGAGGGCGGCTTCCCCTGCACAGTCTCCACGTTCTCTAACCATTTATCGACACGGTTCCTATTCGCCACTAAATCGTCCTGATTCAAACTTTGCCTGTGTTTCTTCCTGTAGTTGCGCGATGTCCCTAGCGTATTTCTTCTTAATAAGATCTTCCTCAATTTGCAATTGCTTCCTTCTAATCGCGGCAAGTTCCTCTGCGGTATTATACTCGATTTGCTTCAATTTCGCAATCGCGCTAGCTGTCGACCGGCCTGAACGGACTGACGGTACGCACTGTCAAACTCGTCTCGGTGACCGGAAGATCTTCTATAATCGCGGCGAGTGTATCTGTACGCGGCGCGGATGTACTAATCGCTCCTAAACGATCAGTCGTCGACACGGACATAGCGGGGCGCGGCGGGGCGATCGCAGGCGCGGGAATGGATACAGGCATGGGCGGGGGGGGGGGGGGGGGGGGGCGTGTGTCGAAAGATAATCGGACGGCGACGCGGGAGCTTCTTCGAAAATCCGCATTCCAACCGGCGATTCGTCGTCGTTTCTAGTCTTCTGGCGTTACCAGGCGATTACAGTTTGGCACCGTTAGGGAGTAATCACCTGGCCGCGTAAACGCGGTTAAGAAACGAGAAGTTTGTCTGGATATAGACAATTAAATGTAAACGTAGACGTAGACGTAGTATTGTCAGAAACGTGGATAAAATTGTTTAACCGACGATCGTCTTTCTTCGTCGATGAACTTCTTTCTTCTTCGATGATCTTCTTTCTTCTGTATGGTCTTCGGATCTTCCAGCTTCGATCTTCTGACTTCAATCCGGCGACGATGGACCAAGAATTGTAGGGGACTGCAGTGGACTGTATTTAATTTACTGTGTACTGATGTTACTATGTAGGGTAAACTATACTAGGGACGGTTGAAGAAAAGATGGTACTGTAGCCGATTATATATTGCACTATTTACAAGCAGCGTTAATTAATTATGTGCAGATGGGAGTCTTTAATGGAGTATTTTCTTTCTTGAGGTCTTCTCTCTTGAGGTCTTCTTTCTTGATGTTGTATCTCGTAGTGCCGCTGCCGAAACGAACAGCTCACAGCCCAAAACGCCCTTCTTATATTCTCAAAAAGAGTGTCTCGACACGTGAGTGGTATTATAAGATATGCCGCGCGCCGATTGGTTGGCGGCATCACGTGATATTCGGGCGATGTCCTGGGTGTGCGGTGTGCAATGGGGTATGAAGGGGCGACGGGGCGGCGGCTCCCCTCGCCGTCTGTAACAGTGTCCTTATTATCTATTTAAGTAGTAATTAGTTACTATAACCTTAATTAATTCCTACTAAAATGAAAAAACGAAAGAACTGAAAAATGAACATTATAATTTTCAATTTAATAAGAATGAAATTATTTAAACATATAAATGTAAGTTATTTATTTTAATTTGATTTATTAGTAACTAGAGGTAAAATGTTATTTTAAATTTCACGTTAGATGGAACTGTTTCGATATAGTGAAACATGGATTATCGGCGTAATTCAAATTATTATGCAACGGTTAAAACTAATTTTAGGATTTATCTATAAATATGTTCTTTATTTCAAAAAAACACGTCAATAATCTATAAAATAAAATAGAAATTAACATCTTGAGGTAGAAAAACACTTAACCCTCCTTTTTTGAAGTTCCGCAATCGGTTAAAACATAGCCTATAAGTTGCCCCGGTTCCCTAACTACCTACACACAAAATTTCATGGAAATTTGTCTAGTGGTTTTTGCGTGAATCGTGAATACACAGACAAACAGACAAAGATTCTAAAAAGTTCTAATTTGGCTTCAGTGCCCTTTATTTAGTCCCCTGGTCTTGTTTATTCCATAAAATATTAGAATTACAGACACGACTTTTCTACAGATTTATTATATGTATAGATTATAAAGTTTGTAGAGAATTTTATATATTTTCATTTTTTCAGTAAATTTATATCCAAGATTAGTTGGATTTATTCCTACATATATTTAAGTAAATCGTTTTGAATCTTGACCTGCGGGTAAAATTACGCAAGCCTTGGGGTAAAATATCGCATACGTGCGGGGTAAGCGCACGCAATCAAAGAAATGTGATAGGATACTAAAACAAAATAAATACTGACAATAGTCAACATTTATTGTACTTCGAGATAAGAAAGTAACTTTAGTATCTTTAACTTTAACAAATTAGCATCTTTCTCAAAGCAACTGATATCAACTTCTGCAGCACGTCTCTCGACTTTTTCTTCCTTAAATATTATTTTAGCTCTTTTTATTTGTTCATTTTAGATAAGGACTCGTTGTGGTACCTGATTTATATCCTAGTTCTTTGACATTTTACTGTTATTCTCAAAGGATAATTTTAGATATTTTTTTTTGTATTGGATTATACCTAAGTACGAGCTATGGGTTCAAATCAAATCAAATCAATTTTATTGTGATCAACAGGTTATAGTGTTTTACAAGGAAGAAATTCAATATCACTACACACTATTTAGTTTACAAATACAATATAAAATATTTATTCATTTCCACATGCAAACATGAAAACGAACAGCCATATCAAGTAATGTAAAAGTTTCAGTACGAATGTAGAATAAATATAATAAAGTAAAATAATAAGATTAAAATTAATATTCATAAAAATGTCATTAATTTAATCACATTTTAATTATTTAATTCATGTCTCTTAAACTGAAGCAATTCTTGAAAAAAATAAAATGAATTGTCGTTAAAAAATAATAGCAACTTACTTTTAAAACAATCCAGTTCTTTATTTGAATAGTATAAACTTAGAAATCAGGATATCCGCAATAGAACTAGAGTGACCAACATAGCCCAACGTATTAGTAAGCTGAAGTGGCAATGGGCCGGTCATATAGCTCTAAGAACCGACAACCAATGGGGAAAATAGGTTCTCGAGTGGAAGCATCGTACCGGTAGGCGAAGTGTGGGCGACCCCTCCATTAGATAGAGTGATGATCTGGTAAGACATGCAGGAAGTGGATGGTTGGAGGTGGCTGAGGACCGTGCTTTGTGGCGTTCCTTAGGGAGAGCCCTAAGGAATGCCACAAATGCCGCCTATGTTCAGCAGTGAACTTGTGAAGGACTGTAATGAAAAAATAATGCTATAAAAATGATATTATTTTACCTATTATAATGAAATTGGCATTAACTTGAGTTTAACGAACATAATAAACTAGCGATAAAATTACAATTTAAAATTAAACCTGAATTTCTTCCTTGTAAAACACTTTATAACGATATTTTACCCCAAGGCTTGCGTAATTTTACCCGCAGGTCAAGATTCAAAACAATTTACTTAAATACAGGGTATTTTTGAAACGCTCCCTAAGACGAAGACAAGACGACAATACCAACTATACCTTTGATGATGGGTGTAATATAAAATCGATCCTGATGAAAAAAAATCATCTTTTCACAACGTTTTATTAGCTTTATTCATTCTCTATAATGTTAGTACAGCTAAATGAAACAATAATTTCATAAAAAAAATCATGAAAATACTTAAACATAAAACCAGCAGTGGAATTACTGAATTACAATCACCTGACTACATTGAGTTATACAAAACTAGAGAAGCAAACCACATTGCCGAGTGTCGAAAAAAGTGTAACCAAACGCGACGACGTAGCTTTGAAATCATTAAAATTTTAAAGTAAACATATATTATCTGTCTCACTTACACAAGTCGCGGAAAACAATATCGTCCCTAAGATTAGATAAAGATAGACACAGAAACATGCAGTGGCGGGTTGGTGTTGCATACTTTATGAAATTTTACCCAAAATGAGCAATATAAAGGAGTTTTTTTAAAAGTTCCAGTAAATTGTTTTTATTTTAAATTTGTATATTTTCTTATTAGATGAACAGAAGTAAGCATAACTAATGAAATAAAAGATGTTTTTATATATTATTTTTATTGTACTAATAAATCAAACAAAAAATAAAGCAAATAAAAAAACAATTTAAGGTTTCTTAAGCGAGATCTGTGTTGAATATGTATAAGTTGTGAAATCATCAGCAAGTTTTTGTCTCTTAAATTTAGTCTCATGATATTAGCTACAAAAATTTTGGTTATCAATAAATTTCGTTGATTTTCTTGTTTATAGAATTTCCATAAACAACTTTAAAAAGTATTTATATTTTTTTGCAACAATACTGAGGATAGTTAATGGATTGAGGCGTGACTCTGCGGAAGTATATTTGTAAGATAATATAAATGGTTTTAATCTGTAATACTAATCCGCTTAAATATTCATAATAGTCCATGATCTCAAACTCCGCTATGAAGCATCTGTTTGTTATATTAATTGCCTTTTGGATTCTTTTTTGTGTATGTTTGAGTATATAATTTACTTTCGTGGTACAATCTTATTTTTAAATATTTATAAATAATGGCATTAATCAATAAAAGGGAATGATCAACTTGTATTGAAGATAAATGATCTCCCGGGTGTATTGCAAATTCTTTTAATAATTTATTTCCTTGAAGCTCTTTTAATGTTTTTGTAGCTAATGTCATAAGACCAAATTTAGTAGACAAAGACTTAGTTTCGGAAAGTTTGCAATGCAAATTTATTAATAATAGACCATTAAAGAAAATATAAATAATAGACCATTAACGAATAAACTAAAATAAGAATAATTAATTATTTTGTATAAAGGTTGAAACATAGTTTTTATACAATTTTACTTGTTTATTTTAAAACAAAATTAACTTATTCGATAAATTATATAGTCTCCCATTAATGTGGAAAAATCACAAAGGCGGAAAAGTGGCAACATTGAAGCTAAATTGCAATATTCGATATTTAATTTAATTTTTAATTTTTTAACGTTAATATGAATATATAAATTAAAACTTACGTGTGGAAAGTGATTCCGCTTGATTTATTATGTTTTTGTGACCTTGAATCGCATTCTTTCACTACGCATTTACCCATTCTTTGTCGTGAATCGTTCGGCTTAACTCGGACGGCGTCACATTGAACACTGAACCGACGTTCGCTGGGCATATGGCTGTGGCCATATGTGAAGTGGCAACGCTTTGGCGCGGCAATTACTTATCTAGTGTAACATATAAATCAATGGCTGACTACTGTTCGCGCGAACGCCTAATTCGCGCGGCCATACCACAATACCTAATAATTTACAACACTTGTCTAAATACCTAACTTATCTACTTAACCTACTATTTTGCCACTGTGCTTGTCTCCACGTAGCCACTTTAATTCGAATTCACAGGTTAAATAACCCAAATAACTGGTTCGATTCCCCGCTAATGAAAAAAATACTTAAACGAAATGTAACTATGGTTAGAGTTATGCGTTTTTATTCATCGTGTAGGTATGTTTATTATTCTGATGTATTCAGTTATGTACCTATTCAGATCAGTTCAGTACTAAGTTACGTAGTAAGTAGTTAAAAAAAAATAGGTATGAAACAGCTTACCGCTCTAAATCCTCACGTTGTTGCTGGTCTAATAATCAACGGCAGTAAACTCGCCGGCGGTCGTGATCGTCGGGAACTAAAGCTTGCACTTTGTACACTATGTATGGGCGTAATAAATAACAAGTAATAACGACAATAATTTAATAAACAAAACAATTGAACTGTCTCTTGTGATAGTCAACACGGAACTGTCTCCAAAACTAAAATTATTAATCAATCCGCTAAAACAAATGCGCACAATGTAAAGTCCTTGAAGCACTGGAACCTTCCACACACCGTTAAGCGTTATGTATGTTAAGAAATCGCCAACGTTTATTTAATTTATAAGTTTTATCCCTACGACTAGTCTTCATATGGAAGTTATGGTTGTCATTTTTAATACAATTACACAATCTATTGTACCCTGACGCAACAAGCAGTTCTTTACTACAAAAATTATTGAAATTAATAAACGTACCTAATTGGGTACTCAGTACTCACACAATTATAAACACTATTTCATCGTTATCTTTGATTTTGTATAAGAAAATAGAAATGAAAAATGAAACTTGGAACCACCAATTTGAACGATAAATCGCTCAGTGCCCAGGTTCAAGGCCAGCGTTTTTACGTGACGGGACCTATAAGAGTTCGGCGACCGCGAGGATATTGACCCTATTGTCAGCTGGTGTTTTTTAAAGTTTCACTGATGGTTTTTTGTTTAAGTATTTTTAAGTTCTTTTCTTATGAAATTATCGTTTCATTTAACTGTACTAACGTAATGGAGCGTGAATAGAGTTAATAAAACGTTGTGAAAAGATGATTTTTTTCCCTCGGGATTAAATTTATTTGTGACCCATGTTCTGAGATGTAGTTCCTACTATCATCTGTCTTCGTTTTCGGGAGCGTTTCACAAACACGCGGTATATGTAGGAATAAACAAATCTTGGATATAAATTTACTAAAATAATGAAAATATATAAAATTATCTACAAACTTTATAATATCTAATACTCTAATATTATAAATGCGAAAGTGTGTTTGTTTGTTTGTCCTTCTTTCACGTCGCAACAGAGCATCGGCATGGCATGATTTTTTGTATGGGGATAGTTCGGTGGCTGTAGAGTGACATAGGTTACTTTTTTCCGCAGAAAAACATCTCATTCCCGTGAGAAAATCGAATATGTTGCAAAATTAAATTCAGCTAGGTGGCACCACCGTGATGCTACAATACGGACGACGGTACGATGGACGAACACAGAAGGTCAGAATATCTGGATTATTATGTATTTTTACCCAAATTAAGATAAAAAAATGTATTGATCTGTATTTTTCCACGCAGGACCGGGAAGAGAGCGATAAAAAACATAAAATTCACCAGCTCATTTTCTTCAAACGTTTTGGTGCATTGTAATTCACAGAATAGGCGATAACCTCGCAGACGATATTAAGTAATCCGTTGATACTCTGCCTACCCCGCAAGGGTTACAGGCGTGATTATAAGTATGGATCAGAAATACTATCACCACCTGTCACGCTTTCACCCTTAACTATTACTTATATGTGGTAGAAACAGTTCTTAGTAAGCCTAATTAATAAGCCTTAGTAAAATTTATTGAACGGAAATGAATACATTTCTTATATGTGGTTATGAATGAATCGGTATTACAATAAAAAAATTGTGCACAATTAAAGAAAAATATTTTTTGAGAGTTCTTATTAACTAACGTATACATAGTTTAAATTGATTTCGCTAGATGTCGTTACTAGGTTTTTAAAACGCGGTAACGAAATGTTTCCTGACATGTACTAACTCCCGCCGTTGAGCCGCGCGTCAACTTATAGTGCACATGGAACCTATACGCTTAAATTGTTTCTATTTCGTAGCTTATTCGACTACCTGCTTTCGATTTCGGTTGTTTGTTATTTGCTTTGTGATTTGGTTAAGGTTGAATGGATTTATATAGGCTTTCATTTTCGGATTTGTGTATTTTCTTGGATTGGTTTTGTTGATTTGGTTGGTATTCCTTTATACATATTTAGACACTGGCTTTGATTTTGGATTTTGTTTATTTAGAATCGTGAATTGGTTTTCGTTGTTTTAGGTTGTTTAACAATATTTCAAAGGAATATTAATAGTATAGATATACGGATATAGTGTATACGGTACCTATACACTTACTTCTTTTTTCGTTGGTTATATTTATATTGGCTACTGCTTTCGATTTCGGTTTTCTGCGATTTGTTTTGTGATTTGGTTTAAGTTGATTCGATTTTTTTTTGGTTATCGTTTTCGGATTCGTGTTGTGTCTTGAATTGGTTTTGTTGTTTTGATTTTAAAAAATATTTAAAAGGAATTTTATTCCTTTTAGATGTTTTGGATTTGCTTTTAAAAAAATATTTAAAAGAAAATTTAATTCCTTTTAGGTATTTTAACGTTTTTTTTTATAAATAGGTTTTTTGTTACTTCATAATGCCTCGCAATTGTAAGTCCAGCCTTTCAAGAGTATCTTCTCAAAGACAAGCGAAAAGATTAGCTCGATCGCTAGAATCTTTAGAAGATGCTGAACTGAGAAGGCAAGAACAAGCAGAGCGTCAGGCTGCTTTTAGAGCATCTGAGACACCTTCTCAACGTCAGCAAAGGCCTCTTGAACAGACAGAGCGTCAGGCTGCTTTAAGAGCTTCCGAAACACCTTCTCAAAGTCAGGAAAGGCGTCTTGAACAGGCAGAGCGTCAAGGTACTTTAAGAGCTTCTGAAACACCTTCTCAAAGTCAGCGAAGGCGTCTTGAACAGGCAGAGCGTCAAGCTACTTTAAGAGCTACTGAAACACCTGCTCAAAGTCAGCAAAGGCTATTCGAACAAGCGGAACGTCAGGCCGCCTTAAGATCCGCGGAAACACCTGATGAAACTCAACACAGACGCATTGAGTAAGCTGAACGTCAATCTACTATAAGGGCATCTAAAACACCAGAATAGACACAGGCGCTAAGAGATGAAATGCACAGCTCCAAGCTGAACGTCGACAAAATTTTCAAAGAAACAATTGGTCGGTTTTTAATGACGCAGCATTCAATTATGATCCGTTGATTTATGATAAAAATCACAGGTTAGTTGTTATCGCACTGATGGACAAGGCGTGTCGATTTTGCAGCGCTTTAAAATGGAAAGATGAGACCGCAGGCATGTGCTGTTCCAATGGCAAAGTGTCTCTTCCGTTACTTGGGGAACCACAAGAACCTTTGAAAACTCTCTTTTTATATGATGCTAATGAATCACGGCGCTTTTAAACAGGATCCGGAAATATAACTCATGCTTTCAAATGACGTCCTTCGGAGTTGACCGGGAAATAATAATGCCGGGATTTTCGCCTATATTTACGGTGCAAGGGCAAATTTATCATAGAATAGGTTCACTTTTTCCAGCTGAAAACGAACAGCATACATTTTTACAAGTATATTTTATGGGTGACGAAGAAATTGAGGTAGACCGTCGCTGCCAATTTATCCAGGGAGTTGAGAGAGACACAGTATTCAAATTTCAAAGATTCTTGCATGAACGTAACATTTTAGTCAAAACATTTAAAACTGCTTTAGAAAACCTACCTGAAGAGGATTATAAAGTCGTCATTCACGCAGATCGGATCCCTCGAGGAGAGCATGAAAGGTGCTACAATGCACCTTTGATAAACGAAATAGCAGCCGTAATTAGTGGTGATCAATTTTCTTCACGAGACATTGTCTGGCGAGCACGTGATGATACGTTGCAACGGGTAGCCGATACACAAAAGTTTTATGACGCTCTGCAATACCCATTGATTTATTGCAAAGGACAAGAGGGTTATCATTTTCAAATTCCACTCATTAACCCGGTCACAAAGGAGCCTACTCCGAACAAAAAAGTATCATGTATGGATTTTTATGCGTATCATATGATGTTGCGAGAAAATGATTTTAACCTCTTAGCCCGGTGTAGACAATTATTTCATCAATTTCTGGTCTGGTTCTGAACGTCTCCGTTATATTATATCTTTAAATCAAAAAAAGCTGTGCGTTGAGAATTATATACATTTACAAGATGCAATTTCTAGCAACGCCAATGTAAACCCCAGAGATGTAGGTAAAATGATAATTCTGCCCTCATCATTCGTTAACAGTCCCCGCTACCTACATGAGTACACACAAGCAGGGACGGATCTTGAATTTGTGGGGCCCTGGGCTAATACTGCTTAGGGGCCCTACCTAATTACTCAACTAATTGCCATTTTGATAAGAAACTGTTTTCTGTAGTGATGTAGGTATATGTAATGTAATATATGTTAAGTACAGGAAGAAAGTAGGAAAACAAAATATTTTATTTATTTATTAAAACATTATTTATTGCAAAATAAATTGACAGGTTATAGATGGTTATGTTATATAAATTATAAAGCAAACTTTCTCCATTTTTGTGCTGCAAATTCTTTTATTTGGTCATCGCACTGTAGGTCCTTTGTTACCTAAATCGCAATTCATCGAAAGAACTGATAAATGATTTAGACGATAGTTCGACATTGTTGTCCTGTATTTGTTTTCTATATACGACATCCTGGAGAAAGAACGCTCCACTTCACATCTAGTGATCGGCATCGTTAATAAAATCTTAAAGATGGTATAGCAGTTTGGGAAAACATCAACAAGTTTCTTTTCATAAATTAGCCAAAAAAATTCACTGCAAGAGGTGTAAGACTGTCTTAGACTGCAGCAAGTAAGATTTTAACTGAATGCACTCATTCACTAAATGTTCGTCTTTTTATTTTTACTTTTACATTTGGATAATAATCAATAATATTACGTACACTTTCCAGATCTATGTGTTATTAATTTTTGTCTTGCAAATCCATTAAAAATTGAAATTTTTTGCTATAGGTCTCATAGGCTTGGTTTCTATTATTTAAATCCATAATCATCTTATCCAACGGAACGTTAAGAGTGGCTCTTTTAAATTTTTCTGCGCCCTTTACTGAAACTTTATCTGTAGATTTATCTGAAAATTTTGAAGTAATGCGTCTCTTATTTATGTCACTGTAGTCTGTTCCCACACTAGTACTTAATTTTTTAGCTGTCTCTTCGTATTCCTTTAGCTTCTGATCTGATTGTTGCCTTATATTTTTCACGAACTCTTTTAATGACACAATTAACTTAACTAAACCATTGAGTTATATGTACTATATAACTCAATGGTCTAAACCAGGGCTCTGTACTTTTTTTATTAACTACATTAAATCTCTCCAAAATTTCTTCCCTTCTTCCGTCAGTTTATTAAATAAATTTCATGCCTCTTTTCGGAAATCAACCTTTTCATCGTCATTTTCGCCGAAACTATTGAGAATTTTCATAATGCCATCATAATTACTTTTCAAAGCTCTGACAGCATCAAAGTGACAAGACCATCTGGTCTGGCTTAAACTTTTTAACGTAAATTTTAGTTTTGTTTCACGATTTAATAGTTCCCACCTATGGGTCGAAGCAGAGAAGAAAACGTATATTTTTTGCACTATTCCAAAAAAAATTACAATTTCGGTTGCAACCTTCACGGATTCTTAACCAACTAGGTTAAGGGAATACGCAGCACATGGCACGTAATCCACGGATTTATTTTTTTCTTTTAGTATAGTGTTTGTATACCATTGTAGATTCCGGCCATATTAGCAGTGTTGTCATATGACTGTCCCCTGCAATTATCCAGTAGTAGTCCATTTGTTTCCAAAAAGGCTTTTAGAATATTAAATAAATATAAGCCAGTATGACTACTAATTTTAATGAACGATACACATATTTCATACACTTTTCCCCGAAAACAGTATCGTAATACAATAGCAAGTTGATCAATGTGAGACAGATCTGGGGTTGAATCCATCATAATTGAATAATACTTTGTGTCGTCGTTATTTATTTCAGTTATAAATTGTTTAATTATCTGTTTACCCATAATCTCAATTATTTCCTCATATACTGTTTTTACGAAACCCACGGAATAGTATGAATATTCATACACCACCACTACACAGTAATTAATAATTTCTCGAAACATTTCATTTATCGACAAATCGTCTTGCAATCGTCGTTACTCTAGCGCTCACTTGACCTCTATACAAATAATTCGATATTTTAATTGTTGATATTTTTTTTTATTTTTGGATAAGGACATAGTAATGATTCTAAGTTATTTTTACCATTTAAAAAAAATCGTCTTTGGCTTGACCATAGTTCTAAGTTCTAACTAAGTATGTCCAATAAACAAAAAAATGTCAAGGTCTGAGAGGTTAAATATCGAACGAGTTCTATTCATTTAGTTTTGAAAACTGAAATAAAAATAAAAAAGTCATGTTTTATAGTTCTTTTTACTTACCTACTGCCTATTAAAAGCAGGAAGTCTAGTTATCCTGAATACTTTCAATTTTAGTAAATTAAAAGAAAGGTCCGATCCTTATAACTTATCTTTACCTTATAACTTATAGTTATCTATCACCATTGAGTTATACAAAACTAGAGAAGCAAACCACATTGCCGCGCGTCGTAAAGAGTGTGACCACTATCCAAACGCGACGACGTAGCTTTGAAATCATTAAAATTTTAAAGTAAACATATATCTGTCTCACTCACACAAGTCGCGGAAAACAATATCGTCCCTAAGATTAGATAAAGATAGACACACAAACATGCAGTGGCGGGTTGGTGTTGCATACTTTATGAAATTTTACCCAAAATGTGCAATATAAAGGAGTTTTTTTTTAAAGTTGCAGTAAATTGTTTTTTTTTTTAATTTGTATATTTTCTTATTAGATGAACAGAAGTAAGCATAACTAATGAAATAAAAGATGTTTTCATATATTATTTTTATTGTACTAATAAATCAAACAAAAAAATAAAGCAAATAAAAAAAAACAATTTAAGGTTTCTGAAGCGAGATCTGTGTTGAATATGCATAAGTTGTGAAATCATCAGCAAGTTTTTGTCTCTTAAATTTAGTCTCATGACATTAACTACAAAAACTTTGGTTATCAATAAATTTCGTTGATTTTCTTGTTTATAAAATTTCCATACTACTTAACAACTTTCAAAAAATTTATATTTTTTTTGCAACAATACTGAGGATAGTTAATGGATTCAGGCGTGACTTTGCGGAAGATTATTTGTAAGATAATATAAATGGTTTAGTCTGTAATACTAATCCGCTTAAATATTCATAATAGTCCATACTCTCAAACTCCGCTATGAAGCATCAGTTTATATAATTGCCTTTTGGATTCATTTTTGTGTGTTTGAGTGTATAATTTACTTTCGTGGTACAATTTTATTTTTAAGTACTTATAAATAATGGCATTAATCAATAAAAAGGAATGATCAACTTGTATTGAAGATAAATGATCCCCCGGGTGTATTGCAAATTCTTTTAATAATTTATTTCCTTAAACCTCTTTTAATATTTTTGTAGCTAATGTCATAAGACCAAATTTAGTGGACAAAGACTTAGTTTCGGAAAGTTTGCAATGCAAATTTATTAATATAAAATAAAATAATAAAATATAATTAATAGACCATTCATGAATAAACTAAAATAAGAATAATTAACTATTTTGTATAAAGGTTGAAACATAGTTTTTATTTTTAAACAAACAATTTTACTTGTTTATTTAAAAACAAAATTAACTTATTCCATAAATTATATAGTCTCCGATTAATGTGGAAAAATCACAAACACAGAAAAGTGGCAACATTGAACCTAAATTGCAATATTCGATATTTTATTTAATTTTTTAGTGTTTTAAACGTTAGTATGAATATATAAATAAAAACTTACGTGTGGAAAGTGATTCCGCTTGATTTATTATGTTTTTGTGACCTTGAATCGCATTCTTTCACTACGCATTTACCAATTTTTTGTCGTGAATCGTTCGGCTCAACTCGGTCGGCGTCGCATTGGACACTGAACCGACGTTCGCTGAGTATAAGGCTGTGGCCATATGTGAAGTGGCAACGCTTTGGCGCGGCAATTACTTATCTAGTGTAACATATAGATCAATGTCTATCACTTAGTAAACTAAACACACGCACTAAACATATTACAATATTAACAAGAACAAAGTCAATTCGTTAATATGGTCGACGACAGCAGAAGTGCGGATAATTTAAAATTAAAAATTTTGTACAGCCGACTTCAATATCAGTTATTTAAAAATACCTCAAAAACTATTGGTCTGACCTTAGTCAAATTCATATGGGACTACACGAGAACTATCAGCTTTCATATAAAAAAAGAATCATCGAAATCGGTTCACTCAGTACAAAGTTATGAGGTAACACACAAAAAAAACATACACTCGAATTGAGTACCGTCTTCTTTTTGGAAGTCGGCAGAAAATTGCGTCGGGCGATAAGTGGAGGGAAGTCCCCAGTAATAGACAATACACGGAATACACCGACCGAAAACAAGCCACAGGGAATTCCCCGTTCCGTTTGATAGATGGGCACACGGGTTGATTGATCGTAGTGTTGCCAACCTTATGATCGGATTTTTTTTAATTCTAGATAATTTTTATTATTGACAATATCGTCTACTGGGTTCAGTTCGGTTGGGGGCCCTCTGTATTCGCGAGGCCCTGGGCTGCAGCCCATAAAGCCTTTAAGTAGATCCGCCTCTGCACACAAGACACATTTGCCTATGTACGAACTTACGGAAGACCTGATCTTTTTGTTACTTTTACTTGCAATCCCACATGGAAAGAAATTACCGAGGAGCTAATGCCGGGCCAAAAAAGTACTGACAGACACGATTTAGTTGCTAGAGTATTTAGATTAAAAGTACAAAATTAATGTATGTAATTAACATAGGTAAAATTTTCGGAGAGGTGCAGTGCTTCATGTATTCAATTGAATGGCAAAAAAGAGGATTACCGCATTCCCACATTCTAACATGGCTTAAAGAGAGTTGCGGTCCAGCCAAATAGACGACATAATAAGCGCCGAGATTCCGGATCCTGAGCAAGATAAAGAATGGTATGATACCATCGTCCGAAATATGATTTACGGTCCATGTGGAGCACGAAATTCAATATCGCCATGTATGAAAGAAGGAAAATGTACAAAGAAATTCCCTAAACAGTTATTAAAAGAAACAGTGCACAATGACAATGGCTACCCTTTATACAGACGCAGAGCTCCCGAAGATGATGGCAGGAAAGTTACAATCAAATCTCGCTCTGGAGCGTTCGAAACCTTAGATAACAGCTGGATTGTCCCGTATTCGCCCATTCTATGTAAAATGTTTAATGCCCACATTAATGTAGAAGCATGTAGCTCTGTCCGCGCAATCAAGTATATCTGTAAGAACATAAATAAAGGAAGCGAGCAAGCAATATTTAATCTCAGGAGTGAATGTGAGGTAAATCCCGTTAATGAAGTACAGACCTTTCAAGCAGGGCGTTATCTCAGCAGTAACGAGGCAGCGTGGCGTCTCCTTGGCTTCCCTGTACACGAAAGGCACCCAACAGTTACTCACCTTGCTGTGCACTTAGAAAATGGAGAGCGTGTATATTTCACCGAAAGAAATTTCCAAGAAAGAATTGCATCACCACCAAAAACTACACTAACAGCCTTCTTTCAACTTTGTCAAACCGACCCCTTTGCAAAAACGTTGTTATATTCTGAAGCCCCCCGCTATTAAACTTGGAACACATCTAGGAAGGAGTGGAAACGCCGTATTCAAGGCGCACCTGTTGCAAATTGGCCCGGTGTAAAGTCATCAGATGCCCTTGGTCGTGTGTATACCGTCCATGTAACTAATTTTGAATGTTTCTGTTTACGGATATAAAGACCTTAAAACTGTCAACGGTCAGGAATGCGCAACTTATAGAGAAGCATGTGAAGCTCTGCATCTTTTAGAAAACGATATCACTGGGATGAAACCATGGAGGAAGCTGTGCAGTGCCAGTCGCCAGCCAAAATTAGGGATCTTTATGCAACTCTCATATCATCTTGCGGGCTATCTAATGCACATGAATTGTGGGACAAATATAAAGAGTACATGGCGGAAGATATTTTGCGAAGATTACAGCAGATACACGCGAACCTGAGATACAATGAACACATTTATAATGAAGCACTTGGAAAAATTTAAGATAAAGTAATGGCAATGGTAGGCAAAAAATTAAGCGACTTTGGAATGATAAGCCCTCAGCGAACAACCGAAAATGAACTAAGTGATGAAATTATACGTGAAACAAACTACGATATACCAGCTTTGCAGCAGCAAGTAGCCGAATTTGTACCCCGCTTGCTTCCCGAACAAGTTTTTGACAAAGTATTAGGACAAATTGAATCTGGAAATGGTGCACTTTTCTTTTTAGATACCCCTGGAGGAACTGGGAAGACATTTTTGTTAAATTTATTATTAGCGCAAGTACGGAAAGATAAAAACATTGCTGTAGCCGTAGCTTCCTCCGGTATAGCCGCCACGCCGCACTGCACATTCTGTTTTAAAACTCCCTCTAAATCTAGACCAGGAAGAATCGCCGATCTGCAACTTTAGCAAAAATAGTGCACGAGGTATAATGCTACGACAATGCAAACTTTTAGTGTGGGACGAAAGTACAATGTCGCATAAAAAAGCTGTAGAAGCACTAAATCGAACGCTCCAGGATTTGCGCAGTAATACCGATGTAATGGGAGGAATGGTGGTTTTACTGGCTGGTGATTTTCGCCAAACGTTGCCTGTCATTCAAAAGGGCACACCTGCAGATGAAATAAAAGCATGCCTCAAATCGTCTATTTTATGGAATAAGGTGACAAAATTCAGTTTAACTACGAATATGAGAGTGCATTTGTATAATGATATCAATGCTGGAAACTATGCTGACACACTATTAAAAATTGGCGATGGGCGTTTGGAAACGGATGCTGAGGGCTGCGTTAAATTGACGAGAAATTTTTGTAATTAAGTACAGTCATTCCGAATTAATTGCGAGCGTTTAATCAGATTTAACGAACAACATGCATGAAGACAAATGATTATGTGAAAGGGCGAAACTTGCACCAAAAAATGAGAACGTTAACAAAATAAATTCAGATATATTAAGCGAAGTAGCAGGAGAAATAACAGAGTATTTGTCAGTAGACACAGTTATGTACACAGAACAGAGCACTTCATATCCCGTAGAGTTTCTAAATTCTCTAGAGTTGTCAGGTGTGCCCTCACATAAGCTTCAATTAAAATTAGGCGTCCCAGTCATGCTAATGCGAAATTTAGATGCTCCTCGGTTATGTAACGGGACAAGGCTGCGTGTGACACATCTTGGACGGAACATAATCGGTGCTACAATTTTGACAGGCGTAGGAAAAGGTGAAAATGTTATTATACTACGGATCCCTATAATTCCCACAGATCTTTCTTTTCAATTCAAACGGTTGCAGTTCCCTATTAAGCTCAGTTTTGCAATGACAATTAATAAAGCGCAAGGGCAAACGTTACAGATAGCGGGGGTCAACTTAGAAAAACCGTGCTTCTCTCATGGTCAGCTGTATGTAGCATGTTCGCGTGTGTAAAATGCCCAGAATCTCCACATTCTCTCCCCGAATGGAAAAACATATAACATTGTGTACAGCAGCGTCTTAAAATAGTGTTCAGTTAGTTTTTTTCCAAAATTCCCACAATCAATTAATCAGAATTCTCACAGATCTTCCCTTTCAATTCAAAATTTCCTATTTAGCTCAGTTTCTTTTCAATTCCAAATGCTGCACCTCTGACGGACCTATTAAGCTCAGTTTCTTTTCAACTCAAAAGGCTGCATCTCTGACGGATCTTTTATTTGGCTCAGTTTCCTTTCAATTCAGAAAACTGCATCTCTGACGAATCAATTTAGCTCAGTTTCTTTTCAAAAGTCTGCATTCCTGACGGATAATTATTCTCAGTTTCCTTTAATTAAAAAAATATCCCATTTCCATTTGGAATAAACAGGCTATTTTCATGCTTTCCTATACGCTGCGTTTCAAAACATTTTAATAGGCTGACGAATCAATTTTGCTCAGTTTCCTTTTAATTAAATGCATCTCTGACAAATCTATAAAATTCAGTTTTCTTTCAATTCAAAAAACAATGGATAGTTCATTTCCCAGTGACCATGCGGGCGAAGCCGCGGGTAACAGCTAGTATCTAATAAACTCAGATATCTTATTTTTTATAATAATAATAATATAATATATATCTTATTTTTTATAGTTTGATGGGACCATAGAAAAATAAAAAGCGTGCCCGCGTGATCTTGACCCGAAAGACCCTAATATATGCATCAAACGATGCCATGAATAGTCCCACCAAATTTTATCTCGTATTGAACTTTCTTCTTTCAAAACCTACATGACATAAGTTGACAACAAAAGACGTTTGTGAACTTGGAACCACCATATTATTCAAATAAATAATTTTTGTCTTAATCTTATTTTGATATATGTATAATATCAGAGTTATATTATATCGCAAATATTATAATGATGCATACTACGATTTCGCCAAACACGTCGATTACGGTTAACATATACATAATGATCACCGGCGGTCTGCAAACTCATTCATCAGTACATCAGTTACGATCATTTATTTATTTGGTTTAAAGAAAACTATGATCGATGGTTTTCACCTCCCCCTCTCAATTTTCAATTACCAAGAACAATACACAGAATCGAAAACGCAATGTTATTATGTTTGATTTTACTTGTGGATTATGGAAGCTAGAGTACCTACAAGTAGTTTACACGTGGTAGAGCCATGCTGCAGCTATATTAGTAGTATAGTTGTAGTACGAATGGATCGGCTCGACCGGGGAGGGACCACGCGCTCACAGAATACCAGCGTCAAATAGCAGTTTAACACTGCTGTGTTTCGTATGGTGAGTGTAGAGAACCGGAGACCCTTTTCACTGGAAAAGAGGCATTCCATCTTGGTCCTTACGGGTGACAACGCATCTGAATTTTGATTCGCAAACGAGGATAAATGTAGATGTCTATGGGCCACAGCAACCACTTACCATCAGGTGGACTTTGTGCTCGTTTGCCACTCGATCCTATATAAAAAATAACATTTTCTAATTGTTTAATTTTTTCACGCTATGGCCAGTCTGAATATTTAAAGTTAATTGAAGAGTGATAGTTTTGCTATAAGAGACAAATATTTATTAATATCTAGCTGTTCTCTGCGACTTCGCTCGTGTGTAATTTAGGGTTTTAATTATGTTACGCGGAACTCTAATTCTTTTTTTAAATATAAGTAGCCTAAGTTACTCCTTATAACATCAGCTATCTGCCAGTAAAAGTCCCGTCGAAATCGGTCCAGCCGTTTCGGAGATTAACCGGAACAAATAGACCGACAGACAGACAAAAACTTTAAAAGTTGTGTTTTTGTTATAAGTACATATATATATATACTATACTATACTATATATATACTTTCATATGCATTTAGTAAAAAGCTGGTATTTTGACATTACAAACAGACACTTCAATTTTATTTATTTGTATAGATTTTAAATACCAGTAATTATACTAAAAACCATCAAAATTTTCGCATTTTTGATAGATCGGTCCCTTAGATTATATAAATTTTATATAATCTAAATATAAATTTTTAATTTAATTAATTTTTATATAAATTTTACGAGGGCTGCACTAAAAATATCGGGAACGGAATATTTCCACTGTTCCTGTCATATTAAAATCTTTTTAATTGAAAACCCCTTGGTTTTAAAAATCGAATACCATTTATTTATTTAAAAAAAGATTCTCAGTCTTGCCACAAGGTTTTGTCAAACTTGTTTAATCGTTGAGAAAATGGAATTGACTCGAGAAAATTCAAGAACGATGATTTATTATGACTTTCGAAGTGGTTTAACACAAAAACAGTGTGTTGACCGGATGATTTCTGCATTTGGTGATGAAGCCCCATCCAAAACCACAATTTATCGCTGGTTTGCTGAATTTCAACGTGGACGTGTCAAGCTCAGTGATGATCCCCGTCAATGTCGTTCAAAAACTGCAGTCACCCAAGAAAACGTTGATGCTGTGCGTAAGCTGATTGAGGAAGATCGACATGTGACATACCGCGAAATTCAGGCAACTTTAGACATTGGCATGAGTCAAATACAAATAATCTTGCATGAACAATTAGGTGTAAAAAAAGTTGTTTTCCCGATGGATACCGCATTCGCTCTGTGAAGAGCAAAAAGCGGCTCGCGTTACTTGGTGCGTCAGAACTCTCGAAAGATTCCACGCAGGATCCTCAAATGCTGTATACAACATCGTATCAGGTGAGGAATCCTGGATATACGCGTACGAACCCGAAACAAAAAACCAGTCACGAGTTTGGGTGTTCGAAAATGAGTTAAAGCTAACAAAAATTGTTCGTTCACGGAGTGTTGCAAAAAAAATGGTGGCCACGTTTGTCTCCAAAACCGGCCATGTTACGACTATTCCTCTTGAGGGACAAAGAATGGTTAATGCAGAATGGTATGCTAGCATGTGTTTGCCACAGGTCGTTTCTGAACTCCGTAAAGAGAACTGCAACTACTGCATCCTCCATCACGACAATGCGAGTTCTCACACCGCACACAGAACAAAAGAGTTTTTAGAGCAAGAAAACATAGAATTATTAGACCATCCGCCGTACAGCCCCGACCTAAGCCCTAATGATTTCTAAACTTTCCCTAAAATAAAGAATAAATTGCGTGGACAGAGATTTTCATCACCTGAAGAAGCTGTGGACGCCTACAAAACGGCCATTTTGGAAACCCCAACTTCCGAATGGAATGGTTGCTTAAATGATTGGGTCCATCGTGTGGAAAAATGTGTCAAATTTCGCGGAGAATACTTCGAAAAGCAATAAATACATTTTTAAATAGTAATGTTGTGTCACTTCCTTGATTCCTGAAATTTTCAGTGCCGCCCTCGTATATAATCTAACTTAGATTATTAATAAGTCATCGCGCACTCTGACTAGACACCGCGCTACCTGAAAGTAACAGCTCCGCGAAAGTGGCAACTCGATATTGTAGTGTGCATAAGACAATTTGCAAGGATGCTAGTGTGCGTGAAATATTGTATATGCCAGCAGCTTAACTATTACCCAATTAACGGGAAAATTTATTTTATGCTATGGCTTACTAGTTAAGTTCATAATTGTGGATGTATTACAGAAATACTTAAAAATGAATAATTTATTAATAACGAATGTATCAATATATTTGTGTACATTATGTATAGGTTTCTGAATAAATGACATATAAATGATAAGACCTCATTTTTATCAGTATAATTTTTTTTATTCACATGTCTATCTAATATTCACAAATTATTAAAAAAAATTGTGATATATGTATATGGTGTAACCAAAATAGTGCTTCATATTTCTATTCTACGCGTCAATATGAACAAGTTTTACTATATATCTATCTTCGAAATTGCAAGAAAAAATCAGGTCTTCCATACATTTTGAACAAGTTTGTACGAAATTTTGTATGGAATAACTGGCTTAGAGTTTTTTTATAGGATCAGGGTGACAAAAGAGCACACAGTCCACCTGATGATACGTGGTTGCTGTGGCTCATAGACATCTACATCTGTCCTCAATTAAGAATCAAAATGCAGATGCGTTGCAACCCTTGAGGACTAAGATGGAATGCCTCGTTGCCAGTATAAAGGGTCTCCGGTTCTCTACACTCACCATACGAAATACAGCAGCGTTAAGCTGCTATTTGACACTGATATTCTGTGAGAGCGTGGTCCTTCCCCGGTCGAACTGACCCATTCGTGCTACAACTATACCAGTAATATAACTGCAGTATAAATTGACAATTTCGAAGATGATCCCATAATAAACTTATTCATGTTAACAGGCAGAATCATTCCCTTAGTTATTGAGTACTATTTTGTTGCTTAGTATACAAGCTCGGGGGAAAAGTTCCTTCGTATTTTGTATACAAATTCAAGACGTTTTTGTTTTAAAGTTTTATTACATTTAATTATAATATACAGGGTAATTTTTAATTCACTGAAGACCTTTTGGGAATATATTATTTACATCATAACAATAACATCTGTAAGAAAAAAAAATAGATATTTCTTCAATTTATATTTTCATACATAAATAAAAATATTTTAATTGGACCTTTTAAACGGCAATAGCCCTAGTTAGCAAAAGAAAGCGCGTGGCGGGGTAGGGGTGGAGGGGTGTGGGAGGCGGCGCTTGCTCAATTGAACTTGACCTAATTACCTGTGTCGTCAGTCGCCTTTGGCTTTGGTGCGCCCGCGACGTTTCTCCTTCCGTTGTGAGATTAATATCGCGAACGTTACGTTGTAGGTTAGTATCGGTAAGCCATCGGGCTTACCGATACTCAAATGTTGAGTAGGTATACCGAAATAGTGCGAATTTTAGCAATTTGCAATGATAACGTTAGTGAAGCCTGCCCTGAATATTCAAGGCGATTTTTCCCAACTCACGTGCACCGAGCTACGCTACGATGCTAGGTACTGCACAGCGATTACGAGGTTACGGGCAATTCCAGCCTGTATCAATCGATCGTGGTCGTCCACCGCGGCGCACAGTACCTACGTGAGCAGGAAGACATACTGCAGCTTTTTGAACAAAATCCAGCAGCGAGCACTTATGACGCAGCCCGACAGTTCAATGTGTCACAGTACTACGCATGGAGTGTCATACACAATGAAGGGAAGTACCCATTCCACCTGCATCGTGTTCATGAACTCAGCGAAGCTGACAAACCAGCGCAAGTTACATTTTGTAACTTGTTACTAACTGCTGAACGAGCTAACATTTTATGGACTGATGAAGCAACATTTGGCAGAATAGGATTATTTAATTCGCACAATGAACACTTGTGGTGCTATGAAAATCCACATGAACCAAGACCGCATAGCTTTCAAGACCGGTTTAGTGTCAATGTGTAGGCAGGCCCGGTCTTCATAGAAAGATTAAACGATGAAAGCTATCATACTTTTATCACCGACACGCTGCCAGAGTTATTAAAGGATATACTACTTGCATCTCTACGCAATATGTATTACCAACATGACGGGGCGCCGGCGCACTATGCTCGCCAAGTTCCTTAACTTTTTATTTAAACAGAGAATACCCTGGTCACTGAATCGGTCGTGACGGGGCTTGTGCATGGCCTCCCAAATCGCCAGATATCACACCAATGGATTTTTATTTGTGGGGGCATGTAAAGACATTAGTGTATACTGGTCGCGCATTCGGAACCCGTGACATGTTGAAAGAAAAAAATAATTTGGGCATTCGATCAAATCAAAATGAATCATCAAGTATTATCTCGTGTCGGTGAACAGTTAAGTTTTAGGTGTCACCTATGCATAGAATGTGGAGGTAATTATTTTGAACGCTATGTGCGCGATACTCACCGCCATCCGCGGACAAGTACCTAGGTAAGTCTAATTTTTAAATTTGTATTTTATAATTTTTATTGCACCATTATAACTTAATATCTTTATTCAATTACTGTTAATTTGTATTAATCATTATAAATATTTTAATGTAATATTTGTAATTATTTTAACCTGCATCCATTTTTAAAAACAACTTACATTAAATAAAAAAATAGTTAATAATACTCATTTAGTTTGCATGTGCTGCAAACATCGATCACCAAATCAATGGCTGCAAACTGAAAATCACAGGCGGCGCTTTTGATGACAATGACATCTGTGTCGACGTCATAATATACCTTTGGCTTGGCCTTGGGCCGCTACATGTGCGACGTTGAGGCGTTGTTAGCAAACAGTATTCGTAAATAAAGTACCTAAATGTCTTTTAAAGAATGTCTATTAATTCGTAAAGAAATTAATAAAATAATCAAATAGTTTTATGCAAATAAAGAAGTATATGAAAAGTTAATGTAGTCATTTAAAGTAGCGCCTTGGTGCAATAGGCACAGTGATGAATGGTTTAGTAGGCACTTGCAACGCAATCAGCTGAGCGCGGGCGTCGACCGGCCCGGCGGTCATACTTACTTATTATAAATTTTAATATTTGTGATTTTTTTTGAATGTCATTTGCTTATTTAATTATGTTTAATGATTTCAACACAATGTGTGATACTGATATAAAGTGTAAAAAAATAAATAAGGCATTTTCATGACGATATATTCTGACATTGTTTAGGTACTACAAAATACAGACTTAAAAGGAGTCAGACATGACAACAAAAGCTTAAAAGTAGTTTTTTCGTAAATGTATTATATTCTGTAAAGAGTGATCTCGCTAAAATTGTTTGTAATGATGTAACCAATATATTCCCAAAAGGTCTTTAGTAAATTAAAAATGACCCTGTATATGGGTCCATTCTGTTCGATAACTTGTTGCAATCTTATAGGTAGTGACATAATCGCATTTCTGTAGAAATCTTGGGATATTTGACCATAAAAGTAGTTTTATTTGATATATTCAATACCAGAGATTTAAAGGAACATGGATTTAGTCATCCTATATATAATGGAAAAAAATAATATTCTTAATTATTTAGACCATGCGAAACAATATATTATAAACTTAAATATTAAAACCTCCAGAAAGCTTTCTTTTAAAGAACACAAGCAACAAAAGAAAATAATCATTAAAAGTTTTAAACCAGTTTTAAGTACTCAAGCAAATATTGGATTTTTAGATATGTTAGTGTGTATTGAAAATCTCAAACAAATAACTAATCTTGTGAACTGGCGTTATCATGATGAAAGACCACTCCTTTTCTGATTATTAATGGCGGCCGTTTTCTTTTTCTATTTCTTGCTTGTCTCGTTATTAGTTGGTAGTAGAGATCCAAATCGATAGTTTTACCCGGCGGTAAAAGCTCATGATAAACGATACCCTTTCAATCCCACCATACACACAGCATCATTTTATTGCGTGTTAATCCAGGTCTCGCCACAGTCTGTAAACAAAACACATATCAATACAGAAAAGAATCACGTTTCTTGTATGGCCTTCATACAAAAAGCGTGATTTTTAGGGTCCTTTAATATTTTATTTTATTTTATGTTGTTATAACAGTAATATAAATGCACATTCTGTGAAAATTTCAAGTATCTACATATTACGATTCATAAGATACAGCCTGCTGATAGACAGACGGAACGATAGTGGAGACTTAGGTTCCATTAATACTCTTTGTGTACAAAACCCTAATAAACGGAAATTAGGTCATTTGAGCAATACTACAGAAATAAACATTAAATAATATAGAATTAGGTTATATTATAATAAGTTAAATATATTATATTATAAAATATTGTAACAATAAATTCACATATAAAATCTCAACCACGGGGAACTTTATTTTTGTATACGCGGCAACACTGAATGGCGTCATTCATATTTTGAAACTTATTTATGGCTCGTGTTATTTTATGTTGAAATTTCGAAATTGTATTATTCTTACTGATAGTATGTGATCCTAGTGTCTTTCTTATTTCTTGTAGTATTATTTTTACAGTTTCACTACTTAAACTGGCATTTTACTTAGGATTATGATCAAAATTTAATAAAACATTCGGCACGTCCACCTCACACGTTGCCTGCAACGCCAAAGTAGCTTGCTACATATATATTTATCTATGCGCCAAAGTGCAACGCGACTGGCTCGGGTACGCCGATTTCGGCGTAGTATTTGTTGCCGCATTTTACAAGATCGCCGGCGGTATCTAGTCGGAGCGTGCGATGACTTATCAATAATCTAAGACGCCCATTACACGCCTAGGCAAGCGTCAATCAGTTCGATCAATCATGATTGACGTTTGAATGATAGAATAATTTCGACATTACACGCTCATGCTGACTGATGTCAGTCATACCCAAATTTTCGGAGAGAAAGGACCTACCTATAAACTAAATTCATTTTCGATTCACGATTTAACTGTAATTTAATATCTTGAAAAGAAAAAGAAAAAAAAAACGAATAGGAAAAATTGTAGTATTTAATATAATTTTACCCATTTTAATTTAACGCGCGCCAATGTTCGACTTCTTGGAGCACATAATCGGTTCCCGGCTTTATTTGAAACGCATTTATGGACGAAATATAAGCTTACGTTTTATATTCATTCGTATAGAGTGGATGCCCCTATTACCAACCTTTTAGAGCCAGGCAGGTTTTGGCAGGTACCTATTGTAGGTACCTAAGTTTTAGGGGCACTGAAATAAATTCATAACAACTTATAATTTTAAATCATGCATATCACAAGCATGGAATATGTATTAAGATAGACGACAACAATTATTTTATTTTAATGTTTTACTTCTTACCTTACTGTGGTTTAGCTTTAAGCAGTTCCATTTTTCTTTTAACACTAAATAATTAATTAAAACATAATTACATCGATTTCTCATAATTTAATCATCCAAGTTTTTGAATCTTCATCATAGGTACCTACCAAAAACTCAAAAGGCATAGCCCTATGTTATGCTGGCATTAGGTACACAAAAGGAAATTGAAATTGGTACTAAAAGGCTGGTAATAGGGGCATCCACCCTATACGAATTAATTTAAAAGGTAACCTTATTTTTCGTCCATAAATTCGTTTCAAATAAAGCCGCGTATCGATTATGCGCTCCAAGGCTCCAAGAGGTCGAACATTGGCGCGCGTTAAATTTAAATGGGTAAAATGATATTAAATATTACAATTTTACCTATTAGTTCTTTTTCTTTTTAAGATATTAAATTACAGTTAAATGGTGAATCGAAAATGAACTTAGTTTATAGGTAGGTCCTTTCTCTCCGAAAATTTGAGTTTGACTGACATCAGTCAGCAGTGTAATGTCGAAATTTGTCCAACATTCAAACGTCAATCATGATTGATCGAACTGATTGACGCTTGCCTAGGCGTGTAATGGGCGTCTTACACTTCCGTAGTTCATATCAAATTTCATGCAAATACGTCCAGTAGTTTTTACGTGAATCGTGAATATATACGGATAGACGGCAAAAAATTTTAAAAATCACTAATTTAGCTTTATTTAGCTCAGTAGACCTGTTTTTCCAGTTACAGACTACGTTACGAATTTTCTGCAGATTTATTATAATATGTATTAGGTCAGTGTAGATGTATAAAGTTGTAAAGTTCAGGTAAAGAATAAATCTATTTGAAGTCAACAACAATAATTTATTTATCCACACATAGACATCTGATCCGAATGAACAATAGAAGCTAGCACAGCACTTTATTTGGAAAATAATAGATTATATCTATACAGTTATATAATATAGGTAAATTTCAAACAAATGCTAAACACATAATAAGATTATCCTTAGAAGCTATATGAATTTTACACAGTACCTACATCTTTTTATACTTCAATTAAACCGTCAACAAACTTAATTGTTTTAATAATTGAAGCACTATTTGATTTACCATTGAATTTTTAAACCTATATAATAACAATATACAATAAGATATAAATATCAGCCAGATTTTAAATTAAATGTATTTTATATCACAAAAGTGTAGTTTATTTCATATTCCATTTACATGTTACAAAATATCTATATAGGTAACATATATATAGTTTCTAATTGGCATTTAGTATTAGCACGCACATTGCAAACAAAATTTTAAGTATCGAATTGTTAGGAATGATTTTTCAACAATCAGATGAAAGTTATTCGTTCATACCTAGGATAAAATACAACATAAACATATTAAAAATGACAATTGTATGAATAAAATAGTTTCACTTTTATATTCAGTCTGGTAATATCATTAACATATTAGGTTGAATAACTTATTCAATGGTTGAAAAATCAGCCGTTAGAAAATGATACAATAAATACAAACACATTTTAAAATGAAGTAAACAATAAAATATATTTTTGTTTTCTACAATAGGTACATAAAATGGCAAATAATAATTATTATCGTATCTATTTAGGTTAAAATAATTTTCTAATAACATATTTAGTCAAAATATCTTATGTTTTTATAATATCAATTTTCTACTTTGTTAAATATGAATATGGATACAGAAAATATTTTTAATAAAAATAATTTAGAATATCGCAATAACAACCATTATAGCACTAGCTTAGCACTCTATACCTAGAGTATGAAAATGAAATAATATTATATGAACAGTATCAACACATCAGACGCATTATGCTTGCTTGCATTATGAGCGGCACAGATTGGTTGTTGATTTATATATAAAGCAGGCCGACCTCGCGAGTGAAGCCGCACAGACACGGTAACGTGATGCATAACAGATACTTAGGTACGATGAAATCTTTTGGATACTATAATCGTCTTTCCTAGAATTTAAGACTACACTTTTAAGCTTTCGCAACGTTCAAATTAATACCAAGAGCAAAACATTTGATCATAAATTTACAAAATAGATGCTTTTCGTATAAATTTATGTAGGTATAAACTTTCGCGAGATAATTGCGAAAAAATATTTAAAAAACAATTAGCTACTCGTAGGTACATAAAAGTAGTGCATTAGCTGTTAAGGACGTGCGGATAGTTAAAATTACTCTAATTACATAATATATTAATATGTTAGCTCACTACGTAGAGAAGAACAATACCTTTAATTACTTGAAATTTCTTTTCTTGATTTGGTTACATATAACAAAATTAATCTAAATTATTAACTTGATGAATAATTTACATTAATTTTGTTACATGAAACCCACAAACTAATTAAAACCTGAAATGTAACTGGAATAACTAATGAAAAAAATACTTCCCTTTTAATCAATTTCATTTAGGTAATCAATAATGGAACTTCCATTCGAACTTAATTCTCTAACCGTGTTTATGTTAATTGCTATTTTCTACAAGAAATACTTACTGAATTATTGTTACATACAGGCATAATTTCTTAAAATTAAAAAATAAACATAATTTTCTCCAATCTGTTTTTTATTCGAAACACCAAAGCAAAAATATTTTTGTTTGCAGTTTTGCATCGTACCTACGTACGTAAGTGAAATTATGACTCATGCGTAAACATAAACATCTTTCGATTATATCTGCTTTAAATAACATTATGAGAATCGTTTATATGTTGCGCCTTTGTCTGCAATATCTATTTTGATTTGCTCGTAACATAAATATTTCAATTCCACAACGGGACTTTTACCACTCTCAGCTCAAATAATAATTATTATATATATCAAATAATTATGTTCACCTCATTTATTCAGCTATCCTAAGCATGCCCCTAATCTTTTTGTTAATAAATCATAATATTATTTTGTCAATAACTATACATATTACCTGTGTTTGTGAAGAGTAAAAATCTTTATTTTCCACCTATTGACGTCTCTACAATAAGCTCTTTGGCTCATTCACTTCAATACCAATAATTATTCTGGTTCTACTTCAATTATCTATCTTTTTTAAGAACTAACGTATAAAAATTAATTGTGTTTCTTTTCCGATATTATACCGGCAGGAATGTTACAAAATCTTGAATATATTATTTATCTTGGACTTAATTGCATCATAGATATAGCAGATTAACCAGTAGCTGCGACCCTAAAACCAAACATGACTTGATAATACGATTTTAAGATGCGTCTTACAGTAAAAAATCCAAGGATATTTATCTAATGAAGTGGACAGACATTATATTCAGTTATTAATTTCTTTCTTTCTTTCTTTAATATAAGACTAAACTGCATTTGTCTTGTACTGTGCGTATATTTTGTACCTTTTTTTTAAAAATTAAATTATAGGTACTGTAAACAGTTAAGGTTATTGTTCTTCGCTCATAACTACAAGAACGTTAAGAATAGTTATTATAACTCAGTGTTCTAAAGGAAAATAATTAGCGAACTACAAAAATAATGTATATATACTCCTACTTTAGTAAATAATACCCATTTCCGCTGACTTTTAACATGTTTAAAGCCGCGGTTTCAAGTTAGTCTTAGGCTCTTAGGTGTGATACAATGACATTATATGGCTTTATTGAGGCTTCACGGCGACCTGGCGACAAGGATTAATTGTTTGACATTTGAATGTACTTCTATATTTTTTTATTATTATTTGTAGAGATATTGTCGTGAAAATATTATAATAAAATATTTATATGTTAATCAAGAAGTAAGTACTTAATATTATTAAGTGAGAACTAGGGAAACTATTATAGATATTTGTACCATAGTAGAGTACTTCTTAAGAGTAAAAATTAAGGTTTCAAAATAAAACAAGTCATTTTAACCCTTTCGCTGTTCCGTGCACTACATATAGGTCATTGCTATCGTCTTACTATTGTGTTTGAAAACCGGACTGTGAAAGTGTTAAATAAATAAAAAAAATGTTAGAGAAATGCATAACTTGGTAATTCTGCGGTCGAACAAATTTCCTGTTGTTCCAGAAGCAGCCGTGGGCTTTACATACAAACAAAATAGGTGGATAAGTCTCGTAAAACATGAATATCGCGCGTCTCCCCTAAGACCACAGCCTTGACCGTCCTAGCATATTATGACTACTAATCCAAATTAAAGGATCCCTATACATTATTGACTAAATCTAACAGTTACCTTAATACATATTATCTTTACATAAACATATTATATACGGGGCTTTTCAATAAGGACATAATTTTGTTTTATAATACGGAACATACCTACTAACTTTTTATGATCTGTCAAAACCAAAACCTCAGTCAAGGCGTACAGTTTATCATGGTGAAACGTGTGGTGTGGATTTCCTGCCGGTGGTGTATTAGTGCCGCATTTTTTCCTCTATAGGATAGGGTGACAAACGAGCACACAGTTCACATGATGGTAAGTAGTTGCTGTGGCCCATATACATCTACATCTATCCTCAATAAAGAATCAAAATACAAATGCGTTTTCACCCGCGAGGACTAAGATGGAATGCCTCTTTTCCAGTAAAAAGGGTCTCCGGTTCTCTACACTCACCATAAGATACACAGCAGTGTTAAGCTGCTATTTTACGCTGGTAATCTGTGAGAGCGTGGTCCTTCCCCGGTCGAGCCGACCGTTTTTGTGCTACAACTATACTAATAATATAGCTGCAGCATGGCTCTACCGCGTATTTTTTCGTTGATAAAAATTATCACCATATTATGGTCAATGGAGGTCGCTTTCGTGCCCCCATTGGAAGACTTTTGGCCAGAGTTAGATGGACTTGACACCAGCGATATGTGGTTCCAACAATATGGTGCCATAAGCCACACAGCTGGTCAAACAATTGATTTATTGAAAGGAAAATTTGGTAATCGTTTAATTTCGAGAAATGGCCCAGTCGAATGGCCACCTCGCTCATGCGATTTGATGCCGTTTAATTTTTCCTTATGGGGTAATTACCCTAAGTCGAGGGTTTATGCCAACAATCTACAACATTAGACGAGCTCAGGAACAATATCGAACGCGAAATTGTCAACATTCCAACTAATATGTGTGAGAGTGATTGAAAATTGGATCCAAAGAACCGATCACTGCCGTCGTGCTCGAGGGGGCCATATGAACGACGTCGAATTCTATATAGAATTGTAACATGTGAACTACACCTGGAATAAATTTTAGCCCAATATCTCAATTATTCTGTGTTTTATTTAAATACAAAATTGTTATGTCCTTATTGAAAAACCCTTTAACAAACGGATTTCACTTTCTGTTTAGACCTAGATATAGTAACTATAAACAGGACAAGTTTAACCTAAAAGCAAAGTAGGTAACAGTATATAAGCCCAGAGGTCTTAGAAAAAAACATAACTGCACCCCCTTTTCCCCTGCGGCACCTTTTCCCTAAAGAGGGTCACTTCCGATTCGGCAGAAAGGCCTCATAAGCCAATGCCGGTTTCACAGGTGGTGTTTAGTGGGTAGGCACTTAAGTTAGGATAGGTTAGTCACAGTGAGTCCCACATAACCACGACAGACGGCTGTCGTGGTATGCTTGCAACATTCACCACCTCCCTTTCTCGCTTTCCGGGGGGTAGCCCTTTTCAATTGCTTCTGGGCGCAAAAAACATTTTTATGTGATATAGGGTGTTGGGACCGGCCCCTTGTATAGCCATAGAGGCCTCACCATGGCTTAATCCGGCCCTAACTATAAAACGACGGTATTAAGAGACAGTTATTTACATTACAATTAGTGATTTCCTTGTCCATACCCGAAATAACCTAAATAAAGCAGAGTTTTTATAAATAAAAAACGTTTTCTCCCTTAGCGAATCATTTGACATCATGTAAAGTGCATGAAATAACCTTTTTAAAGTAGTAGTTCAACAAATTACAAACTGCTTAAAGTAGTTTCTTTTTATTACGAATGAATAGTTTGTTATATATATTAACTGTTTTATATTCACATCATATTATGTAATAAAACCGGTCGTTATGAGGAACAAAACGTTTCTTGAATACAGGAATCGGACATATTATGACCATGTCAGAAATGGAATACAACATGAAAGAAAAAGTAAACAACATGATGTTTACTTTTTTATCTTTAATGGCACCTATTACGACCGTCATTACTGACTCATCAAACACGAAAATGAGAATGATTTGAAGTCACAGACAAAAATAACAAAACACATTTTTTACAATTTACTTAAAAGGTAACTAATCTTTTAAACCTTAAACCACATGGTAAGTGAATCCAGGTCAAAAAATGTCTAAACTGAGTTCCGGTACTTTTATGTCTATTTTTATCGATGCTACGTACATCGCCCATAAGTATAAAGATTTTTGTCTGTTATAATTATTATTTAATTAAAATTGAAAATTAAATTTATAATTTAACTAATCAATAAGAACTTCAACTAAAGAGCACTGGCTTGACCTCTGCCGAAGCATTCAGGGATGTGCCGACTCATGTAATTTTAGGGTAGTTTTTAAACTTAAACATCAAACGGGCTATCGGCCCGTTTCCAAATAGCGGCTCTATATAAAAAAACATCACAGTACCGTCATCACTGACTGTAAAACCGTCGATTACTAGGATGGGTCGAATAGTTCCTAGTAATAATAACTAAATCAATAACAGTTATCTTCATATATTATTAATAGAAATATCTTAATAACTAATACCGATTAACAAAGACTTATACCTACATAATATAGAATTTATTCATCTTAATAACAATTTTATTTAATATCATGTAAAATATTACGACACCGTTAAATATCTTATGTATTAATCATGTTCTTATAAAACTGTTAATTCAAATGTATATATATATATTATTAATCCGATTATTTGATCAATAATTCATTAACTGGAATTTTATTATTTTCGTCATGTTACGTGGTTTGAAACAAATAGATAAAAACATACACATTGTGAAATTAGATATATTATCAAAAATTAAAAGTAAATTACAGTAACATAACCCTGAACAGTCGCATACATTGGTTGAAAAATTATGAAATATTTGATATGATTTTTTTTAATGTCACACAAGTAAATAGGATTTTTTTAATCTCATGTAATAAAAGTACTTTAAAAACTTGAGGGAAAAATGTCGCATGATTCGAAATAATATTAGGAATATATCTTATATTGTTTATATATGAATTTTTATTATATTACAATGGAATCAGATCATTACACAATAATTAAAAAGACTAGATTATTACTCGCATCGCTGTTAGAGATTCCTACCCTTCCATATTTTTAACAATAAATACTATAAAAACTGTTTTCCTGATACCAGCTGAGGCAGAAGTAGCAAGATTACAGACAATGTTAATAAAAATTAGGTACCAAGTGACTTTTATAATTTATCTTTACCAATAAATATTATTTTAAACTGTGTAGACTTAGAAATATATTTATTTTTAAGTCTACACACAACTCCAATATATGTATTTTTCTTATTGAAATACGTAAGTACATATTCGAATAAAAAGTTATAAAAAGAGAAATAAAAAACCGCGTTATAAAATAGGTAAAAACGGGAAAATAATATTATAATAATTGTAGGTAATAGTAAAAGTAAGAATAATTTAAATAATATAAAAATATAGGAAATGTAAACAATAGCTTTTCTAGAAACGTTTAAAATGGAGGTAAATATGTATATCGCATTAACGACGATTTCTGGTAGCAGAAGAACTACTCACTGGAGCCAATAATCGTCGCGGTACAAGTAAACGAGCGTTGCCTCTTGCTTGCCGGACAGCACCCGGTTGTTTTAAATCAGCTAGATGGGATGCGTAACCGTCACTTAAAGTGGTCGCCATGTTACAATACTTTTTACTAATGCGACCAATTGCATACACTTGCTTGGCAGAAAGACCGCAGTTATGATACACACTTATGTCTTTCCCAGATCCATAAGCAGCTTGAAGAATAATACCGTGATCATTTATAAGGCTGTTCAGATGCGCAGCCTTATGCCCTAAAGGATCTGTCGAAAATCCATCTGAAAAAAAGACCAACCCATGCGGAAAATTATGTTCGGCCAACCATGATACTACTTTTCTTTGCTGCATATCGGGTCGCCCTGTTATGTAAAGAATAAGATAGCCAAGATCCTGCCAGAAACGGACTACGTCAACTGCACCCGCTCTCACTTTAGGGTCTCTGCCGGTCACCGAAACGCTTGCTGTAAATGAACCGTCAATGCTGAACACTACACATTCAGTTTGTGGTGGCACTACAGCTAAATGGAAGTTACAACTAGTATGATCTCCCCTTACCACAACTCTTACTGGATATATACCACAACCAACACTTTGTTTCTCTGTCAATGTATATGTTATTCTTCCAGTTTTATCTGTCACCACTGTTGATAATAATGTCCATTCACCTGCTGGCGGATCTTTCATCATGTGTATATCAACTTTCTCTCCCGTAAGAGTTATCATATCTAACGGCCCGTACATGAATCTAGCCGTAAATGTTTGTGGAAAACCTTCCTTCACTATTATATCGTTAGCTCTATGATTAGCTGCAACATTTTTTAATTTTACTGACGTACGCTTTCTCATCCATTTTTCTCTTTCTTGTCCAGGATTGAACATTGTATTGTCTTTGTCTTCAACATGTCCATAGATTGCTAGATCAAAATGGCCAACTTGTCTTAGAATAAAAGCAATAACATCTGAACTTTCCCAGTAACTAGCATGAAATAGGTGTGGTAAGGCATTAGTAGGAAAATTGGATAAACCTTCAGGACAGTATAAGGCATAGTCTAGTCTCTTTGTTCCCCACCACTTCTGTTGTAAAACGTTCATTGTGATTAACGGTATATTATCAACCAAGCCGCTGACAGTACTCTGAACTGAAGCTTCAGAAAGTCTACGTAATATTGGCGTGGGAGGCATTTGTAAATGATCACCAAATAATTGAGGGTGACTTTGTATAAGTTCCATTAAATGGTAAGGTTGCCCATTCCCGAGCGGATATTTAGCGTATCTAGCGACGTTTATAGGTGGCATATTTGTAAATCGAGCAGACAATAGTGGCTCTAATCTGGAAGCAACTGGATCCGTTGGATGAAATAAATTGTAAACTTGTTGTGTAGGTGGCTTCATAATATCTCTCGATTTATCATCAGCAATTCTTCTTGATGCTAATATTAGCGAAAGTGGACTACCGAACGTAAAAAAGTCGGTCACTTCGAACTCTAGTTTTGCTTGATTGTCACTTGTTGATGATGATCGCCTCCGAGGAGTTGGAGCTTGCAAATGAGATTTGCTTAAGTAATTTTCAGTGGGTTCATTTGGTATGGTTATTTCTGTATTAAGAATACTGTTTTCACTATCATGACGGGATTGATATTGCACTGTACGACAAAGGGCATCATAAGCTAATACAGAACCCATGCTGTCACCGACTATACAAACTTGACCATTAAATCCTTTACCGTCATCGGATTTTAGAAATTCGTTGAAAATTGTATTAGCCGAAATAATGGTTTTTGTTACAGAGTCAATATATTCAGGGGAGCTTGTTGCTATTAATGGGATAGCACCAATAGGTATAAGGTCATTTGTTAGAGAAGGTGTTTCCATAGTTGATGGTGAACAATCGAAACTATAAGGACTTAATGTTGACAAGACGCCAAGGGCATCTGTGCAAATAGATGGACACGATACTAATTTTATTGCGATATGACCTACTAATGTAGGATAATGTTGCCTCATCACAGATTCAAATGCACCTTTAAATGTTGTCACATCAGATTTTTTTGCTGTCATGTCAATATTAGCATCAAGAACACTACCTGCATGAAAAACGAGTATTAACACAGTAGTTGGGCATGAACTATGAACAGGTGTTTCTGAACAACCATCAATACTTTGATGACTTTGTAGAGTAATAACGCGACGTGAACCTCTTTCGGAGGTAACTCGCTTTAGAAACGATGGATTGAAAATACTGTCTTCTTGATTATGATCACCCTGAGTTGGTGATATATCAATATCAGCTTCATCAAGAGAACACATAGAAGACCATTTGTTAAAAGAGGATTCACAGTCATAAAATTCATCTTCTGAACCCGTTTCTGTTTCTGATTCCCTCACAAGGGTTTCCATACGCCAATTAGCTACTTGCGCTTGCAAACTTTTTAAAGATCCAGAAGATGATGATCTTAAATTACTTCTTAAAGAACTCTTTTGTTCTGAGGGTGGAGTACCTTCTGGTGTCAAATGTTTGGAAATTCTTTTTTCTACACTAGCCTTTTTGGTAGTCAAGGGAGTTGCTATGTCTTCATTTTTTTCTAAACTACTCATTGTAGCAGCAAGTGATTTAGAATTTTCCTCTGATATATCTTGCTCATCGCTTGTTTCTCCTGCCATTTTCTTTTGTAAGGCTAATTGTGTTTGTCTTTCTATTTCCCTAATATCTTCCATAGTTAGTCCATACCATTCATCTTGCCAAGCCCATGCTTGGCGATGAGCTCTAAGCATAGTTTTTCTTAATGCAACATCGTGAATAAATTTTTCTAATTTTGTTTGCATACCCCAATACCGAAATTCAACTTTGCAGAGTTTATAAGCACACATGAGAGATTTTCCGTTTGGTAATGGTTGAGGTTTCCCCTGAACTTCTCTCCAATAATCTTCTAACCACGTTTCAGATAAAGGGCCTCTTTTGCATTTTTCGGAAACAAAAAGTTTTGGGTCCTCTTCCTTTATATAATCAGCACCATAAAGCTGATCTTTAACAACATCTATAATATCAACAATTCTGTTTTTCAAATCACTGCCGGTTAATTTAAATACATTTTCTTGATGCCCATTATCAGCAAAATAATAAGTCTCAATTTCAAGAGAAAATTTTTCAACAAATGGACATGTATATCGTGTTTTTGTATATGGATATGCATTCCAAGCTTCTTCAGAAACAGTTAAGGCTGATTTTGGAAGTAAGCTTTTAAACCAGCCAGGTAAGTGGCTTCCAACATGATAGATTTTCTGAGTGTACTGACCTTTGCCACCTGGACCATCTTCATAGGGTTCATTAACAATAATTTCCACACCACTTCCTTCACCAGAGCTTTCTTCTCTGCTCTTTTTTGCAATCATATACAACTGTGCAATACGATACTCTTCCACTGTAAGTGGAAGCGGTATTCTATACTCCTTGATAAGCATTTTGTTTGATTATATTGAATTTATTGATCTTTAAACATAAACTGAAACAAAAAAAAAACATGTATAGAAGACATTTTGTTTAATTATTTTGAGATTGTGGACAAATGTACCAAAAGCATATTTAGCATGTTTTGAGGGATTTACAAAATAATGAATTGTTGTAAAGTATTACTAGAAGTTTATAAAAGAATTGTAAATTCAAATTCTTGTGTAAATGAATTACCATTACCGTTTTAGCTTATCAAAAGACCACTACTGAACATACGCCTCCCCCATAATTGCCTCATAGGGGGGATACTGGCCATAATTGCCCTGCTTAGCAGATGGGTTGGCAACCACAGTTTTTATTTTTAGTTATAAGAAAGATGCTGCTGTCCATCTTATGGTTTGTTTCTCTCTATTACCTCTTACCCGTTGGACAATATTATTCTTTATTAGGTAGTGATTATTCTTGCACCACCACTACACAGTCAACTTATGAATTAGGTAATAATCATTACATTATATACACAGAAAATATCTAATCCTATATATAACAACAAATAAATAATCCGATACAATTTTGTACCTGTTAACGTAACGGTTTTGTGTAATATATACTGGTTCTGTTTTGTCTTAAACATTAAATAAATAAAATACATTGTGATTTTTATAAATAATTATGTCAAATACAGAAAAAACCATCTATCGTTTTTTTTCGTATCTTTTTTTTAAAACGTTACCCCCACACTAGGATTTTCTCTTGTATTGTGGAGGCAGTTTACAAACATAGATTGCATGAGGACAAACATCCAGACCCAGAACAATTATTTGTAATTTTGGAAGGCTATATGCAGCAATAAATAGAGTCTGACAAAGAAAAAGAACACTTATTATTTTTATCTTTATACTAGCTGACCAGGCAGACGTTGTTCTGCCCTTTAGCAATAAAAAAATTGAGGGTCACTTATCGGGATAAAAACTATCCTATCTCTCAAGTTGGACCAAACTGCACACAGTGTGCAAAATTTCATTGAAATCAGTTTAGTAGTTTAGGAGTATATTGCGGACAAACAATGTGACACTTAATTTTTATATCTTTATATATAAAAATTACGTGTCACATTGATTGTCCGTGATGAACTCCTAAACTACTGAACTGATTTCAATGAAATTTTTAAAATTGTGTGCAGTTTGGTCCAACTTGAGAGATAGTATAGTTTTATCCCGATAAGTGAACCCCAATATTTTTTATTGCAAATTTAAGATTTTTTTATAGGAAGGGTCTTCGGAAAGTGCAGAACAACGTCTGCCTGGCCAGCTAGTATATTATATAATTTGCTGTCATGTCAATATACTGGATAATGTGTATAAATTTTATAGCAATGTAAGTTTCTCATTTAAGTGAATGTTTTAATTCTTTTGAGAAATAAATGACTGAAACCGTAATTTGAATTTGAAAAATTTCAATAAAATTTTTGATAAATATTATGTATGATACTTTTTACCCATTTCTCATAGAAATTGCAAGGTTTTATTTGTAATAATAATTATGAATTTGAAATAAAGAAAAATACAAATACTCTTAATAACAAGGACATTTGTTTCAGCTCAATTCAATTTCTTTTATTTTAAATGACTTCAAAGAGGTTATTATAAATTTTACTCTATGTTGCATTATTTTAATTTCTCCATAGTCAGTTAACCGTTTTTTCTAATTTTGGTTTACTGATAGAGTAATTTTCTAAATAATGATGTTATATAAATAATTACTCAACAATTGAAGTCAGTTTATATTTCTTATACCAATTTTTATTTAGAACAAATATATTAAAAGCTTAAGCAATACATACCTATATAGGTAATTACATTTTATTAAAATTTTATGAAAAGTTATTTACAAATTTTATATAACTAATTTATGGAAAATAGCGGCATTGAATAATTAATGTCAATTCCTATCTTATACTCGAATTTTTGAATGACTTTAAATGTTTTATCCTTTTGTAAAATTGATTTTACTTCCACACAACATGTTTTAAAGCGAGAAAAACAAATTTAGTAAATATTTTTTAAACCTTTACCTGCAAATTCATTATGAATACTTTAATATGATATTGGAAAACACAATAAATTTATACACGAAACACCATCGAAGGAATATTTATTTTCTCAAAAAATTAACACCACAACACTACATCCACAATTGTCCACAATTGAACTTTGACATTTTCGGTCAAACAGTGGAATAATGACTTAACCTTCATTCCTTTCATTTATATGCATCGCGACAATTTATTGAAAACTTTAATACATTATGTTTATGGTTATTTAGCAACCTCTTTTTGATAAAAATATTTTATTTAACATTATATAATAAATAATTACAAATTTGGTGTAGTATTATTCCGTAAATAAATTGTATAAGGATTTTACTCCCTAACGTTACGAATATAGCCGATTCGTAGATTGGAACGGTGTTGATACGAATGGATGGGGCTGTATTCATAGCCCTATGGAATAATTGCAAAAAAGGTCATCCAAATAAAAATAAAAATGAAGATCATATCGATGTTTTTATCATTTTATATACCAACTATATATTTCAACTTATTTAAAATTAATTCTCCGCAGAGAAATTAGCTTGGATTTTTCTACTTACTTCATTAACTTGTGGTGATCATGTTAGACAGAAGTCGATATATATCCCTGAATTCTTAACTTTATCACTAAAAGGAATGTGAATGCCATTGAGGAGAATCTGTGGTATGAGAGACAAGTCATACTTATTTAAATATTACCCAATTTGCCTTCAATAGCTCAACTACCTGCTGCATATGAATATGGCAGGCGTATTAGATCCTACAGACCCTAACTAAGTTCCCTATAACTACTAGTCCCTAACAGTCCTTAATAATCTAGCCCCACCGTATAAATATACATAAACAAATTAGATACACGCAGGATGTCTGCACCACGAGACATAATGTAACAGACGGACAGACACAGGGTGTCAGGGCTAGGTGATGGGGTTCTCTCTGCCAGTTAAGCCGACTCACAACAAGACTGATAAGAGGTTCTGACGGCTAAAGATGTCTTGGCCGCAATGTGAGGAAGACTATGTTTACCAGGAGTCTTGGTGATAATAACGAAGTCGTGGTCCAGCGTTGAAAGATGGTTTTATTTACAACTAGCTGTCCTTCGCGACTTCGCCCGCGTGGAAGTTACTACGATTTCACGGGTTGTAATTATTTTTGCGAGGAATCCTAATTCTTTTTCTGAATACAAAAAATATTTATGTGGTATTTAGTATATTCAAATCGAATTTCAAAAAAGAAACTTTCTTCGTGTAATAAACAGCTATCTTTTTTCAAAATAACATCCTTGGCTAATCGTAGACAAATATCCGTCTTCCTCTTCGTAAGCAAATTATTAAATAATAAAATTAACTGCCCTCAATTGTTGAATAAGATATACTTTCGCGTACCTCATAGGTACCCCTGTAAGAGAATAATTACTATTAGACCACCTCTTCGTAAAACGGTATTTGGCGCAAATTTGCCCGATCTCTAGGTTAAGTAAATTGATCAATGAACCTTCCCATGCATTTGATACTAATTCTGACTCACCAACAAACTCAGAAAAGAACTACTCAAACATAACGCAAATGTAATAATAATTAAGTTTTTGGATTTTTTTAACGTTTCAATTTGCTGTAACTATGTATTATTCTTGATGTTTATTCCAGTGCATGTTGTAATCACCTGTAACATTTTGTAGTATTTAATTAAAGTAATACCCTATCTACGTATGTATGTAAATTATAATATTAATAATATCAAATATTGGTGATGCTTTAATAAAATAAAAAAAGAAATAAAAAGTCCTAAGTTACTCCTTATAACATCAGCTAGCTACCAGTGAAAGTCCCGTCAAAATCATTCCAGCCGTTTCAGAGATTAGCCGGAACAAACAGACAGACAGACAGACAGACAAAAAATGTTGTTTTGTTGTTAATATCGTATATACTTTCATATGCATTTAGTAAAAAGCTGTTATTTTAATATTACAAACAGACATTTCAACTTTATTTATTTGTATAGATATAGATTTATACAACTTAATACTAATAAAATTTTACATCTATACACATAAATAAAATTGAATTGTCTGTTTGTAATGTCAAAATACAGCTTTTAACTAAATGCATATGAAAGTATATACGGTACTTATAACAAAAACAATTTTTAAAATTTTAGTCTGTCGGTCTCTCTGTTTGTTCCAGCTAATTTCCGAAATGTCTGAACAGATTTCGACGGGACTTTCACTGGTAGATAGCTGATGTTAGAAGGATTAGCTTAGGCTAATTATATTTTAGAAAAAGAATAAGGGATCCGCGCAATATAATTAAAACCCCAAATTACCCGCGGGCGAAGTCGTGGGGAATAGCTAGTTATAAATAAAATTAATCAGCAATAACTACTATTACATGTATACTATTGTGTGTGAATCTTGGTAATGCGTGTACGGTTGCAATTTTTAGTGTTGAATAAATAATAATAATAACTACAGCCGACTCCCGATAACTTGACACTCGTTAATTTAAATCTCTCGATAATTTGAAATTTTTGCTTGGTCCTTGAAAAATACTCGATAAATTGAATAAAATCAATATTAATTGGTCCCCTCGGTAATTTGAAGTTGAAGGAATAGTATATTGCCCGCCATATGCAATAATTTGAAGTCTGGGCTTCTCTACTCTCGATAATTTGAAGCGTTTATCATGCACAGACCTGTCGTTTGTTTAAATACATCTACAGATGTGTCGACACTCAACAGAAAATTGCGGATTTCTTTTCAAAATGAATATTTTTGAATAATTTTACAAATGTTTAAAATCACAAATTTTGATAACACTCTTGTTAACTTGATTTTTTCCTTCCTAACGCTTGGTTATCTAAACTCCTGTTATTTTGAACTCTTGATAATTTGAAAATTTTCTCCTTGAAGATTCCTTGAGTTTCAAATTATCGAGAGTCGACTGTATATAAAATAATTTATTTATTTTACTATATTAATGTATATTTAACATTTTCATCTATATATTCCTACACCCAAACCAGATGACAAACTATACAGGGTTATTTTTCAAAGAATAGCCAAACTTTAAACTTAACTTCAAATACCTATATAAAAAATTATAGTATACCGTTATTGCAGTTTTTGAATACCCGAGTAAATAAGGCTTCTACTTTTATTTAAAATTATCCCAAATTGATTTATGGGCAACAACTACGCGTACGCGCGCTCCTCTGTGTGCGCTTAAATTCACAACGTTTATTGCCGACCTGAACACACCTATCATTTTGAATACACCTACAATTATAGAAAGCTATTGTACATAAGTATGTATTCTTACTTTTAGGTATTTTTACGTTCAAAATATATTTTCACCTGTTTTGTTATTAATAATTCATTGTTTAACCAACATTTTTAACAATAACAACAATATAAAGAAAAATGACTATAAACAACATAATAAAGAAGTGCGACTATGGATACAGGTCTTTGCATTAGATGGACACAAGAAAATCGATAGCAGTCGTCGTTAAATTAAAGCGCCGCGCCGCCGTTTTTACTCACGTGGCCGTAGCATCGTACGCTTCATGGTATACTACATCTATAGATCAAAGGTAGTATAATATTACAATACCAATACCTACTATTTACATATTAGAATACATGAGTTCGACTTTATATTATGATGTCTGTAAATCAGGCGTATATTAAAAAGATCATACCTATATTATATCGATTCCAAATTTCATGATTTGTAAAAAATAACTTGACATGATTTGAAACTTACCATTTTTTTTATAAACATTTGGCTTACAAATTATAAAATAGACCATCCCGATATGTCAAGTTAGTTTGGTTTCGCAACTTAGAATGGACATGATATATAATTGATACAATTCTTCAGTTTTCTTGAATTAAATAAATTCAAAATCCTGATTTAATTTAAATTTTCAAGGTGTGTTATAGAAAAACTTATCTTGTATTATTTAACAATAATCGATTTTATGGAAATGTTAGTAATTTTATTATTTAACTTATTCGGAGATAAAAGTAAATAAATAAATATATAGTCATTTCAAAGCTTAAAAATTACAGGATCTTCAAAAGTAGACCAGCAGAATTTTTCGCTTTTATAATGTGCTTGCTAAAAATATAGTCTACTTTTGGAAGTTCCCGTGATTGGTCAAAAAACTGTCACTCAAAAAACTGATGATTTGTATCAATTGTAAGGTGGGTCCGCCTAAAAAGGGCCGGTTACAAATAAGGTCCATCTCTTCAAACTTATCGGAATTACTACTTAAACCAAAATGGATATTGCGCTGCCACTCCCCAATAAACAATTACAAAAGTGCACCGGCGTTGCTTTCACGGTGGCCATTTTTTTCAGTGGCTCTGGGTATAACTTCAGGAACGGTCGACGTGACTCAATCTATAAAATATTCTGATTCAATTTTGCGTTGTTTTAGTAATAAAACCCGGTCATTATGTAATAATTATGCAATAGTAATGTTAAAATACTTTCAGAAGGTGGATTGACGAGGTAAGTCACCAAAATTATTGCTTTTTTATAACAATTTTGTTAGGTTTGCTCAGGACATATCTAAGTGTTTGCAAGGTCCACTTTTTGTCTCAAAATAAGGGCCGGACCTTATTAGGAGCAAGAAGCTTTAAAATAGGCGTGATCAGTTACTTAAATGAATTATATAAGTGTAAATAAGCAGTTGGCCTGGCAAGTGGCACTTTTGTGCGGTGATAACGACAGATCACGACGCTAGGCCGTAGCTATCGCACAAAAATATCACATCATGTCTAGACACCTTTCCTTCCTTGCACTTTAACTAATATTGAAAAATAATCCAGGCGCTTTCGAGTTTTATACTTAGCAACACATTTACCCATTCGTTTTTACGTAGTTTTATATGATTTTATTTACGCAAATCAACAGTAGCTTTTGACATAAGTATTGTTGATACATAATATAAGTATATTGTTTCCAGTAAAGACAAAAAAGAACCTTCGCAAAAAAGAAAACGATGCTCAGGATGGTCTCTAACTGATCTTCAGGATGCTCTAGATGATATGAAAAAACAGCCAAATGTCTAAGCGTGCAGCAGCTTAAAAATACCATATAAGTACTACGGCGAACGTTAAAAAAATCACATAAAATCTGGACGAAATTTGGTGAAGAGGATGAGAAGGAAAGCTGTTTTTACCGACATACAGGAAAAGGGATTGGTAGAGAGAATTAAGAAGTTTTCAAATATTACCTTTGCCTGATACCTTTAACACCAAAGTAAAACGTAAATAAATTTACTTATTTTGTGGAAAAAACAACATAAAAATCCTTTTAGTGACAAAAATCTACTATGATTACACAAGTATAATACCTAATAAGGTCCAAGTACTAAGATTGAAAAAATGACTGATTATTAACATTTTGTGATTTTCTTTACTAGAGTTAATAAAAATCTGCACACAACTACAATTAGTTATAACTTATATTCATTTCCTAATACTTTATAAGGGCCACGACACTAATTCATATGAATTTACGTTTCATTATGCGAAGAACACAAATTTAATAGTAGTTTAAAGCCATTGCTTTATAAAGATGTGATTTTTCTGGTATACACCGCATAAAATCTTGCAGTTAAATTATGGACCTTATTTAGAGCCCTAGTGCCGTATAGGGACTATAGACAAGCTTTTAAAAAACTTATTTAGGTAGTTACCACCTCGACCTTGGTACCTTGTTTATGTATAATATTTTCTCTTCAAATATAAACAGTTTATTTGATTATTGATATATTATTATAATTATTATTATTCACAGCTTACCGTAGAAATTCACTCTATTAGCAATTCCTCTAATGACACAAATTTTTCCCTTTTTTCGGAGCAAATTTACAATTATCATCGTAATGTACCAGTGGTTAAAAGAATTCCTAGAGGTGCGAGGATGCAGCTTGCTAAAGCATTGTCATGCACTATTCAAAATTGTTTCACTAATAGTGAAAATAGTTGGCAAAAATTATTTACTTTCGCGTATTCCTATTTTCATTTTGATAAAATAATAAATAAATCAATATGTCTCAACTAAAAGAGACATCTTTTCAAAATTTAGATTACCCAATTAATACTCATTTACCTCGGTCACGTCCTAAATTTGATTTAAAAAAAATAGTTGAGTCGAAAGTAATGGATGGCGACTTAAAAAATGCATCTCATATTTTATTCTCAGACGACATCCTGGCTCCTCGTAATGTCGAAACTCTTGAAAGCCTTCGTCAAAAGCATCCCACGGTCAAACTTTCTCAGGGTTTACCGTTGCCTCCCAAGACTTCTACGCAACCATTACAAATTTCTGAAAAAGACACTTTAGAAACAATTATATCATTTTCGAATGACTCTGCTGGCGGCATTGACGGAATTACGCCTCAACATCTTAAAGATCTTTTAAGCGCTTCTGCCGGTGACGCCGGCAGAGTACTTCTTAAGGACATTACAAAATTATGTAACTTTATGCTTTCTGGTAATGTTAATGCAAATTTCATTGCATTCTTATATGTGGCAAGATTATGTGCCTTCAAAAAAAAAGAATAACGGTATCCGTCCTATTGCCGTTGGTTCCACATTTCGACGCTTAACTTCAAAATTAGCTTGCAGGCACATAATCTCTAACCTTAAGACCAAATTTCAGCCTACTAAACTAGGCTTTGGCACTAGAGGTGGCTGTAAGGCGGCGGTACATTCAGTGCGTACATTTTTAACGAACTCTGATGCAGATGTTCTTGTGAAGGTTGACCTAAGGAATGCTTTTAACTCTATCGATAGGGTAACCTTGCTGAAAGAAGTGACTAACAATACCCTCGAAATTTATCATTACGTTTGGCAATGTTATAGTCAAAATACTAACTTGTTTTACGAAAACCATGTTATGGATTGTGCTGTCGGTGTTCAGCATGGTGACCCACTGGGTCCAGCACTATTCAGTTTGGGAATTCAACCCATTATTTCAAATTTGAAATCCGAGCTGAATGTCTGGTACCTAGACGACGGTACACTGGGAGGTACTGCATACTGTGAGGAGAGTCTGCTCTACCTCCCAGTGTACCGTCGTCAGTGATCTTACTCATATTTTTCGGAATTTCAAAAATATTGGTCTTGAACCAAATAGCAATAAATGTGAAATATTTTTTTCCAATAATTTATCTACTTCTCATGGAGACATTTTAATGCAAAATTTTAATCATATTTGTCCAGGAATAAAAACTGTCAGTACGGAATCACTATACCTGCTAGGTGCCCCGTTGTTTTTCAATAGTATTAAACCTGTTTTAAAAACAAAATTTGATCAGTTTTTAAACCACATTGATAAATTGTATAAATTAAACCCCCACATAGCTCTTACTATTTTGAAAATATTGTCTTCTTGTACCTAGATTTACATACTTACTCCGCTCGAGTCCAGTCTGGAAATGTTCGGATGTTTTAAAAGATATTAATAATAATCTTAAAATAGCTATAGAAAAAATTCTAAATTTAACTTTAAATACCTACAACAGCCTGGACTCAAGCTACTTTACCTATAAAATTTGGTGGCATCATGAAAGCATGAAATCTTTCTAGCGTTGCATTACCTGCTTTCCTTGCTTCCGTGCATAGTGTCAGTGACTTATGTAACATAATTTTAAATAATAAAGTAGACCTATGATTTGCTACGGAGGCAGGGCAGACATGGCAAACGCTATGTCCTGGTGAAAATGTTCCACTGGAAGTTAACCAACAAAAACAGTGGGATATTCCGTTGGTACAGGACGTGTAGATAGATTTGTTTCATAATTTCCATAGTGACAAAGATAAGGCACGCCTTCTAGCTGTTTCGACTAAGGAATCTAGTCACTGGTTACACGCTTTACCATCAAGTAATCTCGGCACGTTACTTGATGGGAAAAGCTTGCGCATTGCCGTAGAAATCCAACTAGGAGCGGTGATTTGTCAACCCCATCAGTGCCCCTGTGGTAGCAGCGTCGACAAGTTTGGGCTCCACGGACTTTCATGTAAGAAAAGCGCTGGTAGGTTTTCACGACACAGTTCTTTGAACGATGTCATCCGAAGGGCTCTTGTCTCTATAAATGTTCCCTCGGTTTTAGAGCCTTGTGGAATATTTAGAGACGATGGCAGGAGACCCGACGGTATGACATTGGTCCCTTGGAAGAGAGGTAAAGCCCTAGTGTGGGATGCTACTTGCGTAGACACTCTGGCGGCCTCTCATCTCAAGGGTACCTCGTTTAGAGCCAGGGTGGCATCAGAGGCAGCTGAACTGAGTAAGTGGCGCAAATATGAGTCACTAAGAGATGACTACATATTTGTACCATTTGCTGTAGAGACTATCGGTCCGTGGGGTCCACGTGCGGTGAAGTTCCTAAAGGAACTCCATCCGGGGCTGGTTGTTGCTGCTGGTGGTGAGAGGGCTGGTTCTTTTCTCGCTCAAAGGCTAAGTATAGCCATTCAGCGGGAAAACGCAGCCAGCGCTCTTGGCACGATACCGCGGGGAGTAGGATTATATGATAATTAAGTTTCTAGTTTTAGTTTTTTTAATTGTTTTATGGTTGTCTTCTCGAGGTAAACCCGGTACTCTCCAAACCCCCGCCCATAAACCTTAGGGAGAGGTAGGTTCAGAGTCTTGATTTACAAATATAGAATTACCTATAACTTTCGACAATATTATTACTGAATGAATTGCTGCTTGTTTCTGTATAACATTTATGTTGATATGAGAGTTTAATTTGTTGCAGTATTTATTTAGGTTTTTAGCGATCATGCCTGTGACACCAACTACGATAGGTATGACTTCAGTAGTTGTTTTCCAAAGCCGGTTTATTTCAGTTCTTAGTGCATGGTATTTACTAAGTTTCTCTATTTCCTTCGCTCCTATATTGTAATCGGATGGAACGGTAATATCGATAATATAAGTTTTATTTTCAATTTTATTTATATAAATTATATCTGGCCTATTGTGCGTTATTGTAATATCTGTTTGAACAGGCATTTCCCACATTAGTTTGGCTGTATTATTTTCCTTAACCATTGGTTGCGACATATATTCTTTCCACCATATTTTGTTTGTACGCTAAATCCGTGCTTTTTTGCTAGGGTCCAGAACACGTACTGTACAATACTATTGTGTCTCTTTGTGTAGTAAGTGCCAGCTAGTTTTTCACATCCTGAGATAATATGTTGGCTTGTTTCATCTTTCGTTAGATATGGTCGGCACTTACCATCAACCGGTTTCTGAAGTATGTCTCTCTCATATTGTCTTGTTACTATTGCCTGATCCTGAACAGCAAAAATAAATGACTCTAATCCTGGAGATATTTGCTGTTTTTTAAGCCATCTGAATGAAAACTTCACATTTATATTTTCTCTTTCTATCACTGCCTTATAAAACTGACCATGAAGCGGTTTAGCTCTCCAATTTCTTATCTTTGTTCTAATAATTGCTTTCTTTATTTCCTTTTCTGTATAAGTTTCATCGTTTCCTAGTCCTATTTCCCTTAAGTATTTTAGTGCTTCTTTAAACATTGAGTATTTACCTTTATTTTTATCATGGTTTATTATTGCCTCTAAAATATAATCTTTTCTTGATTCTAGATACTTGTTATATTTTATAATCTGAGTTTTATAAAGCGTTTCTATATTAGTTAGCCTCCGCCCACCTTCTTCAATCGGTAAGTAAAGTCTTTCAATTTCAGCTTTTAGTTGGTGTGCTTTGTTCATTGCTAAAATTTTTCTCGTTTTTTTTTTTAATTTTTCTTAAATCGGAATTTTTGTAGTTTATAACACCGAATGAATACAGGAGCACTGGGATTGCGTATAAGTTTATTGCCTTTAGTAGATTCCTAGCGTTAAGATGTGTTTTAGTAAGAGATTTTACTCTACGTAAGTATTCTTTTTGTATTTGTTGTCTAGCTTCGTTATTATCTATTTTACCCGCTTCATTCATACCTAAATATTTATATTGTTCTTCTGTTTTCATGTATTCAATTTCGTTTCCGTTTAGTAATATATGACCCTTCCCTTGATGTTCTCTTCTTTTACCTGCTACCATATGCAAAATGTTACATTTATTCAAGCCAAAAGTCATCCCTATGTCTCTTGTAAAAATTTCTATACTGTCTATTAAAACTCTAAGATTATTTTTATTATTAGCATATATTTTTAAATCATCCATATATAATAAATGGTTGATCGTTGTATTATCTTTTAATTTGTATCCTTTAGATTCATATTTTTTTAGAATTTGAGAAACGAGATTAATACCCAAGCAGAATAAAATAGGTGACAGTGAATCTCCTTGGAATATTCCACGATGAATGTATATGGGATCTGTAGTAACGAACCCATTCGTGCCAGAGGCTGTCATGATAACATTCCATTTGGGCATGACCATCTGAAGAAATCTTTTAATAGCAGGTGGGCATTTATAAATATCCAGTACTCTTAGCAACCACTCGTGTGGTATACTGTCAAAGGCTTTTTGGTAGTCTATCCAACCCATACATAAATTTTTCTGGTTCTGTTGTGCATCTTCCAATACAGTTTTGTTAATCATAAGATGATCTTTGCAACCTCTGACGTAACGTCTACATCCTCTTTGTTCAGGAGTTATAATACTATTTCGGTCACAGTGCGTATAAAGTTCGTTTGAAATTATGGACGTAAAGAGTTTGTACATAGTAGGTAAGCACGCTATCGGTCTCCAGTTTTTTGGATCTAGGGTGTTCTCATTTTTAGGGATTAATATTATCACTCCAGTTGTAAGCCATTGTTCGATAGATTCAATTCCTTTCAAAATCCTATCAAATAATTGAGCAATGTATTTATGTGTACTTGTAAGGTATTTAAGATAATAGTTATGTATTTTATCAATTCCTGGCGTTTTCCAATTATGTAATCTCTTTATAGCACTAGTTACCTTATCTTCATTTATTTCGTTAAACGTGTGTTCTACTATTTCATTAATTGACTCTTCTATTTCCTTGATCCATCTAGCGTTATTATTATATGATACTGGTTCAGATAGTATGGATTTCCAAAAATTTTGAATATCTTCTTTTAATGGAATATGTGTTGGAATTAGTTGTTGACCATCAAGACATCTAAAAAATTTGTGTTGATTTTCTTGAAATAGTTTATTTTGTAAATTTCTATTGTTTATATCATCATACCTTTTAATTCGCCCCGCCAGTGCTTTTATTTTCTGTTTAACTAGTTCTACACTATTGTCTAAATCTTGATCATTTCGTATATTATATTTATTAGTTAACTTATTTTTAATTCTTATCATTTTTCTGGTATGATAGTTTCCTCTCTGAATTTCTACTAGTCTACCTAAATCTCTTCTAAAATCCTCAATTTTTTTCTGTAGTCTCGCTTTCCACGGTGCGTTTTTTTCGTTTTTATTGCAACTAGATTATTCGGTTTAGGTTTAATTGTATTTTGCTTATTTGCAGTGATTACTGTTTTAGCAGTTGCATAAATGATGTCATTTATTTCCCTTAAGGACTTATGCGATTCTAAAAGTTTTGGCAAAAAGTTATTGATTTTATTTAAATTTTCGCAAAACTGTTTACAAAATTTTGCCTTTGGTATCTTCGATAGATATTTCTTTAGTTTCCGCAAGAGTTTGTAGGAATTGCGGAATAAGGGCATCTTGGTTATCATCTACTTCGATATTAGGACTGTCAAAAGTCTGTCTATTCTGCTGCTCTGGGATAGTTTCTAACACTGTCCGCGTTATAAGTGGTCTGGTCGTTGTAAATATATCTGATAACGTGGGAGCGCTTTGTGTGTTATCTATGAGGGTATGATTATCAGAGTTCTCTTTGTCTGGACTATTAGATGTCGTAGTTATATGTGAGTTTATAGTATTAATCAGGTTGAAGTCAACAATGTTCTGTTCTATTGTTATATTTTGTTCAGCTCTAGCTTTAATTTCGTCCAAAACCTGAGTTGACAAGAATTTCTTAGATATTATACTTCTAGCTTGATTCGCAAGTGTGTTTCCTGTGAATTTTAGTGTTTTAGGATTATAAGGGTTCCTATCTTTGAACAATTTTTCAAATCTTTTTATGTAACCAGGACCTTCAGATTTTGCTTTAAAATAACAGAACATGAGTTCATGAAGTTCTTCTTGTGACCATTTTCTTCTGGCATCTTCGCTTACTGCTACGTTTTCTATGGTCACTTCTGATGTACCGGCAGAGATGTTTCTGGGAGACGTATCCCTTCTCTGCAAAGTATCACCAGGATCGGCTGTTGCATTTGAGGATCCCCGTCGTCCCCTGTGGATCTCTCCGTCCTTCGTCCGCCTGTTCAACGAGGTCCGGCTGGCTCGCATTGCTACACGCCCGTCACCAGCTCCGGTCGTGTCCTGGCGATCGCCCCCAGGCAGCGACATTAAACGTTTATTCCTATTTTCCATTTCTCCATTTTGGGTTGCCATAACCTTATTAGCTTGAAAGTGTCGATTAATACAAGTGTTCCCCTCCCACGTGAAGTCGGTATTCGCTTCGGACGTAAAGGTTGGACTTTGGGAGGGTTAGTCTTTTTTTTTTAGTTTTTTTTTATTATTGTAGTTTGTAATTTATATTATTTTGTTATTATTTATATTTAAATTTAATTAGTTTTATTTGATTATGATGTTTTACAAATTAAAAGACTTCCCAAAATTGATTTATAAGGATTTCCAAAAACCCGGCCCTTATTAGATGAAATTACCTTATATCTGGGTCGATTCCAAGTTGCGAAATTCAAAAAACTAACTTGATATGTCGGGATGATTTTTTTTAATAATTTGTAAGCCAAATATTGTAAAAAAAATGTTAAATTTCAAAATCAATTCCGACATGTCATGTTATTTTTTACGAATCATGAAATTTGGAATGAAAAAAAATACTGTTTTCGGATTTTATCACCAAGTAGGCAAAAATAATCAGATCTATTTTAACATATTATAATTAGGTTGGATTTTTTGTAAAATGGACCAAGAAGAACGTAAAAGGGAATAGGGAAACTATTACCGTTTTTGATTTAAGGTGCATTGTAAAAATGTATCTCGACAGAACACGACGTAAAGTAGACCAATTCCAAAATAATTTACCTGGCAAGACTTGGGCGAATATTTTTCTGAGACGCCACAAAAATGAACATCTCAAAGGTTTTGTTCTAATATAAAGAGGGTGAGAGCAGCTGTAGACGACGAGCAGATTCGGACGATTTTTTAGCATTTGAAGACTGAAATTCAAGGAGTTCCAGCCGAAAATAGAATAGGTGTGGTGGAATCAGGCGGTAAAGGACGAAAGAAGAAGCTCAATGTACCAGCGGGTAAAAGCATATCTGCAGAAGATATACAAATACAGGCTAGCACATCAAGAGAACCTGAGCATTCTATTAAAAATAAGACAGCAAAAACACCTAAACGAAAACCTAAAAAAAATATCAAGGATTCTTCGAGTGAAACCGATGACGAAGGTGAAATTCAGTATGCTTCAGACTCGACCATTAATCTCAGATGAATTCATCGCAGATGAATCTGCAGCGGCTGCCGTTGATATCCCGAATGCTACGTAGTTTATTCTCAAGCCAGACGATTGTTTTAGTAGAATATGAAGGCGAACAGTGGCCAGGGCAAGTCAAGACCGTTGATGATGATGGAGCGTTTGTTAGTTGCATGAATCGTTGTGGATTGTCATGGAAGTGGCCTGAGAAACCGGACTGTATATTTTATCCAATGGATAAGATTATTTCGACAATCAAAACCCCATCAAAATTAGGCACGAAGCGCGCGTTGTTTCGAGTACCGGAACTGGAATATATATGGGGTCAACCAAAACAATAAATAATTATATGTACCTACCTATAAACCTATTAAGAAAATTATGATTTCATTTCATTATCGTTTCTTTTATACGAAAAAATTTCATTGTCTTTAATATTCCAAAAATAATAATAATTCTATTACTTAAAGTTCAATTGTAACGAATTTTGACGACTTGTGTATAAAAAAATTGATAAATAAACATATTTCAATTCTTACTAATTACAGTTGTTTAATTTTATCCTTTCAACTATGATCCAGAACGCCACAATACGCATTTTTAGTACAAATAATAATCCGGTCTAAAGTTGCCAATATAACAGGCAACAATGGTCCAAATTGTGATTAAAAAAAAGTTATTTGAAATTTTATTGTTTTATATTTAACATCGATTAGTTAAATTATCACATCTTACTTCATCTAAAAACATTATCACATGTGACATATGTAATTCAATGAATTAGAGGGGAGAGCATAAACTTATGATCTGAAATATCCGGACCATAGTTGTGTAGTTTTACGGAATCTAATTTTTAGGTCATAAGCAATTTAAAAAAGCGCTTATATTTTTCTACTCCCTACGATTTTTTTAAATCTACGTTCATCTCTTAAACTTAAAACCTCCCTAACACGGTTAAATTTAACCGGAAGAAAAAAAAGTCATTAAACCTTTTTTATGTAAAATTTTAAGTTCTACACATTTTTATAAAAAAAAAACTAATTTTACGGATTTTATTTACTAACTGTGAAGGATGGTGGTGAGAATCACCGTTTAAATATCTATCTGTATGGGTCTTTTTTCTATACATAGTGTGACTCAAGGTGTTATCAGGATTCCGAATTACTAACACATCTAGAAAAGTTAAAGAATTGTTTGCCTCTAACTCCATTGTGAACTGAATTTTAGAATTTAAGGAGTTAACATGGTCTAAAAATGCAGTTACTTTATCTAAAGGTAGAATTGTGAAAGTGTCGTCTACGTACCGCTTGTAGAATCTTGGGTTTACGGGAGAAGTAAGCAGGGCTTTCTCCTCAAAGTCCTCCATCGGCAATAATGGGAGATACAGGTGAGCCCATTGCCACTCCATCTACTTGCTTGTAGAACTCTTCCTTCCTCAATAGGTAGCCAGATGTAAGGCAGTGTCTGAGTAATACTGCATATTCCACGGGCATGTTGTTTTCCTCTAGCCTTCTAGTAACAATCGAGATGCAGTCTTCAACAGGTAAGCATGTGAACAGAGACTGCACATCAAAACTGACCATAGTTTCATTGTCTGCCAGATTTAGATCTTTAATCTCGCTCACAAAATGGTAGGAATCCTTTGTGTGTGCTCTTGTATGTCCCTTGAGCGGTGAGTATAATATTCGCTAAGTGCTGAGCCAATCTGTAAGTTGGTGAATCGATTTGTCTCACTAAAGGACGTAGTGGAGCATTGGGCTTGTGTATTTTTGGCAACCCATACAACTTCGGTGGTTTAGCACACGTAGGTATTATCGATTTTACGTCTAGATTTAATTTTTCGGAGTGTTTCTTGAGTGCCACAGTCGAGCGAGTGCCTGCTGTACTGCCATATATCAGAGGTATCACTGACAAGATTGACTACATCTTGAAGCGTGCTTCCATTAAAACATAATTCAAGCCGCCGAAAAAGATTAGTCAGTTTTTACCATCAGTGAAGTGTAATAATTCCTCTGCAAGATGCAGGAGTGTACAAGCTGGATTGTGAATGTGGTCTCTCTTATATAGGACAAACTAAAAGATCCAAAAAAACCCGCGTTAAAGAACACATAGCTGATGTGAAAAATAGACGCTCCGGGAAGTCTACAGTCTGTGAACACATACGGGATCGCCCCCGTCACTACATTAGATTTGATAGACCACAAATCCTCGCTAAAGAACACCGATTCCTTCCAAGGATAATTTGCGAGGCTATTGAAATCAAAAAACATCCTAATTTCAATAGAGAAGATAGCTGGGTGCTACTATCTGCTTGGGATCCCATAATTAATAAAATTAAATCCCAACCCAAGCATACAACTGCAAGTCTTCATGATACTGTACGTTCATACTGCGTAGATCGGAACAAAAATTAATAATTTTTCATCTGGAGGTAGCCGTGGTTAACTATGACATTGGGACGTCATACACCTCAGTCCCCTCCGTGACCATGGGTGCTGTAAAGTGCTTGAAACGTCGGGAATGTAAAATAAGTTAATATACGCGATAAAATCCGTAAAATTAGTTTTATTTAAATGTGTTGTGTTCTCGTATAGGAAATCAAAAAAAAAATTGTCTAATTTTTAACGTTCTCGAGTAATTGCGAAAAAGCTTTTGACAATTTTTTTTAACCCTTGCCGGGGGTTGAGAACACGGAAACCTTCACACATAGGTTTTGAATCATTAAATTTACATTATATCAAGAATGCACAGTTGAGTGTCAAAATTTTGGTTTTAGAATAGAATAGAATAGAATAATTTTTTATTCAATATAGATCACATGTGTAATACTTATTGAAAGTCATTTTTTACTTTACCACTGGTTCGAAAAAAAAACCTCTGTCCTGGGAAGAACCAGCAAGAAACCCAGCGGGACTTTTTTTTTTAAAGCAAATTTTACAATAATGGTTGTACTAACTATATAAGTACAAAACTTATTTTAGAAACAGCTTGGAAGCGATCACCTCATTCCCAGGGGTTATTATCAACCATGTATTCATTTATACTATAATAACCCTTTTTATACAGTTTCAACTTAAGAAAACATTTAAACTTGCTAATGGAGAGAGCCTGTACACTTTCCGGGACCTCAGGTTTCAGACCTTATTTGACTGGACTATTACAGCCGCACAATTTGTACATTTGAGACACCAGTCCTCGACAACGTCACGACAGTGGACCCAGTAAAACCATTTTCCCACAGGATTTACATTTAGGACATTTACGACACAGGACTCCATGCTGAATCAGCAAGCTGTCCCATTGGGCCCAATATCTTTTCGTGGTTTAGCACGCTGAACCTGAAAAGTGGATACCGGCAAGTTGAAATTGACCCTAAAAACAAGGAGAAAACTGCATTCTCGACAGTAAAGGGTCTGTGGCAATTTAAAGTTATGCCGTTTGGATTTTAGATCTACCTACATCGCCGGATGGCTAGCCTTTTCGCCCACACAGGTGCACCGTATAAGGCTATGGATCGTACTACGCCCGCATAGAGGCGGTGTATTTCCTCCCTCGTTCCCCCTAGACTGAGCAGCAGTCTATGCATAGTACCCGCCACCCTCTCAATCCGGGGACTAGGCGCTCAAAGTGCTCTTCGAAGCCCCAGTGACTGTCCAGGTGGAGCCCTAAATACTTCATGTACCGCTTCACTCTGACTACAGACCCATCCACGAAGACGCACGAGTCAGGTGGTTCCCTGCTCCGAGGTAATTTGTGAAACCATAAGGCCTCGGTTTTATGAGGCGCTATTTCTAGACCCAACTTGTGGATTTTGGCGACGACGACTTCCATCCTAAGCTCAGCGAGCTCTTGGTACCCTCGAAAGTAATCCCGCTGGCTACCACCCGTGTGTCGTAGCCATAGCACACGATATTTACGCTAGCAGGAAGGTCGACACGCAGAACCGCTTCGTACGCAAAGTTCCACAGTAGCGGACCCAGCACTGAGCCCTGCGGAACCCCACGTTTATCTCCTTCCGGATATTCCTACCATTTGGCTCCATGTACAGAATGTACCTGTAGCGCAAGTAGTTCCCGATTACACCTTGCAGGTAGGCAGGCACCTGGTGGTGTGCTGATGCCCTCCTTATTAAGTGGCGAAGCTTGCGAAGACACTTATTGATTTCACGATGTCTGTCCGTCTGTCCCACAATTATCTCGAGAACGGTTTCGAATTTTCAAATTCCGTTTTCAGCAATCGATTACTGATCACCCAGGCATCTGAACCTCCTATTTTGAAACTGATTGCTCAACGACAACCGTTAGAAACCGCTACAAAGCTGATTGCTTCGCCACTTTGCTATGCTGTTAGCTTGCTAGGTTTATTGTATCCCAGGAAAGAGAGTTGAAGGCGTTGACAATATCAAGACTTATCGCGAACGCCACACCACCCTCGGATACGGCTTGTTCCGACAGGGAACGGACGCGCATAATGGCATCTACAGTGGAATGCTCCCGTTGGAATTCAAATTGGCTATCCGCCGAATCGGGACCGACGCGCGACAGGTGTCCGAGTGGCAACTATACTTCCGAACTATTTGCCAATCTCGTCCAACAGGCATATGGGACGTTACACAGAGGGAGAATCGGCGGCCCTGCCTTCCTTCTTCAAGAGGACCAACCTTGCTTCTTTCCATGCTGTGGGGAACTTGGCACTCTGCAGACAGACGGTAAACAGCTGTCTTAGCCTGTCCCCCAAGGCAGCCAAACTCAGCATCAGTGCCCGATCAGAAATTCCGTCAGGCCCCGGTGCGGTGTTCCGGACTCTCATGCGGCTAACGGCTCGGTCCAGCTCCTCCACGGTCAGCTCCATCTCATCATGCCACTCCAATGACGACGGCAGGTGACCTGAGGGACTTGACCGGTCCTCTGGGAAAAGCGTGCCGTTGACTCTCAGCAGATCCGGATCGAGTTTCCGTCAAGGGCAGCGACCAGGGCCGGAGTTTTCCCAGCACCATCCTGTACGATCGCCCCCAGGGATCTACGTTGAGTCCCTCTAGGAGCTCTTGCGTGGAACTGGCCTCTTCTTCGGGCTCTAGTGTACTTGCGCCGACTCCGCAAGCAGATCGCACGAAGGTATGCAATTTCTGCCGACCACCAGTACTCCGTCCTGCGTTTGGGATGACTGGTTCTGGGCATCGAGACGTCGCTTATTTGCCGTACGGTGAATAAAACTATGTTTACGGATTTTATCACGTTTAATTTACTTATTTTAATTCCCGACATTTCGGGTGCTTTACAAAAACCCATGGTTGCGGGGGACTGAGATGTTTGACGTCCCGAAGTCATAATTAGCCCGGCTACCTTCAGTTTTTGAATATTAATATTTGGTTCTATCTTCGCAGAATGAGCTTACAGTGTCTGTCGCCTCTTACGATACCCACGGCATGATATGGGGTAGTGGGTATTCGTACACCCTCTATGTAGGCTAAAATTAATACTTAATACTTTGGGACATTTTTCGAGAGGAACCCGAGTCTCATTCTTGTAAAAATGCATCGTTAGTCGTTACATTCTTTCACACTGCCACACTGTCTATTTGACATGCTTTTCTTTGTTTCGCACCAAAGGTCGAAAAAATCGGATTTAAATCAGGGCTGTTAGCTGGCCAGTCCAATACAGTAACAGATTGCGAGCCGAGAAATTTTGTTACTGAGTGCACGGGGGCCGTTGTCATACTGAAATATCCAAATCACAGGAAGAATGTCTTCAGCGTAGGGTAGCATAGTTTCCTCCAATAAGTTTTTGTACTGGAATTGGTCCATGTTTCCTTCAATAAGCCCTATAGGCCCGAATCCATGACCAGAAAAACACGCCCAGATATTAAAGTGATGGAACCCAACAATTTTAAAAATTATTTATGTGGTAGAGCCATGCTGCAGCTAATCGTATATTATAATAATAATAATAATAATAATAAAGAGTTTTATTTGTCTCAATTCACACATGGTAGTTAAAAGTGTACAAAAAAAAAATTATCACAAACTTATCTAGCAACATACGTAAGTAAAAACATACATTAAAAAAATGAGACAAACTGGCCTGTGACTCAGCTATGTGGTGATTTGAGGTCACCGCTGGTATTCTGCCACAGCCAACTTTTAAAAAACACAGTATCTTAACCTAATCTTGGCATTGACGTGAATCAACGTAAAGAAAATATAAACATATGTGCTATGTAAATCGGCAAATTTATATAATATGATACTTAATACCTGCCTCCAATTTTTGTTGTTCAAGTAACCATACTTTGCATTTCTTTCTAAATGATTTTACATTTACGATCTCCTGTAAAGGAGGAGGTATATTATTCCAAATTTTGGAGGCAGCATATTTGAAACATCCCTTTGCTTTAACACGCTTATAAGTTGGAAGTTTATATAATAGTTTACCCCTTTGTCTCAAATATGTTATTTGACATTTTGGAGATAATTTTTCATATAAATAATGAGGAGATTGCGAATTATTTAACGAGTGTACGAAACAAGCATATTTTAGTTTTCTGGTGTAACCCATATTTAAAATATTATTTTTGTGATTTTTGAGTAGATAAGGAGTTATGTGGTTAGTCTTAGGTATGTCAAAACAATAACGCATATACGCATTTTGAACCCTTTGTATTCTTCCTATAGTTTTCTGTGAAAAGCAAGGACCATATACCAAGTCGCAATAATGTAAGTGTGACAAGACTAGACTGTTGCAAGACGGAGCCGGATATTTGGTTTTAGAAACGAACGAATTTTGTAAAGAGATTTTAAAGATCCAAAACATTTACCTATCTTTTGCTGTACGTGTTGTTCAAACGTTAAACCTTCATCCATGTTAAGGCCTAAGTTACGAATACAATCTTCTCGAGGAATAGTTGTGCCACTGATCATGATAGTTGGATCAATTTTTTTGATTAATGCAACCTGATGACGTGTACCCATAATTATACAAGTACTTTTTGTATTGTGGTTACAGCACGAATGGGTCGGCTCGGCTCAACCGGCGTACGACCACGCTCTCACAGAACACCAGCGTAAAATAGCAGCTTAATGCTGCTGTTTCGTACGGTGAGTGTGAGAAAACCGGAGACCCTTTTTACTGGAAACGAGGCATTTCATCTCAGTCATCAAGGGTGAAAACGCATTTGCATTTTGACTTTTAATTGAGGATAAATGTAGATGTCTATAGCTCCGCGATGTTAGCACCTCATGTGCGGAATTTCGATTGACTAATAATACCATCTGAAAGGTCAGAAATTGGTCATAAAAGGTCAGTTGATCCTATTAATTGGTCAGCGTTAGAAACATTTTTATCAAGGGTTAAAGTTTTTCAAGGTCATTGAGAAATTTTAGCAGCTCATTCGCAAAAAAAAATAAAAAATATGTGCGATCGAGAAGCATTCGCTGATAATTGGCCAGCTTATATAAATATTTGGTCAGTTTAATTTAATATTTAAAATAATTAAATAAGTTGAGCTCCGCCATGTTAGCATCTCATGAGCGGAATTTCGATTGACCAATTATACCATCTGAAAGGTCAGAAATTGGTCATAAAAGTTCAGTTGATCCTATTAATTGGTCAGCGTTAGAAACATTCTTATCAAGGGTTAAAGTTTTTCCAGGTCATTGAGAAATTTTAGCACCTCATTCGCGAAAAAAATAAAAAATATGTGCGATCGAGAAGCATTCGCTGATAATTGGTCAGCTTATATAAATATTTGGTCAGTTTAATTTAATATTTAAAAAAATTAAATAAGTTGAGCTCCGCCATGTTAGCAACTCATGAGCGGAATTTCGATTGACCAATTATACCATCTGAAAGTTCAGAAATTGGTCATAAAAGGTCAGTCGATTTTATTAATTGGTCGGCATTAGAATTTTTTTTATTAAGGGTTAAAGTTTTTCAAGGTCATTGAGAAATTTTAGCACCTCATTCGCAAAAAAAATAAAAAATATGTGCGATCAAGAAGCATTCGCTGATAATTGGTCAGCTTATATAAATATTTGGTCAGTTTAATTTAATATTTAAAAAAATTAAATAAGTTGAGCTCCGCCATGTTAGCACCTTATGAGCGGAATTTCGATTGACCAATTATACCATCTGAAAGGTCAGAAATTGGTCATGAAAGGTCAGTCGGTCTTATTAATTGGTCAGCGTTAGAATTTTTTTTATTAAGAGTTAAAGTTTTTCAAGGTCATTGAATAATTTTAGCACCTCATTCGAGAAAAAAATAAAAAATTCCACGTATGTCCGATCGAGAAGCAATCGCTGATAATTGGTCAGCTTATATAAATATTTGGTCAGTTTAATTTAATATTTAAAAAAATTAAATAAGTTTTCATTGTCGTAGCGCGCATGCTTTGGACGGTTAAAGCTCCGCGATATTAGCAACTCATGTGCGGAATTTCGATTGACCAATTATACCATTTGAAAGGTCAGAAATTGGTCATAAAAGGTCAGTCGGTCTTATTAATTGGTCAGCGTTAGAATTTTTTTTATTAAGGGTTAAAGTTTTTCAAGGTCATTGAGAAATTTTAGCACCTTATTCGCGAAAAATATAAAAATTAAAAAATATGCGCGGTCGAGAAGCATTCGCTGATAATTGGTCAGGTTATATAAATATTTCTTCTTCTTCTTCTACCTAGCGTTTATCCCGGTTGCTCATCCCGCCCAGCGCGGGAGAACCCAGGGTCCGCTTTCCTGCACTTCCTCCTCCACTTTGCCCGGTCTTCGGCGTCCCCCACAACTAGCCCATTGGCGCGCATGTCATCCTGCACGACATCAAGCCAGCGTTTCTTGGGCCGTCCTCTACTCCTGGTACCAGGTAGGGTCATGTCCAGGCATTTGTTTCCCACGTAGCTTGCCGGTCGTCGTAAGACGTAGCCGTACCAGCGGAGGCGACTTTCCTGCAGCTTGTAAGCAATGTCACGGACATGGAGGCTGCCGCGGATGTATGTATTCCGTACACGGTCTTTCCGCGTGACGCCACACATCCACCGCAGCATGTTCATCTCCATGACATGCAACAACTGCCGGTGTCGCTCCAGCACCGGCCACGCCTCACTGCCGTACGTAAGGACAGGCCTTATGATGGTCTTATAGACCTGTCCCTTCAGCTTGACCGGCATTTTGGGGTCACAAATGACACCCGTCACCTCGCGCCATTTCGCCCAAGCCGCTGATATACGGGCCTTGATGTCGCGATCGATGTCCCCGGACGCATCAAGCACAGATCCGAGGTACTTGAAGTTGTCCGTTTGCTCGACGGTGTCGTCGCCTATACGGAGAGACGTCAGATCTGTGCTGTTGCAGGCCATATACTCCGTCTTCGTCACGTTTAGCTTCAGCCCGCCGTTCTCAAGCGCCTCCCTCCATGCGTGCAAGCGTCTGGTAAGCCGTCCTTTGTCCCCATCTACCAGTGCGATATCATCAGCGTATATAAGCAACCAAGGCTGCGGTAGTTTTTGTACGCTGGCTGACAGTTCGTCTAATATCACACTGAAGATATAGGGGCTTAAGACGGAGCCCTGATGCACGCCTACGGTTATGGGGAAGGGGGCGATATCACCAACAGCGGTCCTGACTATTGAATCGGAGTTGCGGTACATGTCACGTACGATTTTCACTTAGGTCTCTGGTACCAACTTCGACCGCAACGCCCACCAGATCATCTCCCTAGGAACACAGTCAAAGGCCTTCTGCAGGTCTAGGAATAAGAAATGCAGAGGCATATTCTTTTCCCTGTCCTTCTCCATGAGAATCCTTAGGGCGAATATAGGGTCCATGGTACCGCGTCCTGGTTGGAAACCGTACTAGGAGTCCGACACTGTACACTCCTGTCGGATCCTGGTGTCAATAATGCGCTCGAAGAGCTTCATGGTGTGTGACATCACCTTTATACCGCAGTAATTACCGCAATCCTGAACGGACCCTTTACCCTTGTGAACCGGCGTTATTATACTAAGCCGCCACTGATCGGGCATTATTCGGTCGCTCAGGATTCTATTATAAAGGTTAGTAAGAATGCACACACCACGAACCCCAAGCGCTTTCCACGCTTCAATTGGCACCTCATCTGGTCCGACAGCTTTCCGATTCTCCATGTGACGAAGAGATGCCAGGACCTCGTCAGGTGTAATCGGTGGCACGAGTCCATGGTTCTGGAGTTGTTCGGGAGGGTGCACTTCCCGGTGCTGAGTATTCAGCAAAACGTGGAAATAAGAGCGCCATCTCTCCTTCACCGCACGATCATCGTACAGGAGCTCGCCATTAGGGCCGTTGACGCTGCAGCAGCGAGTAATATCTTGCGCTGCTTTGGCCCTAGAGCGTGCCAGTTTATATACGAGCTTGTGCCCCTCAGGAGTGTCCAACTTAGCATATAATGGTTGCAAGTGGTCACGCCTGGCTCTGGCTACAGCTTTCTTGGCAGCTCTTTTCGCTGTCTTGTAAGATGCGCGATCTTCAGGAGATTTGGTCGCTTGCCACGTCTTGAAGAGCGCTTTCTTCTCCCATAATGAACCCTGGACTGTGGCGTCCCACCACCAGGTCTCCTTGTCGATTTTGCGGCTCCCTTTCGCCACGCCGAGAACTCGCTTTGCCGTCTTTGTGATTGCTGTCTGAATGGTTTTCCAGCACTATTGGACGGACTTGCCTGCTGTGTAAGACTAATATCCCCAGCGGCAGAGTCAAACTCTGAGTATCTGGTTTGATCCAGCAGCCACCACTTGATTTGACGGCGGCAACGTTCGGCGTGTCGGTGACGGGGTTTTACGCAGAGGTCCATGACAAGAAGTCGGTGTTGGGCAGTGAGACACTCGTCGGGTATGACCTTACAGTTGGCCACGCGACTGATATGACTTCTCCTGGTCAGTAGATAGTCGATTTGAGTGGCGTTCCGACCGCTCCTGTAGGTAATCAGGTGCTCGGTTTTCTTTTTGAAGAACGTGTTCACCACGGCCAGGTCAGCTGCAGTGCAGGTTCTGAGAATGGTTTCCTCCTCTGCGTTTCTTCGGCCGTAACCATAGCCGCCGTGGACACGTTCATACTCCCCCTGCACCTCGCCCACATGACCGTTCAAATCGCCACCCAAAACGACATCGTGGGACAACGGTATGCCGCGTAGTACATCTCCGAGCCGGTCCCAAAACAGCGTCTTATCCGCGTCGCTGCAACCGACCTGTGGGGCGTAGGCACTTATTAAGTGGGTCACGACCCCCTCAATAAGCAACCTTACTACCATAAGTCGGTCGCATATGCGTCTTACTTCCAAGAAGCTATCGTGGAAATGCTCGGCGAGCACCACTGCCACACCATTCTCCCCACCAGAAGAGCCTGTATAGATCAGCTTGTAGCCGTGCCCAATATTCCGGCTCCTGTTGGCCTTCCACCGTGTCTCCTGCAGGAATGCCACTGCTACTTTACGCCTGGCAAGTATGGCCGCAAGCTCTGCGGAGCGTCCCGTAAGCGTGCCAATGTTCCAGTTTGCAAAGCGAATCTTTGTAGTTGGTGCTAACGTCTTTAGCCGGGCTCGCACGGGGCCCGGTGGCCCTCGCATACTTGTCGCAGGGTTAAGGCGATCCCCATGCGCGCGTCGTTATGCGGCGACGCCCTAGTCCTAAACGTATCTCTCTTTCTTTTACTATCCATTTTTGAGTGGCTTAGTGCCAGTTACCGGGGCGACTGCCGTCTGACCCCCGAACCCCTAGGACGAATCCCAGAGGTGTGGGATCGCCAGAGCCCTTTCCGTTGTCCAGCAGGTGCACCACGTGCAGGCGGGGTTGGCTTGGGCTCCAAGATCTTAGCGGAGCCCCTTACACCCAGGTTATATAAATATTTGGACAGTTTAATTTAATATTAAAAATAAATAAGTTGGCATTGTCGTAACGCGCATGCTTTGGGACGGTTAATTGTAACTCTTGTATTTATAAAACTCTTCATCTATCATGTGGGAAGTCGTGGAATGTAAATGGCAGTTAAATTTTGTTTTGTTTTGTTATGATTAATTTTTTCAATTATTATATTATATAGATATATATATTGCTAAGAAATGGAGAAATTTTCGGTCTTTTAAGCAGCCTTGTACTAATATATTTTAGAGTATTAATATAAAGTTAAGAGTTGAAAAACTTAAATTATAATAAATGTATTTTAGAAATTAATTTTCATGGTAATTTTTTATGTAAATAAAACATTTCTAATTTAAAAAAACCGGCCAAGTGCGAGTCGGACTCGCGCACCGAGGGTTCCGATCAAATCCGTAGACATATAAGTTTAAAATTATTAAAAATATTTTTATTATATGATGTAACTAAAAATTTATGCTTTTCGCCATTTTTCCTTTATTTGTGCTATAAAACGTTGCTTTGTACCAAATTTCAAGGTTCCGAGTTCACCCTGTAGGTTTTGATTCCCTTGCGAATGTCGAAAATTTGCGGCATAAACGGCTGTATCTTTTGATTGTGTTGGCTTAGAAGTTTGATTTTTTCACAGCTTGAAGGGACAGTAGACTTGAGTATTTGTATAGAATTTCAGCTTGATACCTCCACGAGAAAAAGGGTTCAGTTTCTCCTTTTGAGGAACAGAACCCTAAAAATCATGTTTATATAAAATAATAGTTAGTTAGCTAGCTCAATTAACCGTTCCAAAGCATGCGCGTTACGAAAATGCCAACTTATTTTTTTTTAAATATTAAATTAAACTGATCAATTTATTGATTGTGTTGGCTTAGAAGTTTGATTTTTTCACAGCTCGAAGGGACAGTTCACTTGAGTATTTGAAATGAATTTCCACGCGTTCCTGAGAAAAAGGGTCTTGACAGACAGACAGAGGGACAACAAAGTGATCCTATAAAGTTTCCATTTTTTCTTTTTGAGGTAAGGAACCCTAAAAATCATGTTTATATAACATTATTATAAAATAAGCTAGTTAACTATCATCCCCCAAATCCCATGCATGCATTTTCACCTTCACGTAGTTTAAAAAAATATCCTATTTCTTTCTCCACTATTATATATTTGATAGTAGAAAATGTCTAAGTTTTTTTTCTCAAAAAAATATAATAAATATCCTCCCCCCCACCCCCGGCTCGCTTATAGTAAAGAGCTGTACGTAAGTGCTGTCTGATACAATTAACCGTCCCAAACCATGCGCGTTACGACAATACCAACTTATTTTTTTTTTTAAATATTAAATTAAACTGATCAAATATTTATATAAGCTGACCACTTATCAACGAATGCTTCTCAATCGCGCATATTTTTTATTTTTTATATTTTTCGCAAATGAGGTGCTAAAATTTCTCAATGACCTTGAAAAACTTTAACCCTTAATAAAAATGTTTCTAACGCTGACCAATTAATAGGAATAACTGACTTTTTATGACCAATTTCTGACCTTTCAGATGGCATAATTGGTCAATCGAAATACCGCACATGAGGTGCTAACATCGCGGAGCTCAATTTCTGACCTTTCAGATGGTATAATTGGTCAATCGAAATTCCGCACACAAGGTGCTAACATCGCGGAGCTCAACTTATTTAATTTTTTTTTTAATATAAAATGAAACTGACCAAATATTTATATAAGCTGACCAATTATCAGCGAATGCTTCTCGATCGTGCATATTTTTTATATTTTATTTTTTTCGCGAATGAGGGGCTAAAATTTCTCAATGACCTTGAAAAACTTTAACCCTTAATAAAAAAAATTCTAACGCTGACCAATTAATAAGACCGACTGACCTTTTATGACCAATTTCTGACCTTTCAGATGGTATAATTGGTCAATCGAAATTCCGTTCATGAGGTGTTAACATGGCGGAGCTCAGCTTATTTAATGTTTTTAAATATTAAATTAAACTGACCAAATATTTATATAAGCTGACTAATTATCAGCGAATGCTTCTCGATCGCACATATTTTTTATTTTTTTCGCGAATGAGGTGCTAAAATTTCTCAATGACCTTGAAAAACTTTAACCCTTAATAAAAAAAATTCTAACGTTGACCAATTAATAGGATCAACTGACCTTTTATGACCAATTTCTGACCTTTCAGATGGTATAATTGGTCAATCGAAATTGTTGACTACATGAGGTGATTGTTAGCAACATGAGGTGCTAACATCGTGGAGCTGATGTCTATGGGGCACGGCATCCACTTACTATCAGATGGACTGTGCTCGTTTGCCACCCTTATTCTATAAAAAAATTACTCGTCACTTATAGTTTTCTAGCTTACCTAGTTCTCACTCACTCAGGTTTGACTGTACTAACCTGGTATTATAATATTGTAGTAACAAGTGGGATGCGGGAAGTAGACTGCGTAAGAACCTTCGAAGGAGGCGGAGTTATAGCCGAAATAAGCCATTTTGACCCCCCTAGTAGTGTAATTAGAACTTTTTGCCCCTATTCAACCATGACCCCCATAACATACTCTACATAGGCTATTCAAACTGACTAGGCCTAAAGTTCGAGTCACCCCCTAACTCATTTCTAGTCTTTACTTCCAATAATAATTTATGACGGCGACCTAGCGATAGAGCAGTGCGTAAACACGTACTGGCTTTTGCACTGCCCTGTCTTTAAATTCCGCGCACTAATCGCTAATACGGGGAGCATACGGCAGCGCGAGTAGCGCCGGCAGAGGCAGGATAAATGACCCATTTACATACCCGCGCTTCTCACTTTCATGCTCACTTCCCTGCTCACTGCCGCGTGAGTGAGCTGAATGTAAAACCTCGTTTATCTTTAAGAGCGGCAATATTCCGGTCATTCTCTCATTTACTGATACAAAATCACTTTCCGTCAGTTTATTCACCTCTATCAACCTTTGCCTCGTGAAAAGTGATGATATACATCATGTGCAAATATTACTAAAATTAAATAAATTTCCTGTAGCTAAGCTACTGAATGTAAAAATACTACCGAACATAAGAACAAAATAACTATTTCGAAATAATTTTTATTTTACGTATAAATGTCTAACGAAAGTAAAAAATAAAATAATGAAATTGTATTGTGCGATATACTTTTTTTATGCCGCTATATGTTGTAAAACATCAATTGATTTAGACGACTTTCACTTAATTAGAAATTTATAGTTATATTTTGAAGGCTGTATTGCAGAAAAAAAACAATGTAGTATAAAAGTATAAATTTATTACAAAACAATACATCATTCATATATAAATAGGTAACAACACACTTTACAATGCTTCTTTAATATAAAATTATAAAACGGCTCAAACGCTTATTTTTTATTTATTTAAATAAGGGCGTAATATAAAGGTGTAAATAATCAGCAACAGTCCAATATATTTTTCAATATGAACTTAACTAGCGGTCATATTTTTCTATGTGTTTAGCATCATTTTGGACCCTCTGATATTATTATAATGTTAATTAGTATGTATACATTCTTTAAATATTAATGTTAACCAATATTAATAAATTAAAAGAACAACACTTTTGTGGCGGGTGGAAGGAAAAGAGGAGATCTCCCGCCGGGCAAGGTGTTCTGCCCGGGGAGCGGCCAACGCTCCGAGTGCTAGTTCGGAGCTATTCTATATACAGTGGATTTCATTTATTACGACCTTGGTTGTAGCGACCATTTGCCTATAGCGACGTTAAATCTAAGTCCCTTGAATTTAAAGCATATTTTAGTACGAAATTCATGTGGCTATAGCGACTTCGGATGTAACGCCCGGTTCGGGTGAGCGACTGTTTTTAATGAATCATTTGTAACAAATTCCTAGAAATCCCATGCAGATATTGCGACCGGAGTCGGCCGCCAAAGATACAAAGATTTCTTTCTTTGAAAAACATTTCTTATCTTTTGTTTACATCCACACAGATGGTCACCAGGTACGGAGACCTTTATCTTTTGTTTATACAGGGTATTTTTGGAACGCTCCCGAAAACTAAGACAGGCGATAGCACCAAGTATACCTTTGATCATGGGTCACAAACAAATCCGATCCTGATGAAAAAAAACATCTTTTTACAACGTTTTATAAATTTTATTCACGCGCCATCATGTTAGTACAGCTAAATGAAACGATAATTTCAAAAAAAAAATCATGAAAATACTGAAACATAAAACCAGGAGTGGAATAACTCAATTCATATCAGCTGATTAAAGGTCAATGTACGCGCGAACGCAAATTCGCGCGGTCCGCAACTAGCGGGCCATACCACAATACCTAATAATTTACAACACTTGTCTAAATACCTAACTTATCTACTTAACCTACTATTTTGCCACTGTACTTGTCTCCACGTAGCCATTTTAATCCGAATTTACAGGTTAAATAACCCAAATAACTGGTTCGATTTCCCACTAATGAAAAAACATTTAAATGAAATGTAACCAAGGTTAGAGTCATGCGTTTTTATTCATCGTGTAGGTATGTTTATTATTCTCATGTATTCAGTTATGTATGTATTCAGATTTATTCAGTACTAAGTTATTTAAAAAAAAATTGTTATGAAACAGCTTACCGCTCTAAATCCTCCGTGGTCTTATGAGATGCGGCTCAAATTGTGCTTCATTCATTTCAAGGCAGACTCATGGAGGCGGGGCATCATCGTGTGGTCTTCGACACAGTCCGTACGTAGTTTGTCGAAAACATCCACGATCCTTTTGTAGTTTCGTCAGCACTATCACACTCACGATTAAAAACCCTTTCTTTCACATACCCCACAGAAAGAAGGAAGTCTAACGGGGTCAGATCTGGTGAGCGAGGTGGCCAAGCATTCGGTTACGCTTCAACACCTTGTGCACTGCACAGTATGACACACTTGTTCCATCCCGACGTCTTAACAATTTATTTAGCGATACTTCGTGTACCTAGGTTCGGATACATAACATGTTGTCGTATTCACAATCACTATAAACTTACGCGTTAAGCATTATTAAAACAAAAAACGTACCAACACGTAATAACAATTTAATAAACAAAACGCTCGTGCACGCGTGTACAAAATCAACACGGAACTGTTTCAAAAACTTCAAATAATTAACACGACAAAACGGAAACCTACTGCGTCACAGCGTGAGGCGATACGAGTCGGCCGGGTTACATTCTCACGCGTCATAATAAAGAAGGACGCAACTAACAAAAACGTAAAATGGAAATAAAAAATAAATTGATGAATTTTTCTTTCAGACCCGGTGTCTATAGTATATTAAAAGGTTTCTATATGAAAATTGAAATATATACGTAGAGACATGAAGATTTTAAGGACGAACTTATTTTTTTGATAATTTGTTTATTTATTTAAATAAAAAGAATTTTCCTTTTCATCTTAGCTTAAAAAATACATCTAGCAACACAAAAACATCGAAGGAAAGACGCATATAACTATTTGCGTCTTCCCAACCTAATAAATAAAAAAAACTGCCATTCATTTAACATTTTTACATATTTTGGAAAGGTCATTTGAATTTGGAAGGACGCTAATAGTAATTTATTACTTTTCTCTTAGTAAATATTAGAGAACCATTGGTAGTGAGACACAAAAAATAACAACCCTCAACTCTTGAGTAATGATTTTAAAGGGGATATCATACGAGACTTACTACGATAATAATTAAAAATTTTGTACAACCGACTTTAATATAAATAATTAAGGATAACTCAAAAACTATTGGTCTGACCTCGATCAAATTTATATGGGACCACATGTGAAACACCAGCTCTTAATAATAAGATATAGAATAATAAGACAAGAATAATTGAAATTTAAGTAATCGATGCAAATATTGTTAAAGATGACGTAACAACTGGTTAAATAAGTCTTTTCTACTAAAAAAATGTCATCTGTGATCAACAGTTACGTCTAAAATTCTTACGATAATTTCTAAAATATTGATATTTGTGAATATTAAAAAAAATAGTAGATGCGCCTTCTTATCATGAGACGAATGGTATATTTAACTCATTTATTCAAAAATTGTCAGATGCGCCCTTTTTTCTTATGACCGTAACATTGACCGAGCTAGATATAGGTCGGTAGCGAAGGGAGTGTGGGTACAGTCGCGTTCTAAAGTACTACATGGTATTGGGCTATTGTTTTATAATATTATAGTATTTAATTGTTTTATTGTAGAATCATACTAGGCGTTTTACTAGCTACTTAGAACTTTGGAAGAGGTTGGAATTAAAAATGGATAATGTTTACTTGAGCATTATTTGTTATTTCTATCGTAAAATATTTTTAAGTTTGTAAGAAGAAAACTTAAGCTAAGTGTGACACGCCGTCCATTATGCCGTCTTGGGTTACATGGAAGCCAGATGTTGATGGTGTGTTGATGTTACTGGATGCTACTTCATCATCACTTTCATCTTCGCTTGAGCTTCCGTCCTCAGGTCGATCACATGGTAATTTTTTCGGTATTCTTTTTCAACACTTTTAAATTTACTGCACAATTTTCCCCATTCACCTTCTCCTATCATATTTACCTTTTCGTTCACTAGTTTAGTCATAAAACAATAGATATAAATAATTTTTCTTTCCTTCCTTTTTAAAACATCGCGCGAGTAGCAAAGTAAGCTGTGTATGCGACTGTATTTTTGGAGCGAACAAAGCGCGGGAACCAATAGCATGCAGGCACAGTTATACTGGCGGATTGTTCCCCCGTCGCGCCCCCTTCGTACCAATATGTGATAAATCGCTCAGTGGCCAAGTTCAAGGCCAGCGTTCTTTTTTCACCGTTCGCGCGTACATTAACCTCCATTAGTCAGGTGATATCAATTCAGTTTTCACTGCTGGTTTTATGTTTCAGTATTTTCATGATTTTTTTTATGAAATTATCGTTTCATTTAGCTGTACTAACATGATGGCGCGTGAATAAAACTAATAAAACGTTGTAAAAATATGAATTTTTTTTCATCAGGATCAAATTTATTTGTGACCCATGATCAAAGGTATACTTGGTGCTGTCGCATGTCTTAGTTTTCGGGAGCGTTCCAAAAATACCCTGTATATAACAGCTAAGTAGGTAGGGAAGCGTGTAAGTTTCGGAGTTAAATTTATGGTTCAGTTACAAAGTGATATTCTGAGTAGCAACTGTAATGTATTGAATTTGTTAACTTTACCTGTAACGACTTCCGGATATAACGACGAAAATAGAGTGGTCCCTTCATTGTTATTATACACGAAATCCACTGCATATTGCTTTTAATTTCGGAACTTTGTTAGCGCAATTTAGGCTTCGATTTGTTTCGCTTGTGGCGCGACGACAGCGCCGCCACATCACCCCCTGCTCAGACTGGAGGTCGATAATGCAGTCTAGATGTCAACGAATTTGCAAGTGCCAGAAAATTGCCTTGTAAGCCTGCAGTTTGTCGAGAAGAAGGCAAGTAATCTGCGAGAGTGCCGTGAAGCAGAGGCGAGCAGTAAGGCTCAGAGACGTGCCGAACACTGTAGCGCAGAGAGTAGCTTGAAGGAACAGGAAGCATTATTATTCCAGTGCTGCGATGAACCTTTGTAAAGCTGGATTGCTTGCAGAATGTGAAGACTGCAGACAATATCTGCTCGGGAGCGAATGTATGGGATACTTGAGGATGATGAAGATTTGAAGTTAGTAGTAGTTTCCGAAGGTTATTGGTTGCGTATTCAGATCACGTCGGGTTGTCACCACTGTAGTGGGTGGAAGGAAAAAGGGAGATCTCCCGCCGGGCATGGTGTTCTGCCCGGGGAGCGGCCAACGCTCCGAGTGCTAGTTCGGAGCTATTCATATATATTGCTTTTAATTTCGGAACTTTGTTAGCGCAATTTAGGCTTCGATGTGTTTCGCTTGTGGTGCGACGACAGCGCCGCCACACTTTCTAAAGGCTTAAGATATTTAAGGTATAAAGTAATAAATTAAAGCCTGAAAGTTCTTCCACTACTTAAATAAATAGGTATCCTAATTGCTACTAATTAAAAAAATATATAACTAGATTTAAAAGCATCTGTTTGTTTAAAACAAATTTGTATTACATTTTAAATATGAAATTCAATTAAATTTCGGTAAAAGGATTTGGTTTTAAATGCTATAGTTTTATAATTTTATAGATAATATTACGAATAGAATTGCCAGATTTATTTGAAATTCTGTTCGAAATTTACAAGCAAAATTAGGTGTTAGGAACCAAAAAAAAATTCACACACAATCATGCCAGCAACCAGCGCAATGCGAACTCATACGCTGTTTCTCTCATACGGATTTTTTTTTAAATAATTATTCAACAATATGACAATTTTAACTATGTAATTACACAATATTAATTTTCTAATAAAACTGGCATAATATAAAATTAATATAAGTATTTGCTTGTAATAAAGTTTTCATTTAATATCCTATTGATATGTCTTGATATTAATTTGGAACATTCATCCATCAAACAGGCCTGAGTTCTGTATAAAACAATCAAAGGAAAAATGAGTCATAGTAGAAAAATATAAATTGGTACCTAGTAACACATCGAAATATATATTAGATACACATATACATATACATGCCATGATGTGTCTGTGATGATTTTGAGTGTCCTTGACCGTGATTAGCTTTATAATATAGATTTTATGTCAGGAAGCGAAAATTTTTGATTTCCTTGTAATGATTTCTAACAGGTTACGAAATTGTGACTTGCCGTTTTTTTTTAAAAACTAGTTACCAATTAACATATATAATTACACTACTGCGCTTATTTATCCCTAATTGCCTATTAAGTTAAAAAAATATTTTCGTAACACGTTTGATATAGTCAACAAATTCCAATATGACATGTCACATCTACAGCCCGGGTGCTATATTCTCTTCACGTTCTTCTTCGCATGCGTACTGTGATAGAAAAGTACAATCAGCCAAAATCGTTGACGGTATTTAATAATTTAATTTTTTTAAATTATAATCCTAAATATTTTATTGTACTCAATTCATGATTGAGAAATCATGTCAATCATAAGAGCTAAATTAATGAAATTGGTCTAAAGCAAAAATTACTTAAAATGACAAATACTATTTATTAATAAATAAATAAATATTGTTAAATATGTTACATGATATATTTAATTGGTTTATTCTATCATTTATAGTTTTACGATATATCTATTTACGGTGTCTATTAGACAGGCCTAATGCAAATATGTTTTTGACCGAAAGGATGATAAAAGCAGAACCTATAAGAATGAAGTTAAAACGATTAATAAAATTAGTCGTTTTTGCAAGAAGTGAAAATATTAGACATCGTACAAAACAAAAATGTGTCGCAGGCACAGGTAAAAAATATCGATATATCGATATTTCCTCATAAATAGATCGATATTTATTTTAGAGTATCGAATTTGTATCAATTTCGATATATTTTAAAATATTCTATTAATCGGCAAAACATTAAGCAATAAAAGCAGCTACGAAAGCATTCATGCGCTGTTTTCGTTTTTTTTTTCGTCCTCCAACTGTCAGTAACATCATTTTGGGCCTTATCCAAGTACATCATGCAAAACATGACGATATATCGATTTTTATCACGCGATATATATATCTATACTGTTTAAAAATATCGATACAATATATTATATTGATTTTTTTTTCACTTGCCCATCCTTACTGTTGATAGACGTATTTGCTGCAGCGCTAGATCGCTTATAGAGTATAGTAGTTTTTACGCGACCAAATCGTCGTAAGCGCCAGGAATCTCGTGGCGCTTACGCGTTACGTTTAATCTCGATTCTACAGCGCAGAAGTGACAGCTTATGTGCCTTCAAAATTTATTACCAGTTAACCCTTTATAAGGTAAAGGCAGTATACGTGCCACCAACTAAACTATTTTTTATTGCTGTCAGTATCGTTGACGGTCCTTTTATTTTTCGCAGATGGTAACATTGATCTTTTTTACGTCATAAATGAGTGTCCCACTGACAGATACTTCAAAGCTGTCAAATCTAAGTCAGCCATAATTGTGTGAAAGTGGTGTTTGTCTGATGGAAATTTTCATCCAGTTAGATCTTTTTAGATTTTAGTTGAAATGGTAAGATAGCTTATTGATTATTATTTTGTATGTATTTTGCTAATGTTTTGCGTGCGATTTTGACTCTGAACGTATTGTAACTTGTTTTATTTTAATTTTTATTGGTGGCAGTATATATGCCACTACCCGCTCACTGTTTTGTTTTGGTGGCAGTATAAATGCCATTGCCTGTTTGTATTCCAGGCATACCTAAATGACGATGATATTGAGAATGAGCTGGAGCGAATGTTTGGGCTTCCTGATAATCCAGACGAATCAGAAGATGAGTACGAGGGCGAAGATGGCGTAGAAATCGATCTAGATTTACGTGTGATGTCAGAGGATCGCAATATTATTCAAAATCGAGGAAGTCCGACGCCTGGACCATCAACACGCAGTCCTGGGAGTTTCCTTTCTTCTAGTGATGGCGAAATGAGAGAAAATATTGATCCCAATATAGGAATACCTAATATAGAACATAGCTATAGCGAAGACGAGGAAATATTGCGACCCGTCCGCCCTTCACAAGTACTATCTCGAACTATTTCGGAATCTTATTCGGAATCTTCCGCTGACTCTTCCTCACATGATGAGAATGACAATGACTTTTTTCCAGTCAGTTTTCAGTTGGTTGCGTGTTCAGATCACGTCGGGTTGTCACCACTGTAGTGGGTGGAAGGAAAAGGGGAGCTCTCCCGCCGGGCAAGGTGTTCTGCCCGGGGAGCGGCCAACGCTCCGAGTGCTAGTTCGGAGCTATTCATATATATTGCTTTTAATTTCGGAACTTTGTTAGCGCAATTTAGGCTTCGATGTGTTTCGCTTGTGGTGCGACGACAGCGCCGCCACACTTTCTAAAGGCTTAAGATATTTAAGGTATAAAGTAATAAATTAAAGCCTGAAAGTTCTTCCACTACTTAAATAGGTATCCTAATTGCTACTAATTAAAAAAATATATAACTAGATTTAAAAGCATCTGTTTGTTTAAAACAAATTTATATTACATTTTAAATATGAAATTCAATTAAATTTCGGTAAAAGGATTTGGTTTTAAATGCTATAGTTTTATAATTTTATAGATAATATTACGAATAGAATTGCCAGATTTATTTGAAATTCTGTTCGAAATTTACAAGCAAAATTAGGTGTTAGGAACCAAAAAAAAAAATCACACACAATCATGCCAGCAACCAGCGCAATGCGAACTCATACGCTGTTTCTCTCATACGGATTTTTTTTAAATTAATTATTCAACAATATGACAATTTTAACTATGTAATTACACAATATTAATTTTCTAATAAAACTGGCATAATATAAAATTAATATAAGTATTTGCTTGTAATAAAGTTTTCATTTAATATCCTATTGATATGTCTTGATATTAATTTGGAACATTCATCCATCAAACAGGCCTGAGTTCTGTATAAAACAATCAAAGGAAAAATGAGTCATAGTAGAAAAATATAAATTGGTACCTAGTAACACATCGAAATATATATTAGATACACATATACATATACATGTCATGATGTGTCTGTGATGATTTTGAGTGTCCTTGACCGTGATTAGCTTTATAATATAGATTTTATGTCAGGAAGCGAAAATTTTTGATTTCCTTGTAATGATTTCTAACAGGTTACGAAATTGTGACTTGCCGTTTACTTTGTTTTTGTTTTTTAAAAACTAGTTACCTATTAACATATATACTTACACTACTGCGCTTATTTATCCTTAATTGCCTATTAAGTTAAAAAAAATATTTTCGTAACACGTTTGATATAGTCAACAAATTCCAATATGGCATGTCACATCTACAGCCCGGGTGCTATATTCTCTTCACGTTCTTTCTCGCATGCGTACTGTGATAGAAAAGTACAATCAGCCAAAATCGTTGACGGTATTTAATAATTTAATTTTTTTAAATTATGATCCTAAATATTTTATAGGGCGAAGATGGCGTAGAAATCGATCTAGATTTACGTGTGATGTCAGAGGATCGCAATATTATTCAAAATCGAGGAAGTCCGACGCCTGGACCATCAACACGCAGTCCTGGGAGTTTCCTTTCTTCTAGTGATGGCGAAATGAGAGAAAATATTGATCCCAATATAGGAATACCTAATATAGAACATAGCTATAGCGAAGACGAGGAAATATTGCGACCCGTCCGCCCTTCACAAGTACTATCTCGAACTATTTCGGAATCTTATTCGGAATCTTCCGCTGACTCTTCCTCACATGATGAGAATGACAATGACTGGAAAAAAGGAAGTGTGTGGCCGGACAGGCCAAATGAAGATAAATTTGATGAAGTTACCTTGAAACCTAAAGTTTTCTTTCCAAGCAGGACTTCCCCAATGGCTTATTTTTCGAGATATTTTTCTGAAGAAGTAACTAATCTCATAATTGAGCAAACTAATTTGTATGCCTCTCAGAAAGCGACTTTACATTGGGAACCGGTTAGAAAGCCTGATATTGATGCTTTTTTGGGAATCATTATTTTGATGGGTATTCATGTCTTACCATCTATAGATCTATACTGGTCTAGTGACCCATTTTTTAGAGTCGACGAAATAGCACAAGTAATGACGTGCAAAAGGTTCAAAAAAATTTTAGAAAACCTTCACCTAAATGATAATTCCAAAACTCCTGCTAAAACAAGTCGTGAATATGACAAATTATATAAAGTTCGGCCTGTCTTGGAAATGCTGAACACTTCTTGTCAAAGAGAAGCTAAACAAACAACTTCCCAGAGCATAGACGAAGCAATGATACGATTCAAGGGTATATCATCTTTGAAACAGTACATGCCAGCTAAACCTATCAAAAGGGGTTTCAAGGTTTGGGTACGTGCGGATAGTTCTACTGGTTATGTATTTGAATTCCAGATTTACACTGGTAAAAATGAAAACAATACACCAGAGTTAGGTCTGGGTGCTAATGTTGTCAAATCCTTGACAAAAACTCTAATTGACGAGAAAGTTCCAGCGCACGTAGCTTTCGACAATTTTTTTGCCTCCTATATCCTGATGCAGTACCTTTATGACAATGGAATTTATTCTACTGCCACTGTCAATATAAATAGAGCTGATTTACCGACATTCGTAAAGGCTAAAAAAAAGAGTAAAGTAAAACTTGAAAGAGGAAATTACAAATGGAGGGTGAAGAAAGATGTTGGATTCATGATTTGGAAAGATAAAAAAAATGTTACATTGTTGAGCACAGCTTTCCATCCTAAAGAAAAGACCGTTTGTCAGAGAACGATGATGGATGGCTCAAAGAAGAATTTCCAATGCCCTTTGGCAATTACTGAATATACAAAGAGAATGGGAGGTGTCGATCGGTTCGATCAAAAAAGAAGCACGTATGAGGTTGGACGAAGGAATAGGCGTTGGTGGTGCAGGATTTTTTATTTCCTGATCGACTTGGCTATTACAGATGCTTTCATATTGCACTCTGTTTCTCCGAGAAATCATGGACGCTTGTCAAATCTACAATTTCGCATCGCAATTGCTAGATCGCTCATAGGAAACTACACATCCAGAAAGAGGAGCCTATCTAACGAACCCAATTTCATTGCAAAAAAGAAGCAAGCTACTGTCAGTACCAGCTATCAGAAAGTTGTAGGAGTGCAAGACGATATACGTTACCAAGATGTTGGAAAACACTTGATATATAAGTCTGACACACCGCGCAGATGCCGTTTATGTAGCTCAAAGACGAATAATGTAAGAAGTAAGTTTTCATGTACGACATGTAAAGTATTCTTGTGTGCTTACCCTTGCTTTACTCAATTTCACACAAAGAACTGAAGAGTACGTTAGATAAGAATAACTTATGCTGAAACTTATAATTAAGTATTACCTAAAATAAAATAAAGATAGCTACCAAATTATGTAAAAGCCAAAAATTTGATGGATCTCAAATAGTCTCTAGTTGATTGATGTTACTATACTACAATAGCTATGAACATATTTTCTAAAACTAAATATTGTTGTATTGTCAAGTACTTACTCTTTTATTTATAATTAAAATTAAATATTAAAGATATAGTAAACATGTGATTTCCTTAAATTTACAGAAGTATCGCTCTTCTAGTATGGGCAGAGGCATGTATACTGCCACCAAATTTTCCACATATTTCCCAACGTTTTTCCGTATTGAAAAAAAATCTTAAAAATCATAAAAAAATGTTGCCATTAACATACTGAAATTTCGTTTTCGTACTACTTCTGGTTTTCTCGGCCTTATAAAGGGTTAAATAAATAAATAAAGTAGAAAAGTAAGAAAAATTTATTGTCAAGCGTTTATTTAAGCTCGCTTTTCTTCTGAATTGTCATTTACGTCCAGGTTCACACTTTGAATCGTATTCTCATATTATTAACGCCGTTACACTACATTAATGTCAAATACCACAACAAAGTAAGGTGTACGGATTACAGTTCAGGTGAACAGTGATCGGATCGCGAAATCTAGTAATACATATATATCGATGTACAATAAAAGATAAACGGCCTCTGTGTGCAATATCTCGCTCGGCACGATATTTCGTAAGATAACTCAGTCCTGTTTAATAAAAAGGTTCACATTTCACATGTAATAAATTTAAGAAAATCAAGATGGACAAACTATTTTTTGAACGAAGTTCCTTATCGGACGGTACAAATTTGGCGGATGCGGGCTAGGCGAGAAAAAGTGTAAGATTTTTTAGTCACGACCCCTTCTGACGCAGTGTAAGCGGTCTTGGCGGCTATAAGTAAGCGAGATGGAATGATATCCATCTCCCTCGCACTTTTTCTTATCTTGCCATGAAATAAATATTATTTTATTTTAAATGGCGCTTCATTTTAAAAGACGCTAGTGATTCATTTATTTGTATTTTTTGTATTTGTTAATCATCAATAATATAATAAGTTTATCAATAGTAATATACTACAAAAGGAACTTCGTTCTAAATAAGTGTTCGACGAAACTCACACATGTTTTTTCTTTATTTTTTACTAAACACTATACAAATTAATTTTTGAACTAAAATTAAATAATTTTAACATGCATAATATTCGTATTATTTTTTAAATATAGAAAATATTTGCATAATGCAATAGAATATAAAAATATATATAACTCCCATTGGCAACAAAATAGGAAGAGAATGACGTTAATAAATAACTAACCGGACAATATTTCCGTAATATCGATGAATGACTTGTGCAAAGCTTCTATGAATTGAGCACTATCATTATGTGTCTTATAGCTAGTCACTGCCGCACCCAGTTTGTCAGGAAAGGCAGAGTATCTGAAAAATAAAAATTTACATTAATTGTGTTCTATAACATACTTTGATAAAATTAGAATTGAGAGCGTAAGGTGATCCATCTGTATATATCATCCTGCAGTCGGTGTAGAAATCGACGGAGATATGTAACAGAAAGAAGTAAATAGAAAAAAAATTTGAGGAATATAAACGTACATAAATTTGGCTTCTTAGGGTTTAAGAAAATTTAATGTATATATATAAAAACAAAAGCAGTTTTAATAAATTTTTTTTACAAAACATAAGCACATAACAGTTACTTGACTGCTCAGAGCCAGAAATGAATGGGGCAAATTTACAACAAAGTCCCAGAAAATATATAAGGTCTGCCTATTGCCAAGTTTCACTTTTTTATATAACAAAGACTGTGTAAAAAGAGTATTTGTAAACTAAAGGATGGTGATTGGTTATGGTTAATAATAACTTCTAGAATTAATGTGTTAATAATAAAAAGTAATAATTTTTAATTAATTATATAATATAATTGTATTAAATCGTAAAAAAATATAGAATAAGGGTGACAAGCGAGCACACAGTTCACCTGATGGTAAATGGTTGCTGTAGCCCAAAAATGAATTTGCGAATCAAAATGCAGATGCGTTGTCGCCGTGAGAAATGCCTCTTTTTCCAGTAAAAAAGGGTCTCTGGTTCCCTACACTCACCACATAAACAAGGCAGCATTAAGCTGCTATTTTACGCTGGTAATCTGTGAGAGCGTGGTCCTTCCCCGGTCGAGCCGACCCATTCGTGCTACAACTATACAATTAATGTAGCTGCAGCATGGCTTTACCACATTTAAAATAGCATTGAAGAAAAAAGTGCAGCTGGATTCTTTCCGAGTTCTTCCTAGGAGAGACATTTTTTGGGAACCAGTAGCAAAAGTAATAAAATGACATTCAGTTTAGTATTATTTATAATCTATATTGAATAAAAATTATTTTATTTTATTCTATATTATATACTTAGTAAATTAAATCGACAAATTACTCAAATTAAATCATGCAGGCGATGTTTAATGTAATTTAAAAGTTAAATGAATATATTATATAAAGCTTCTACAATTTTTTTTCACAATACAATGTAGAGTATACACGTATTTAAATATGGAAAATAATTTGAAAGAAAATTAAATTTTGATCATTTATGTATGTAAGTGATATGTAGGTAGGTATTTACCCAATTCCGAAGCCTTCTTTGGTAACAGGTCCAAAACCGCCAGCCATTACACTTGGAGCGGATAACGTGCTTGTACTCAATATCGATTTATTGAGGAACGTATATTCATGGGAATCATAGAATTTAGGCCGCGGCAAATTTTTCTCTTCGGCTAGTTTCATCAAAGCGAACAAATGCCTATCAAAACCTTGTCCCATAGACGCTTCCTTTACCAGCTGGGTATGGTATAATGAACATTCTTGCATTATTGAACGCAGTTCTTCTTTGGAACTTCTATTCAAATGCAGATTATCGCAAAATAACTGAAAATGTTCATATTTTTTAAAATTTTGTATTATGGTTTAAGATGGCAACATATAATAATAATAATAAATAATAGCTTTATTTTACCAATAACTTTTTACGAATAAACGTAAAGTTCGTAACTCTTAATGTAGGTGAACCTGTATCTTCGGAACCAGTGTCTTTCCCCCAAATAAATGTAGAAACTAAGATGTTGGCAAAAATCAAATTTTTACTGTATAATACTTCAGGAAATTTTTATATAGTGTTTGTGCGTCGCGCCGTCCCATCGGACTATGAGTGCACAGGGTGGTGTGATGGCGATCAACAATATAATAAATTTAAATATAACGTGAATGATCGTTATAATTAGTTATCACAGATCTAATTATTACGTCAATTTAATAATTTATATAGGACTTTAATTACTGTAATGAATCAAAAAGCAAACAATAAATTATAATATTAATATTACACTCAGTGATGACTGATAGGTGGCTTTGGATCTTCCTTTATGGACATGTTTAAGAAGGTTTATATACACAAACACCACATGGTTCCTCTTTAGTGCGTTATCAGAATATTCAGAGGTTTAGAAATAACTAACTTCAGAAAGCTCGAGCATAAAAAAGCTAAATTAAATATAAATAAATTTTCATTTGTAAATTGCATATGCTTTTATTACCTTTAACTGATACGCGAATCAAGCGGGGTCTTTGACAATACTCTTACTCGCCGTCAAATGCAGATTCTATAAAACTACATACAATTTGCAAATTAAAATTTATTTAAATTTAATTTAATTTTTCGTGGTCGAGTTTTCTGATGTATTATTTCCATACCTTTGAGATATGCGATAACGCACTTAACAGGAATCACAGGGATTTTGTTACATGTTGTATATTTTTATATTATTTTCTATTCTGAAATGAGATTAGTTACACCTTCATTGCCCGCCTGCTTAATAATAATAATAATAATGTTACGCCCATGAACCCCGTCACCACAACGCCGAACGACGTAGCTGAGGCGGTTCGTAGAGCCCCGAACTGGAAAAGTCCGGAACTCGACGGGCTGCATCACTATTGCCTGAAGGGGTTCGTGGTGTGTCACGCTGTGCTCGCTCGTTATTTGCAAGATGCTCTTGATCATAAGTCGCTCCCGAGCCTCTTCAAACTCTGATCACTCATTTGGTTCCCAAAGACCAGGATTCTACAGACCCAAGCAAATATCGACCCATCACTTGTCTACCCACCATATACAAGACACTAACATCCATTTTGAGCGCGAGTACCACTCGTCACCTGGACTCAAATCAGGTGATGTCGTGCGCTCAAAATGGATTTCGGGGCGGTGGTCGTGGAATCAAGGAACCACTCCTTATTGACGCGGTCATTGGCAAAGTGGTTAAACACAACCGTTGGAACTTCTCCGACGCCTGGATAGACTACAGAAAAGCATTCGACTCGGTACCTCATACATGGCTGAAGAGGGTCCTCGAGCTCTACAAGATTGACTGTACAGTTAAGGAGGTACAAAAGTGACCCGCCTTTTCTATATGGATGATCTCCAATTATTCTGTTTTATGCCCGCTTGACCAAAGTGCTTAACATCCTTTTGTCGGGCGTGAATAAGACACACGCATATAACGGTTGGGTCATGCCTGCCCTCATGTATACCTTTGGCATACTCATGGACTCAAACTGGACTTAACGCCTTGGAAAGAAAAGTCCGCACCATGATGTCCCATAGGATGCACTTGCCGCGGAAGCATTGTGGGCGTGGCTTTTTATACGCACTCACCATGCATAATCGCAAAGTGTGCAGCCTCCGTAATTACTTCCTGACGAGATCGAATGATCAATTCTATAAGGACGTCATTTCTTGTGATAAAGACCCGGCAGTACAGAGCATTTTCGACCGTGAGACCGTATGGAAGGAGAAGGACCTCTATGGGTGGTTTTGCAAGTCTCTACAAGAGCCTTTCGTAGATACGGTCGCCTCCCTTCACTGGCTACGGCTCGGTGACCTCTTTGGGGAAACCGAGGGTTTTGTCTGTGCGATAAAGGATCAGGTTATTAAGACCAACAGCTATCGGAGATACACCCTAAATACATACAATACACCATAAAGGATGGCGCCATCGACATCTGTCGAGCTCGCTGCTATCCCGGTGAGTTATTTAGGTATGTCATCTACGGTTGTTCGGCTCTTTCTAACTCTGAGTACTTGTACAGACACAATCTAGTAGCCAGGACTCTACACCATGAGCTCGCTGTGAAATACGGTCTCGTGGATCGGAAACTGCTTTATTATACGTAATTGCCGGAAGCCGTGCTCGAAAATGATCACGCCAGGCTCTACTGGAACCGGACCATCATCACAGACAGGATTATTCTTGCGAATAAGCCTGATATTTTGCTGATAGACCAGGCACAGTCAAGGATATTTTTGGTCGACATTACCGTTCCGCATGAGAACCTCGTGAAAGCCGAAACAGATAAGAAAACAAAATATCTCATGTGGTGACCGACATGTGGGGTGGTCTGTCGACCGAAATTATTCCTGTAGTCGTCTCTGCGAACGTGCTAATTCCGGTCAGCCTCTCGGGTCATCTGAGGCGACTGGGCCTTCGTGACGGACCGCAAAAGGCGGTGCTCCTCCATATCGCCCGCATCGTCCGCCGGTTTTTTTCCCTTTTCCCCTAACCCTCCGCCGTTTGGTCTCCCCTGCCGAGGGCTTCCATGTGGTTGGGCTTTATTTTTATTTATGTTAGTATATTTGATATATATTATTTATGTATATTTATCATTTACTCTTATATATCCCTTCAGTCCAACCAGATGAGAACACTTTATAAATACTCCAATAATAATATCGTTTATTCGCTTAAACTTGGTACATTAGAGGTGATAAAGAGCCTTTTAAAATAGCTTACCTTAGTTTTTTCAGTACACGGTCTCATGGTTTCGGTTCGTCCATGTTTAAATGCGGAAGTACTACAGGATTCATATGTGCCAACATATTTTCCGTGAAGCAAATAATAAGCTGCCTGTAACAAGATATTTTGTTATAATGTAGTAGCGACGTGATCATCTTATTGATGCCAGGTATAAAATGCCCAAATCGACGACGGAAACTGCTATCGCCAATCCGCCTGTATATCCAGTCACTTTTGCATAAGTGGGGTCAACCTCGGAATGTGAAGAAGAAGAAGAATGGCGTTCTAAAAGTTGTCTCAAATGTCTCATAAAATCTCGTGTCTGTGTCGTAAGTTATTCAAAGTCAAAGGTAAAAAAAAAAACAGTTTTTATCGATTATATCGGTTTCTATTGTTTCAATGATTATGTGTGATCTGTTATAAAAATTGTAGAGTATAAAATTTGCGACAAATTTTATTTTAAACATTTTTTCATGCGCTCCACCGTTTTTGCGATAGATGGCGGTGAGCGTCCAGCGCTCAGCCATACGTACTGTAATGCAAGGTCAACCGTTGAAATCTGTGAATACTACCTAGAATTTTGAACATATATAATAATGAAATACTATAATAAATTACACATTTTTAAGATAAAATACTTAATTATTGTTCTACTTACAATCTACTTTCAATATATTTAAATATTGGTAAATCCAATTGGGCATACCTTAAGCGCATTAAAAAAATTACGTATAACATGATTATACGGAATTTTTAAAGTAGTTTAAATACATTTCGACAGCACTATCGGCTTCAACATCCTCGAAAACCATGAAAATGACACCCGTGATGAAAAAATTGATACCTATTGCAGCCGCCATCTTGGATTTACATTTCGACAGCACTATCGGCTTCAACTCTCTCGAAAACAATGAAAATGACACCCAAGATGAAAAAATTGGCACCCACTTCAGCCGCCATCTTGGATTTACATTTCGACAACCCTATCGGCTTCAACTCTCTCGAAAACTATGAAAATGACACCCATGATGAAAAAATTGATACCTATTGCAGCCGCCATCTTGGATTTACATTTCGACAGCACTATCGGCTTCAACTCTCTCGAAAACCATGAAAATGACACCCAAGATGAAAAAATTGGTACCTACTTCAGCCGCCATCTTGGATTTACATTTCGACAGCACTATCGGCTTCAACACTCTCGAAAACCATGAAAATGACACCCAAGATGAAAAAATTGGTACCTACTTCAGCTGCCATCTTGGATTTACATTTCGACAGCACTATCGGCTTCAACATCCTCGAAACTCATGAAAATGACACCCATAATGAAAAAATTAATACCCATTGCAGCCGCCACCTTAGATTTACATTTCGACAACCCTATCGGCTTCAATTCTCTCGAAAACCATGAAAATGACACCCATGATGAAAAAATTGATACCTATTGCAGCCGCCATCTTGGATTTACATTTAGACAGCACTATCGGCTTCAACTCTATCGAAAACCATGAAAATGACACCCAAGATGAAAAAAATTATATCTATTGCAGCCGCCATCTTGGATTTACATTTCGACAGCACTATCGGCTTCAACACCCTCGAAAACCATGAAAATGACACCCATGATGAAAAAATTGATACCTGTTGCAGCCGCCATCTTGGATTTACATTTCGACAGCACTATCGGCTTCAACACCCTCGAAAACCATGAAAATGACACCCAAGATAAAAAATTGATATATTTTGCAGCCGCCATCTTGGACTTACATTTCGACAACACTATCGGCTTCAACACCCTCGGAAACCATGAAAATGACACCCATGATGAAAAAATTGGTACCTAATTCAGCCGCCATCTTGTATTTACATTTCGACAGCACTATCAGCTTCAACACCCTCGAAAACCATGAAAATGAAACCCATGATGAAAAAATTTATACCTATTGCAGCCACCACCTTGGATTTACATTTCGACAGCACTATCGGCTTCAGCACCCTCGAAAACCATAAAAATGACACCCATGATGAAATAATTGATCTTATTGCGGCCGCCATCTTGGATTTACATTTCGACAACCCTATCGGTTTCAACACCCTCGAAAACCATGAAAATGTCACCCATGACAAAAAAATTTTAGCTTTTAGTACGTACTACTATTATTTATTCTGTGCTTTTAAATATTGTAATAAAAAAATGTCTTATTATTATTATAATTAAGTATTTAAGAAATTTGGTTATTCGAATATTGTGTATTTGTACAGCGATCTTTTTGGGCCGCTGCAAACAACCGAAACAATGTCCACTCACGAAGGCGACTGAAGCCAAACCACAGAAAAAAAAACAAAAAACCAGCACAAACTACTGTGCGTTCACCGTAAGATGTCCCCTGCTGTGATGTTGGCACTATTGCTTGTCAATCTGTTGTCAGTTTGTGATTAGCTGCGCTCGTTTTTGTGTTATTATTTAAAATATTCCGAATTAATTATGCCGAAACCATTTAGAAGCAGTGCAAGAGAGGTTGTGTTGAAGGTGCGTGCCTTTTGTGAGAGAGAAAAGGCAAATCAAGCCCTGTTAATTCCACTCAATCAAGTGCGAACTCGCGTCGCCGCCATGACAGGTTAGTAAAATAGGGATGCCAGCTTCATGCAAAATGCCTTTAGTATGGGTAATAATAAGAAATTACTAACATTACGAATTAAAATAAAAAAGTACGTATCTCAGTTAATTTAATTTACTTTTTTATCATAATGTCTGTATTTGTATTTTATAAATATGTAATTTTATAAAATGGTACTTTGGTGTCTATTTCAGGCATGTCAGAGAAAACCGTGAGTAGAATATCTAAAGAAGGTGAAGCTGCTGCCTCTACATCTCAAAAACTCAAGTCTCCTGGAAAACACCGTCAAAGACGTAAAACGGTGGATCTTGATGATTTCGATTTATGCGCAATAAGAAACAAAATCCATGAAATGTATACTGTAAGAAAAGTTGTTCCTAGTTTAAATAAATTACTTGTAGAATTAAAGAATGACATAAACTTTGGTGGAGGTCGAACGACTTTGTGGAAAATTTTAAAACAAATTGGATTTCAGTATAAAAAGTGTGGTTCGAAACGGAAAATTTTAATGGAAAGGCACGACATAGTTGCATGGAGACGCAAGTATATCGTTACTATGAGGCAAAATCGAGCAGATGGTCGGCCAATAGTTTTCTTAGATGAAACATACATTCACGCATCGTATGCAGTGAAAAAATGTTGGCAAAAAGATGACGAGGACGGAGTAATAATAAGTGATTCTGTTGGAACGCGGTGGATAATTATTAATGCAGGTGGAGAAACAGGGTTTATTCCTAATGCTCAATTGATTTTTAAATCACAGAGTAAATCAGGGGACTACCATGACGACATGAACAGAACCAATTTTATAAAATGGCTTTCAGAGAAACTTATACCCAATTTGCCTCCGAACTCCTTAGTCGTGATGGATAACCCTCCCTATCATACCGTACAAGTAAATAAAGCACCTACTATGAGTTCCTCAAAACTTCAAATGCAAAATTGGATAACAAATAAGGGATTGTCTTATATACCAACAATGCTGAAAGCAGAACTTTATGAAATTATATAAGAGCACAAAGAAGCGCCGATTTATGAGGCTGACCAATTATTGCTTTCTCATGGCCATAAAGTGGTTAGGTTGCCCCCTTACCACTGCGATTTAAATGCGATTGAGTTTATGTGGAGTCTTTTAAAGAGACGAGTAGCCAGCAATAATGTCGGCCAAGAAGCTGGGAATATCGTGAAGTTAACTGAAGAAGCTTTTTCATCTATAACCCCTCAGGATTGGCAGTGTGAACACGTAAAAAATTTAGAAGACAAGTTTTATGTACTTGATGGCTGTTTGGATGATATTACTGATAAATTCATAATTGAATTAGGAAATGACAGCAGCACAGATTCGGATACGACAGATGATGATAACGACGTTTATGAAAGTGACAGTGATACGAGTATGTCTGGAATTGTTCCTTTCGACCATAATTATTGTCGGAAAAAATAAATCAATAAATAATTTAAAAATTAAATTGTGTTATCATTCACAACATTACTAGTCTTATAACTAACTGTATATTATTTAAATAAGCAAGTAAAACATATTAATCAGGGGTTTTCAAGTTTAGATAATTTTGCCAGCAACCACCAAGTGGGGTAAATGCTCTATATATTGTTGGCAGCACCGTAGACAATGCTGCCATTTCCCAAGGCAGGGGACATCTTACGGTGAACGCACTGTATATAGAAACACTACCAAACCAATGGCATACAGTCCATACTATAATTTTTCTTAGAGGTATTATTATGTCATGACAGTTTGTCCATGTTGCAGTAGATGTCGCTTTTTTAAATTTAGCCATGCTTGGCCAATTAAGAATCAAACAAATTAATGAATAGTTTAAAATACAATCGAACCTTGCTAACTTACTATTTTGTTACAAAACAAATTTGTAATTAAATTTTTAGTATAATTTATTTATTTTACATTATTCCCTATATATAATGTACTCTGTGAGCCAAACTAAACTACTCATTACTACTCTGTGGCTGTAGCTTCCCATTCAGAGAAAGAGTTTTGGCGGGAACTCGACCGGCGGCGGCTTGCTGCTCCTGAATTATTGTTTAAATAATGGTTTGAAGTGGACTTTGATATGTAAAAGTAGTGCGATTTTGTGTATTAAGTGTCTGCGCATGTGAACTATTAATGGAAACTGTGAAACAAGTGCTCTGATGGTGATGGAATCTCAAGATAAGCTGTTTGTTTGCATAGGCGCCTTTAGATACCATCGCCAACTGTCAGCTGCCTGCTGGCTCAAGTTACCGTCAAAATCTCCCAAGGCTGCACAATGTGACGCATCAACATATTGTGAAGCAGTGAAATATGAAGGAAAATTATACATGAAGACAAGGCTGTATGGCATAGTTCCTTTGCCTGCTCTCTCGAGCGAATAATAAAAACAACAACAACAACCATTTAGAGAAATATTTTTGTATACGAGGCTAACAAATCAACGAAAATTTCGCCATTTTGGAGCCGAAAAAAATTAATTATAGCTAAACAAAACAAAACTACACTGCCATTTACATTCAGTGGCTTCCCACATGATAGATGAAGAGATTAAAAAATAGATTGAGTTAAACAATTAATATTTTCAAAAGTTATTGTGTTTACAAGCCACAGGGACATGATAAATCCACACCATAAGCCAATAAAACCCTTTTTTTTATTTAAAAATAGCAATTAATCGATTTAAAAAAAATATTAATAAGTTCAACAATCATTTATCTTTCTAACAATGTGCTTTTTATATCATTTATATGTATAATATGATTGCTAGATACGATTTTATTCGATAAAATGTTGGAATCTTAATTTTTAGGCGATAGTAGAACATACCTTTCGCTTCCGCTTAAGGTATGCAATAATATACAATAAGTAATTCATTTAATGAGTTTTTAATTAAACAAAGTAGGTAAGTATTAATAAATGAATATATGTTAAATATTTATAATACAATATATTAACTGATAAATAATACAAATTATTCAAAATTCAAGGTTCACAGATATTCACGGCTGACCTTGCATTACAATACGTATGGCTGAGCGCTCACCGCCCTCTATCGCAAAACCGGTTGAGCGCATGAAAAAATGTTTCAAATAACATTTGTCGCAAATTTTATGCGTTACAATTTTTATAACAAGGTTACGTTTTTATATATCAAACAAACAAACTGCCCCCACGGTACAGGATAAAAACTCCTAGTAAAAGGTAATCAAAAACAAAAAAGAGAAAGTAGCGATGACTAGCCATATCTTCACTACACTGTAAGAGGCCTTCGTCCAGCGTTGACTTCACCATTTTCACCACGACGCGACGGACCATTATGAACAGGTGACAATTATTATAAGCACCCCACATTTTCACAAACATCATCATCATCACAATTACAGCCTTTTATAAGTCCACTGCTGAATATAGGCCTCCCCCAAGGAATGCCACAAAGCATGGTCCTGAGCCACCTGCATCCATCGACTTCCTGCATGTCTTACCAGGTCGTCACTCCATCTCGTGGGGGGTCGCCCTACACTTCGCCTACCGGTACGAGGCTGCCACTCAAGAACCTTTCTTCCCCATCGGTCGTCGGTTCTTCCAGCTATATGGCCGGCCCACTGTCACTTCAGCTTACTAATGCGTTGGGCTATGTCGGTTACTCTGGTTCTACTGCGGATATGCTCATTTCTAAGTTTATCACGCAGAGAAACCCCGAGCATAGCCCTCTCCATAGTTCGCTGAGCGACCTTGAGTTTCCTCATACGGCCAGCAGTGAAGGACCACGTCTCAGATCCGTAAGTCATCACTGGCAACACGCACTGGTTGTACAATTTCGTTTTAAGGTTTTGAGGTATGTCTGACGAGAAGATGTGTCGTAGTTTCCCGAACGCTGCCCAGCCGAGTTGAATCCGTCGATTGACCTCTCGGTCGAAGTTGGACTTACCTAGACGAACTATTTGTCCCAGGTAAACATACTCGTTAACAACTTCGAGCTTAGTGCTCCCAACAACTACCGGCATAGGTGTGACATGGACATTAAACATGATCTTTGTTTTATCCATGTTTATCCTAAGACCTATTCGTTGGGAGACACTATTGAGGTCATTGAGCATGGTGCTTAGGTCCTCCAGCGATTCTGCCATAAGGACTATATCGACGGCAAATTGAAGGTGAGTGATGTACTCGCCATTGATGTTAAAACCGTATCCTTTCCTGTCCAGAAGCTTGAAAACTAAAAAAAAATTTTCACAATAGGCTTTCTTTATTACTGGGTAATGTATGGATCAACAAGTTGCTGTAGTGTTGATAGTTTTGAATTCATTTTAAATATTTTTTATTTCTAGGATTTCGTTACCCCCAATATTTAACATTCAAAAATGTGCAATCAAGGAAGCATTTTTTTTTGAAATAGTTGCCAGTACTCTGAAACGCCGGACACGCGGATGGAGGATCATTCAGCAAGGGAAGCTTGCACTGGGTATGATGCTGTTCATCACCAATCAGTATGTTATTAATTCAGCACTTTTGTATGGGATTTCAGCCATCGATCGGTCAGCAGATCCTCGTTTGTTAGACAGCAGAGTAGAGTACACCGCGTGCAGGTGAGGTTGACATTTAAAACAAAAGATCGCCTTTTACATTCACAAACGTGACATTTGGAGAAAATTAACTATTCTGCACAAACTGTGTGGTGGCTGTGTAATACAAAATAATGCGACTGCTTTACCCCATTCGTCCCGTAGGTGTCGTAAAAGGCAACTATGGGAAGCACTACAATTAGACAAATACAGTTTTCAATAGATGACGTTATAACCATGTATTTACGGCAGGCGTATAATTACCAATATCGGCGAGAGGAAGCTGCGTCAAAGGTGCGAACTGCGATCGTTAATCCTCTATCCATCCAGCGTGACAAGGCAAATCCTCCTTACAGAGACCAATGATTAACTTTGGACTTAATCAGGTTGATAAAGATTCTACCTAATCTTATGTTCTTATAACAAACGTCAATATAACGTAAACGTCGTCATTATTGTAACCGGCGTCACTTTTATGCAACAAGATCAAAGGAAGATTTTTAGGATTCGGAGACAAGGAACCGAAAACCGAACTGTGACGTTGCAGAAATATTGCTTCCAGCTTGCATTCAAACCCAAGACATACGGTGTTATAAGCTATACCGAGCACAATACTACGCGGTTGTGTATTAAGGTTATTTCCGCTAAAATTATTAGAAGAAAAAAAAACACAAAAGTGAGATAAATTCATTTAGAACAAGAAAAAGTTAAAAGCAGAAGAACAGTCCACCTGATATAAGTGGTTACTGGTTACTTAAACTAGTGGACACATGCAACAAACTTTAAACAAAGCAGGCTACACGTGCGTAGTCGTATAAGGCGTATAAGGACTAAGATCAACGCGTGTAATAAGAAGTCATACCTGAAAAGCTAGCTGCATGATGCAATCAGGACTGACTTTAAATTTCTTACAGGCTCCTTTGTTAAGTCCTTCATAAAGTATGTAATCAATACTTAATGAATCACACCATTCTTTGTATTCTTTTTTGGCCTTTTCTATAAAATGTATTGATTTGTCGTCTAGTTTAAAATCTGTAAAAACGTATATTATTTTATAATATACAATGTTATAAGATCTAAATATCATACAAAGAATATATACAGGTTATTATTTTTCTAAGAGTAGCCGAATTTTCAACTTAAGTTCAAATATATAAATAATGATATATACCATTATTGCAGTTTTTGAAAATACGAGTAAATAAGGCTTCTAATTTTATTTGAAATTATCCCAAATTGAATGTGATTTATGAACAACAACGTTTTTGCCTACCGATCAACCCTTACGAATGTGTGCGTGCGCAGTAAAATCAGTTAAAATAATGCACTAGATACACAATCAGTGAAAAAAAATGTCCTTACCGAAAGAGAGCCCACTCGAACATTTGAGTGCGCTTTTAATTTGTATGTAGCTTTGTGAATACAACTTTAGGCATTGCTTTTAGGGTTGAATTTACATTAATGTATATTTATTTCAATTAAAATTACGTCAAAACAATTTTCGACAATTTTTAGAGAACTTTTGCATGGGTTTGCCTATCTAGTTTTTTATTAGTGATCGATGATTACCACTCATTTTAAATTTAAAAGATAAAAAGGAAAGTATGTTTGAGATTTTTATAATTAATTTTTCTTCACCATTTGCCTATATTACTTATTCTGAACCTTGTCTGCAAATTTGGCCGGTTATCACAATATACTCTAAGTTAATCTCAAATTTCGTCTAAAAGAAATTGTTGGGTAGTACATAGTGAAGTTAAACATTTCGAAGTATTGTTGACACGTTTATCTAACGTTATCAATGTTTCAAGTCAGAAATTCAATGGTGGGTAGACAAAAAAGTGAAGTACTCCAAAAAACGTTTATTACTCAAATTCTCAGCCACTTGTATCCTCAGAACACACATTACAATGTTACCACATTCTGAATGTAACAGTCGCACGTCTACTTTTTTCATTTTGACTTGATTTTGGTGTTACTCGCGATCATTATGCCTGGTTCTGGACGTCATATGGATGTGGAAAGAGCAACAAGAGCAGTGTTTATGCTTCAGGAGGGAGAATTTCAGAGATCAGTGGCAAGACGTCTTGGTGTGTCGCGACGGTCTATTTGAAACGCGTGGGAACGCTTTCTAGAGACAGGTAGTGCGCGAGGAGATCTGGATCAGGAAGAGCGCGAGCTACAACCGTCCAGGAAGACCGGTATATCAGACTGACTGCACGTCGAGAGCGTACGATTCCCGCCCGCGTCTTAAAAATCGACTACGGCAATCGACTAGCACATGAATTAGTGATCAAACCTTTCGAAATCGGCTCCATGAAGACGGACAGCGTTCCAGATCTCGTGTTATTCGTCTAAAATTGACAAAAGCGCATCGTGCAGCACGATTGAGGTTTGCTCGCGAGCATGCGGGGTGGACAATGGATAACTGGAGAAATTTACTTTTTACGGACGAAAGTAAAGTGAAGTTTTTCAGCGATGATCGTCGAGTGCGCGTGTGGAGAAGAGAAGGAGAACGTTTTTCAGAACCTTGCATACATGAAACGGATCGTTTTGGAGGTCCAAATGTTATGGTGTAGGCTGGAATAAGCTTGCTCGGTAAAACTGAGCTGGTAATTCTGGAAGAAGGCTCCATAACTGCCTCCCGGTATGTCGATCGAATAATTCGGCCCCATGTCATCCCATTTTCACAAAGAGTGGGTGAAAACTTCGTCTTTATGCAAGACAATGCTCGCCCACATACAGCGCGAACAGAGAGCACTCTCTGAAGCCAATATTACGGTTTTACCGTGGCCGGCCATGAGTCCCGATCTTAACCCCATTGAACATTTATGGGACCAATTGAAAAGAAGCCTCAAATCTAACTTCAGTAATGTGACTAATTGACAAGAGCTCATAAACGCCCTAAAACTGTGTTGGGAGCGAATACCCGAGGAAAACATCACCCACTTGATTGAAAGTGTCTGTAAGTGTTTGTGAAAGTTGATTGTAGATTCAGAGAGTGCATACGGAACAGAGGAGGACCTACCCGCTATCAAGCACCATTAAACTCATTGATTTAGTCAATAATAAAAATCAAAATGAACTTAAATTAATAATTTCTGTAAACTTTCCTAAAAACTGTAAATTTTCACTAAATTTCATAAAATTGCCAAAACTTTCTCTTGTTAATGTTCACACACTTTCAAAACCTTAATTTATTCTTTCCTAATCATAAAAACTGAAAAAAGAAAAAGAATCTGTAAAATTTATTTATAAAACATGGTGGGCCCTATTTTGTTTTGAGTAGTTTACTTCCCTCGGTTTTCGTGATAATTCGCCATTTTCAAAAATTCAAAAAAATTACAGCCTTTGCCTTTTTCGTGGCAAGACTTCAAATGAAGGAATTTTTTCAATCTATTTTTTGGATCGTGTTCCTGGATAGAAGCACTATCGAATGTAAATTATGATTTTTGAGGCGCATGTATAGTTTTTTTTAACAAAAATGTAACTCAAATTTCGTGATTTGCTTATTTTTTATCCTAAGTTTAACCTAACGTGGTGTAAAAAAGCATGGTCACCTGAGTGCCAAATTAAGAAAAAACATGCCTGTTTTATTGAGATTCCGAAATGGTATATAACTCACTGTATTTCCAGCATTTAATGCAAAATAAATTCCTATTACAATGAGTCAAAGGCCTAGTTATTTCCAGCATTTAATACAAAATAAATTCCTATTACAATGAGTCAAAGGCCTATAGTATGTGCCAAATCGATTGAGAAAAACGGACAATGACCTTTCGGTCGTTTAACCAGGGGTTACAAACCTTCAATATATAGACACATTTTATATGTAGTACTTTCTTTATTTATAATGATTTTTTTATAATGATTGATATAATATATATTTATTAACTATTATTAAAAAGTTATGTGAAAGATCGCTGTAGAAGAAAAATCATCTATTGTTATAAAGTACTTTATTCATTTAACAACAAAAAACATTAATTTATAACACATATAAAGATTCGAGTGATAACGACACCGAATAAGTACGTACTTATCCCCTTGTCTGTGCGTCGACCAGCAGTCGGCACGTCAAATTATTTGCGCGTCTGTGAGCCGACCAGCAGTCGGCATCGTTTCCTGTTTATGTTTTCGCGCTCTTTACGACGGAACTACGATGCGTTTTTTAGGTGCGACACTTGAAATCATAGACTAATAATATATACTCAATGTCAAACTGCTTTACTGTTACTCTTTGCTCCGTAAAAAAAAAAAAATCGGCACTTCAAATTGGACGCTGTCAAACCAACCGACTCCGGTTTTGTCACGCCTTTGATAAGTTTTCTTGAATCAAATTTGTTGTGATTTGAAGGAGAAACCATGGAAAGGTAAGTACTTTCACATTTTTATTACTGGGAAACATATAATTTTGCTAATTTAATTGTAAAAACCAGGCCAAACCAACGACATAGCCGTCTAACGAACTATGAACGTACTTTTATTTCTGCAATATTTGGTCTAAAAAGTGAATAAAACCGTAATGTTTTGGAGAATTTAAGCTACTAATGTAATTAATTTGCAATGGATGACAATGGTAAACGTGTATTTAGCTTTGAAAACTTTAATTTTGGGTCTAAATACGTGAAGGTTATTTCTTTACCGTCAGTCGGCAGGGGCACAGACAGGGATTTGGCAGTTGATGACGTCATAACGGCGGCATGTCGGGCATGCTAGAAATTATAGATACGCTTTTGTATTTTCTGTTTGAAGTTATTTTTAAATATTTTGCATGTAATGTTACATCACTTTTAATTGCATAAACATTTAGTTACTGTGGAGATATAGTGGAAGTTGCATACTTTTTTGTAGTATGTCATTTCTGTATGCTTTGTATGGTGTGCAATAAAGAATATTAAATAAATAAAATAAATAAATATAAAATATGGGAGCGAAAAAACTTAGCAGAATTTTTGTAATTTTTTATTTTTTATGTTTGCATCATGTAGAGGGCGCATATACTAACACTTTTTGTCGTAAAAAGTTTTGGGCTTGGATGAACCTGAGCAAAGATATTTAGGTATTTGAAGTACCAAGTAGGTACCAAGATAAAAATACAGCATTTTTGTTTCTTTTTTCTTTTTTCTTCGTTTGCGTCGTGTCGGGGGGGCACCCAAACAAACAATTTTTTCCTGAACAATTTTGGACTTAGACGAACCTGGGCCGAGATAAAGGCATTTGAAGAGCGTCCAAGCCCAAAATTGTTTGGGACAAAAAGTGTTTGTTGCACGATGATAAATTTAAAAATAAATAATTTTATTTTTAACTTTGACAACCAATTTTTTTTTCAAAAAATTTCTCCAAAAATAATATTTACATATTTTCTAGACGTCTTATAGTAAGTTAAAAAAGTTACGCATGGACATTACTAAATTAGCTCTAAGGGCACCTTTTGCATTCATGTCTCGCGTATCTCTTGCATTTTTGTGTTTATTTTCTCTTTGGTTTGCATGCTTTTTGTTTTTGCTTTTTTCTTTAAAGAGGTGGACGTGGTCGTGCTCGTGGCCGTGGGCGTGGGCGTGGTGCGTACGCTGGTGGTGAAGGGGCGCATGCGCACACTGGTGGTGAAGGGGCGCATGCGCACACTGGTGGTGAAGGGGCGCATGCGCACACTGGTGGTGCGCGGACGCGTGGTGGGCCCACTAGCGGTGCTGGCCACACCGAAAGGCCTTCTGCTGTTGATCCGTAATAACAAATTTAACAACTAACAAGTTTCTTCGTTTTTTTTTAGCAACATTAATATTCTGCATTAATATTTTAGAGTTTACTGTGGCATGGTGGGGGAGTTGCCGGTGGGGAGGCCTCTAGAGCGGCCGCTGACTCAGCGGCGACCTCGAGTACTGCCTGCCGCAAAGCGAGGGTAAGCACTTCGAAGTTGGTTTTGTTACCCGATTCACGTGCAGGGCATTGAATTTAACTTTCTTTTTAGTCCCGTGCCGGTGTCGTTGTGGTCGTCCATGGACCTCCTCACCGGCAACCACCCGACCCAGCCGCTGAGCCCTCAGGCGGACCGAGCTGCAGCGGCCTAACCAGCAGTAGTTGATATGGAGCTTTGCTCAGTTCCTTCACCTGCTTTGTAAGTTTTTACTTATATTCATATTTTGAAGCTAATTTTTTCGTAACTGGTCATAAAATAACGTATTTTTAACACTATTTATGTTTTACAGACACGTTGAAGTTGGAGGGAGTGGAACCTCCACACCTAATCGGACTCCAACGTCCCGAAAGCGAAATGCGTAAGTTTTTCCTTTATTGCTTTATTAAATATTGATAGTATTTGACTTTGAACTGTTAACTGTTCGAATATAACTATTACGATAGAAATCAAAAAACAACATTATTTTTTCAGATCGGACCACAATGACATGGGGGCTAAACGGCGTCTGTGAGTGCCTATTAATAAATATATATTCTATGTGCAGAAGTGTCTACTTAATATTTTGATTCTTAATAATTTATTTTCTTCTTTTAGAATTACTTCCTCGTCATCTTCGTCGCGTCCTCTAAGGGATATTGAAATATCCAACGCCCTTAATTATGGTAAGGGAAAATAGTTTTGCTTTAGCTGCTAATAAAAATACAAATAAAACCCGTACTGTGTTCTATAAACATCAGCTCTCATGCTACTGATTCTGTTACATAAGTAGTAACTTAATACAGTCAATTATTTTTAGAATAATTGACTGTATTAAGTTACTACTTATGTAACAGATTATTTTAAAAAAAACGTAAATTATTACAGTCGGCCAATGTGGTTATTTTATCTTATATTTTACAGGCAGCGACGAGGACTCCGAAGAAGATGGCGAAGAAGAAATTGGACTCCAATCCACCATAGTCCCCAGGGTGGTACAAATGTTCGCGGCATCGGAGGATGAGGGTGAAGGTGGGGAAGTAGACGCATTTATTTCTTTTTCCTGGCCTCCGACATCCAATGATCACCCACCTGTCCCTAACTCTTCCGGTCCCATTCCTTCCACATCCCATGTTCCTGATTATTCTGTTCCGCCTTCCTTACCTACCCATACTCCCTCGTCCCCATCCTGTCCCATGTCGGAGCCAGGAAATAAATTTGATTTTAAATGGAGGGGGTTCCCGCAACCTCAAACTCCTCCTGAGCTGAGGAGGGAACCGTTCTCCCAGATAAACTGTGGGCCCACGGTTCCATATGCGAGCCCATATGACGCATTTACTGCCATATGGGATCGCGATATAATGGAACACATTGCCATGGAGACGAATCGATATGCACAACAGCTTGCAACGGTCATGCTGGTGGACGGTTCGCTCTGTCCGAGCAGCCGCATCACCAAATGGAAAGACACCGACGTAAGTGAATTGCACGTGTATTTCGCTATAATCCTCGCTACCGGGATTGTGGTGAAATCACGTCTCGAGGAGTACTGGAACAGCACGCTGGACATTTTCAGTACCCCCGGGTTCACTGCGGCGATGACGTATGACCGCTTCATGCTGTTGAGCAAATGTCTCCACTTTCAGGATAATGACGGTTGCGATCCTGAACTGATGACACGGGCTCAGGCCAAGTTGTTTAAGGTGCAGTCAATTTTGGATCACCTTAACAACAAATTCCAACAATTATATGTTTTGGGTCAAAACGTGTCTGTGGATGAAAGTCTGACCATGTGGAAGGGTTGGTTAGATATTAACCAATTCATCCGCAACAAAGCAGCTACAGTAGGAATTAAAACATACGAGGTGTGTGAGTCCCAGACTGGTTACTTGTGACGCTTTGAAGTCCACGCAGGCCATGATACCTCCTCAGACCCACAAGAGGACAGTCCAGTTTCTGGGAAAGTGCCAGCTCTTGTGCTCAGACTTTTAAATGGTCTTGAGCATAAGGGCCACACGATTTGGATGGATAATTTCTACAATTCTCCCGCGCTTGCGCGAGAATTGAAAGTTCGGGGGTTTGACTGCGTGGGGACCTTACGAACGAATCGTCAGTTTGTTCCCATTGAGCTGACGAATCTTACGAAAAAAGACATGGCGATAGGTCAGGTGAACGGTTGCACTTCGGGGGATGTGGACCTCATCGTATACCGGGACAAAAACCGTGTGGCATTTGTCTCGACATACCATGGGCTAGCAACCGCGATGTGCGGCGATACACACAATCCCACCGTCATACCAGACTATAATGTCTGTATGGGGGGGGTTGATCGCAAAGACCAGATGCTCGCCATGTACCCCATTGAAAGAAGGCGGAACAAAATCTGGTACAAAAAGTTTTTCAGGAAGCTCTTGAATGCTAGTGTTCTAAATGCCTACATACTCCACAAGGCACACCGCTCAATTTCTCACCGAAATTTTCGCCAAACTTTGGTGAGGGAATTGTTGGCAGCACACACACCACCAGCACCTACCCGTGCACTGCCGAACACCTGGCATTTTCCGGGGCAATACGATCTGCTCCCGGGAACAACACGGAACGAGCACCAGAGGCGTAGTTGTTCAGTTTGCAAAAAGCGAACATCAAGCTTTTGCAAAGCCTGCAACGTGCCCCTGTGTGTGTTTGGTTGCTTTGAGTCATATCACACTTCACAGTAAACTACACAAAAACACTGTCTTACACACAAGGTATTTAGGCACTAGTATTGAAGGTCTATCTGAAAAACACTTGTACTTGAGCACACAGTCCACCTGATGGTAAGTGGATACATCGTCACCCCTGAGGACTAAGATGGAATGCCTCCTTTTCAGTAAAAAGGGTATGCCGCTATTTTAATGGGAAGGTTAAAGTAGGTAGGTGTTACCATCCAAATCGTAATGGGAAATTTGGAAAACAAAAAGCTGCACATTTATATACTATAGTTTGTATATGTATGTATGTATGTGCGTATGTATGTATGTGCGTATGTATGTATGTAGTGCCTCAGATAGAGGGTTATGTTTTTGTGATAAATTTGTTTCTAACGAGTTATAATATGTATGTTTGTCTTTTGAAATTTTGGCTCATCATAAAATTGTTGGAACCTAGGTCCGTGTCATTCATTCAAATTGCAAATGTCATTATACTGATAAGGGATCGTACAAAAATTAGGGACGCAATGAAGGGGGGGGGGGGGGTTGCTCAACCTAATTTTCAGTACGTTTCCTTGGCATTTTGTAACATATGTATATATATGTCCATGATCGGTAGCCATGTACATATATATACATATATTATGTGTATATTGTACATATTTGTACATATCGAACAATGGTAAATTATGACCAACCATGCTTGGGTATCAACATGCTGCCTAAACCTTCACCTTCAACCTACAAGCCGCCGGTTCATTTTACCTCTTGCTGTGATTCGTGAACAAAGCATGATTTAAAAATTATGTCATATTAAGTAGTATCCCAAGTGATTGTCATTATTAGACCCATTATGTTTACTATAATGTTTCAAAATAATGAGGGTTACAAAAATCACCTAGTCATTATCTTGTTGAAGACAAGTCGTATCCACACTTTGCTAGCATGTATGAGGCTAAAATGTTTAGATATTTACTACTTTCATGAGCTTGATGTTTGAAATATTTCTTAGAAACAACTTGTTTTTTTTTGTTTAATTGATTACTAAATTTAATGTATATCTTGAAACAATAATTTCTTTTCCATTTGTAAGTAGATATTATCCAAAATAGACATGTTTTTAGAGGTACTAATTTTGGTGTCAAATTACATACCATCTTTGTTCCACTCATACTCAAATTTATATTGAATGTAACATGATTCTTTTATTTATATTTGTAGCTTATAAGCTTAAGTTGCTGCAAACAAAAGGTCTTTGTCCCATTCGCTCAGGGTCATTTTAGATAACAAGAAATGTGAGACCCTTTTTTGTTTACTTTAAGTGGAAGTATTTTTTGTGTCAACTTTGTAAACATGTGTTGTGTGAAAAAAATGTATAGGACCTTGTTAATTTTGGTTTGTATTGTAAACTTAGATATGTAATGTGTTAATTAAAATTAGTTTCAGTTTAATTATTGTTTTATTTTATACAAATTATCAAGAAATACAATAAAATTTTCTGTACCCCATATTAAGTAGTAATGTTTCTATGGCAAATAACTACCAATATGCTAAATATGTAAAGATATATACAAAATAGGTAATTAAAACCAATATTTTAATTGTAAGCGTACAGCATTCCTTTAAAAAAATCGAGGAAATCCAACTTTAAAAAAAACATATGCTTATAATATCCCTGTCTGTGCGCTTGCCGACGGTCGGCATCACAGATACGCAAAATGGCGGAAACATTAGTCACACTGTTTAGAGGTTATGCAAAAGATAAAACTTTATTTTTAATATTATATAAGAACTTTATTTTTATTCGGTGCAATCATCACTCGTATCTTCACTTGATGAACTATCTGTAACATTAATTATAAAGCGATCTGCAGTTTGGTCAATTCTATCATCCATGCCACGCATTTTTTGTTCAACCTTAAGGACATGCTGAACACAGTTTTTCCATTTATCTGGCGTGATTTGAGTTAAACCATCTTTAAGTAAATTTTTAACATCTTTTAACTTGAAAGTTGTATTTTTTCGTGCAACGTACCCTTTCACATCTGCCCACACAAGTTCAATGGGGTTAAGCTCACAGTGATAAGGAGGTAACCTTACCACTGTGATGCTTTTTTCTTTTGCCATCTCGTCGGTGACGTAACTTCGATAGTTATCTTTAACTGCCTTTATTTTTTCCATTAAGTGGGTCTTTGTGTCCGAGGGCACGTATGCGATCTGTTTAGATTCTAGCCATTCCTGCATATTTTGTTTCCGCCAAGACATTGTTGGGGTTTTTTCTAAACGTCTGGAGTGGTAACTAGCGTTATCCATAACTATGACATCGCCGCTTTGCAGTTTTTCTATTACTTTTCTAAACCAGTCCTCGAAATGGAGAGCGTCCATACTCTCATGGTAGTCACCAGTAGATGATGATTCAAATACCCAATCACATCCCTCCAAAAAGCCATTTTCATTGCCAACGTGTACAACTATTAATCGCTTTCCTTTACCCGAAGGGGCTTTCGCGCCAGTAGAGTAGCCTTCTAACCGTGATTGACGAGAAGATTCAATTGTGGTGTCTTCCCATACCTTTCCCATAGTATGACCTGCGTTAATCCATGTTTCGTCAAGGTAAAAAATGTTACGTCCCTCGTTTCTTAATATTTGTATTTCTCTCAAATATCTGGTACGCCACAGAACTATCTCTGGGCGATCTATTAGACCACTTTTTCTGTTTCTCTTTATATATTTGAATTTTAAATGGCGCAACACACGTCGCAGGGAAGTTTTGCTCAAGTTTGGCAACTGGTCATCTTGATTTATACTGAGCAAAATTTTGTCTAAAGTCGGTAATTCTCCTGCAAGAAAGAACTGATGCACTTTCGCTCTTATAGCCGATTTATCAAAATCGTCCAACTTGTCAATTACAGACTTTTTTCTTTTATTAATTATTCCCTTTTCTGGTATTTTATGGGAATCTCTATACACGCTTAATACGCGATATATAGTGCTCTTGCTGACTCCTGAGATCTCCGAAACCTTTTCTACCATATTAACGTTTGAAGGATACACGTCTTCGGGCCAGGTGTTTTTGACATATTTGTATACATTAATGATAATCTCTTGTTCCCCGACCGACAAAGTGGTAGGTTTTCTCTTTTTTACTGGTGACGTTAAAGGTGCTCCAGAAGATGGGCCTGTAAATAAATGACAAAAATATACTACCATAGTACTACATCACATAAATACATATTGTTTTAGAAAATAAATACCACATGGTCACATAAAAAGAGCGCTTTAAGAAATAGAAAGGCTACGTCGTCGCATTTGTACCTATTTGTACGTACCTGCTACGTTTATTATGGGTCGGCGACGTCTCTTTCCACTTGATGTTGAAGGACCGGGTCCTTCACCAAATTCTCCTGAACTCATGTCGATTTAGTAACGACCGTCACAGTAAAACTAATATAACAGATTCAAAAAACAAAAACTTAACGATATAACAAATTTAACAGTAAAAACTCAACTAAAACAATGCAATGAATGCTATGAATTACCCGAGACGTACACACGCAAGCGCTATCCGAACACGAATGAAAACAAAATGGCGGACCGGCCCAAAAAAGGTGACGCATCTCTGGCTGCCATTGTCACGTTTCTTTTAGAACGAACTGACGTAACGCGCGTTTTGTTTATTTTAAAGGGATGAATTTGCAAAAGCTCAATATGGTGATTATATTGCTTCAAATATTTTTTTAATATGAAACTGTTATTAAATGAATTGCTGCGTTACTTACCATAAATTGAAATATAAAATATAACACATTTTTCGCGATGTACCGTAAGATTTTACTATGTTTATAGGAACCACAGACAATATTATTTAAGAAACAAAAAAACAAAACATATGTGCTGACCTAGAAGTGGGAATAATATCAATATTTAAATATTGTTATCACATCTAAATTGAGATTTTGTAAGTTACGCCTTTTGACACTCGGCTCATATCTGAGGTCATTGTCCGTTTTTCTCAATCGATATGGCACATACTATAGTTTAATGTACACCTTGTTTTTAAAATTGTTTGGAACAACGGCCTGCATAGCCCATTGAATTCGCAGAAACGACCCCTCTGCCAGGTAGAGAATATAATTCTTGGAATAGATCGGTTACTTACACTAGCGACAATAAACCGACGATAGATGTACTGTCGGTTTATTGTCGCTAGTGTAGTAAAGGCTGTAATTTTTTGGATTTTTTGAAAATGGCTAATTATCTCGAAAACCGAGGGACTTTTATTAAACATAAAACATATTTTTCTGAACCGTCACAACGTCCTCTACCCGCAGGTACCATATTATCCATTCATTACGCCACAGCCTGTATATATATATATATATATATATATATAACGACAAAGTGATGAATGCCCGACTGTATTTTTATATAGGTAACCAAAGATGTAGGGTCGTTGCGCCGGTAAGCCGACCGGGTCTAGTTTTCGGCCTTTGGCACCAGGTGATGCAGTAAATTTGATTTAATAACGATTTTAATAAATATTATCGTGCAAAATTAAGTTTAATGCATTTGTAAATAGTTGCATTATATATTGCAACATTTCTTCATCGGGTAAACACAACACGCGATTTATAATAAATAGTTCAGTTTGACGCCGGCACAGGAGCTGTCAAAGAGTGTAAGATCGTGCAAAAAAAATAGTGGCGCGCGTTTCACTCAAAAGTAAATTTTGCGCTGTATTTACAATGATTATTTAATATTGTGCTTATATTTCACTGCATAAATAACTTAATTTTAAATTTTCACATAGATTACTATAATATTTTATTGTAAAAGTTAATAAATTAGGTGGCCGGAAAGTGACACATAAAATTTTCCTATTATTTGGTTATCGGCCATGTGGCCGGAAAGTAGCCCGAGTTTAGTCTAAACACTTTGTCTCTTTCATTTATTTGGTTACCTACTATTAGTCTTCTTTCTTATTTATAATGAATTGTATCCTTGCGAAGACACTAGCTTTCAGTTTTCGGCCACCAAATACTGCAATTTGAATGGTTATTGATGAAACTAAAATACCCGTTTTAGTTGTGGCCGAAAACTAGATTGAGTCTAAAATTATTATTTAGTTTTCGGCCAACTTAAAATTGTATGAAACAATAGGAAATTATTTCATACAATACCAATATCATCATACAAAAAAAACCGAAAATTAAATACTGCTTTGGTTGACGGACATATTTCATGAAATATTTCATTCGCGTTGCGTTTTAGGAAGAAGAATCTTCTTCCTAAGACACAACTAATAAGATATTATTTTCTTCAGATGGCTCCTCCAAAGAAATATAATTAGTAAATGGTTTCAGAAAATGTGGACTTAATGACTTTGATCACCATGTAGTATTATTCAACATGTGTGCGCAATACCCCGGAAAGATTAATTAGTGAAAATTCAGACACCAGAAAAAATATATTTCTAACGAAATAACTAACGCAGACCTAGTTTCCATAAAAAGTTTTGAAACATTTTAAATCAAATCTGGCAGAAAAAAAACATGGTTGGCGATCTTCTAGTAACTATGAATTCATCTACCGATGCATTAGAATCGTTTATTGATAACAATATTTCAACATTGCATTTGTCAGGAAGTTATTTGGATATCAGTTCTTTAGTATCGTTAGATGATGTTCTTGTAATCCCAACTCAAATAAGCATTCCAATGACAACAGTACTGACGATGCCGGAAAGGGTGATAGATTCCAGTAATGCATTAATAACGACTCAAAGTAGTACAATGGCCACGATGATACCACCACCACTAACACCGATGATAACAAACAACGCCTTTGAAACTTTAGAAAATGTGCTGGTTGATATTCCAATAAAACAGACTAGTACACCTCTACAAACTAGTGAAACATTGGCTTCAGTATTATTAAATAAAGAATACAGAGATGCGATAGAAAAAACATTTATTTAAACCGGAACTCGTAAAAAATCAACCATTAACAGTACACGTACACCTTCTTCTGTAGCAATTTGATATGCAGAGTGGCGAAAACTTTATAAAGATAAAGAGAAAGTGAAAATAGAGAAGTTAGAACTAAGTTAAAAAAAGATAAGATATTTTGAAAAAGAAAAGTTAAAAAATGATAAAGTTCAAAAACGAAAAATCGCAAAATCCAAGAATTCCATGAAGGAAAATGAAAGAGTAAAAGTAAATTGCACCTGGTGTTATGACATTTTAATAAGCGATACAGAAGAAGATATGAAAAAAATATTGGATGTGACTTTTGCACCAAATGGATTTGAGATGTATAGATTTTGTTGGACTAAAATATGAGGCAGCGCTCGGGAAATTACAGCACATCTTCTCGTCAGGTTTACCTCAAAACGAGACTGTACAACCATTGCGTGTTGCCAGTGATCACCTATGGAAATGAGACGTGGTCTTTCACTGCTGGCCGGATGAGGAAGCTCAAGGTTGCTCAGCGAGCTATGGACAGGGCTATGCTCGGAGTTTTTCTGCGTGATAAACTTAGAAATAAGGATATCCGTAGTAGATCCAAAGTGACCGACATAGCCCAAACGGGTTAGTAAGCTGAAGTGGCAATAGGCCGGCTATGTAGCTCGAAGAACCGACAACCAATGTGTAAAAAGGTTCTTGAATGGCTGCCTCGTAACGGCAGACGAATTGTAGGGCGTCCCCCCACTAGATGGAGTGACGACCTGGTAAGACATGCAGGAAGTCGAAGGATGCAGGTGACTCAGGACCGTGTTTTATGGTATTCCTTGGGGGAGGCCCACGTTCAGCAGTGAATTTGTGAAGGGATGTAATGGAAAGGCTGATGATGATGAAAATATGAGCAAGTACAAAAAATGAGAAGATTTGATTGCCATATTTAACGACATGAAATTTTGTTATAATTTTACAAAAATTATATTAAGTTAAGGTAAAGGCACCTTTTCTATCGTGTCTAATGCAGTGGCCGAAAACTAAAATTCTTGTGGGCCGAAATTTAAAATTTGTGGCCGAAAACTAGCATTTTACATATTTTTCACATCAAAAATTATTATAAAAAAGAGATTTTTCTTGTAGCATCAATGAGTTGTAAAAATGAAAACTACATTATGTAAGCTACAAATTAACATTAACAGCACTAGGCCAGCATAATGGCAATTATTTTTTTTAGTACCTTAAAGGTAACAACTCCACTAAAAGGCCGAAAACCGGCGCAACGACCCTATTATAGGTCCAGATACCGTTTACTCGCGCCTAAAACGCTTCCATTTCAAAGGCGCCAATATTGGCGTATTCGTTCGATCGTTCCGCCCTTACGCCAGCAACGTTCGCTGTGAACATACGTCACACACCGGTGTTTTTAATTACGCAAAATGACTGTTTGTGCTGTGAAATCATTTAAAAATTACTCTTGGAAAAAAGATAAGGATAACAACATCACTTTTCATAAGTAACTATACAATTTTATGGTGTATTTCTTTGTAAAAGAATACGAAAGCTAAATGTCAATACAAGTAATAATACTGCGCAATAATATTCAAGTGTTGCCTAGTCTATGAAATATTTTTACCATTTTTTAATGTCATGATCAACCGCAAGGGATATCTGTATAGGGGTTTTAAACAGTCTAATTTTACAGATTTTACCCAACCTATAGAGTTAAACCGTTTTAAGGGTTAGGGTTGAACTAAATCTGGCAGCATGAAATTGCACTTTCCTGTGCTTCTATCCTTTTTGTTCACTCAGAACGCGAGAGCGCGAGTGTATAGTTCCACCGTCAAAAAGCCGATTGTAAACCGGTTTTAAAAGTTTATCTATCATTCTTGACAATCCATACTAATATAATATTATAAATGCGAAAGTGTGATTTTTTGTTTATTTGTTTTTTTCCTTTCTTCACGCAGCAACAGAACGGGGCAATTTTAAAAAATTAAACATTTTGCTATGTCTTGGCTGAAGTTTACACTTACCCAAACTTACTTTTTTTCGTCATTTTACTTAGGATTGAAAAATAATTTAATGTTTTCGTAAAAAGCGGCAATATTTTGTGTTCTACAGTACAAAAGTGTAGTACTCTGTATATATTTAGTAATAATAGATTATAAATATATGTTACATACATAAATATCTACTGTGCTATTTTATTTATTTTAACTGTTACATTAATTATAGGTTTTATTACATATCTTCAATATTTTAGTGCGATGTTCGTACCTACATAAAAACACATAAGCAACCATATTATCCCCATACACACACGCACACATAGGCACACGCCACGCACACACATTTTATACTCTTAGAATCAATAGGTACGTCAATATGAATGAAATATAAAATCTCCCACATTTTTTGGGTAGTCGATTCACACTGTTATTACCGAAGTCACGCACATTAATGCAGCCATGGTGCGTAAGATATGCGCGTCACGTGGTACTCACGCACACATGAATCAAAGACTGTCTTCACTATGAACGTTGCGGTGTGTTAGCAACACGGTATCTGGACCTATAAAACATCTTTTTAGGTAACATTATTTTATTATTTTTTGGGAGACTAAGATATTTAAATATGGCCCACCCGCAAAATCCGCGCTTAGACGTGCCGTTGCGGTAAATAGCCCGTCGTAAACGAAACTACAAGATGATTTATATAAATGGGCGCTGATTTTATTAGCATCTTAAATGTAAGAAAAAGAAAAGAATGAAAAAATAATGAGACTATAATTAAGACAATTTTTATTGAATTTTCACGCCACGCGCATGGACTGCATTCTAAAAATATTGTGTTGATTTGGGTTATTGGGTCATCATCATCATCATTATAACCCTTCACAAGTCCACTGCTGAACATAGTCCTCCCCCAAGGAATGCCACAAATACTCAATCTTATGGCGAGTAAAATAAAGCCATTCTCTATCATTTCTCAATATGCAATCACTCAAAAAATTTGTGTAACATTTTTATACTTTTTTTCCTTGTTAATGTGTGAGTTTAGCGACAGCGATTTTCATATAAATTATGCACTTTGCCACTTCCTCTTGCTTTTAATATTCCGTATTTTGCACACACACTTTTCAATAATAGGAATAGGTATAATAAATATATACAAACTAAATGAATATAGGAAATTTCATATTAGAAAGATTTCATATTTAATAATACCTGTAAAAATGAGGATAAGAGTGTATATATAACATTAAAATATACTTTTTTTTTTAAATATAACTTCTATTTCAAACTACTCATATTATACTACATAGTTACTTAGTCTAACTCACCACATTCTGCAATGACAATTTTTTTGATGGTGTTCCATTTTTGGAACCTAACTTTTCCATTTTCTTAACAACATCCAAAAAAATAATGTGGTCAAGTTGTGCCTTAATTATTTTATATGTTCCATCCTTGTTAAGGGAAGTGCTAAATTTTTAGCTTTATTTGGGTAAAGAGATGGAAAAGAAAGAGAGAAAATTGATTAAAAAGCTTTAATGATAGGGGAATTATCCGATAATAATCATTTGGTTTAATCAAGGATTTGTAATTACACAATAACTAATCAAACATTGTTAATTGCTGTTCGCCTGGGGTTTATACGGCCTAGGCACAGAATAAATAATAGTACTACGTACAGAAGTTGCACTCTTTTGATGTTGAGTGCTTGCCGACGTTTTAATAGCCTACATAGTTATTATTAATCAGATAAATCGCGCACGCAAGCTAAAAAAAACTTTATCGTTACGTGCGAATGTCCGTATTACTTTACATCTTTTCTCCTTACTACGTCACAACGGACTTTCCGTGGTTGCTAAGGGCTGTTAATAAAGAGTAAAAAATACATTTTGAAATGGTAAGTTACTTAGGTAATATGGTCAATTATAGTCAGCACAGATACTTTATCTGTGCTGACTATAATTGACCATATTGTTCACTATGTGAGTTCTGTGTTGTCCAACGCATTGCATGTGTCAGAGTCAAAAAAGCATTCTTAAATAATTTTGACAACGCCATAATGAATTGGACTAGCAGCAGCGTGTTACAAATTTTACAAACCATTGATTTTCGTCCGCTTTGCTCCTGTTTTGCTCATGATTATTTATTAAAATTATTTACGCGATTTAGGATATTTTCAACGATAAGATTTATTAACCGATAATTCAGAGAAGCAAAAAATATATAAATCATTTTATAAAAATCAAAAACATATTTGATTGACAAATAAAAAATATGGTTATTTCGCAAGATTCGTTTTATTACAATAATCATCATAGGTATAACCCTAGCGCATTCGTGCGATGACGCGCTTGCACGTGAGTCGCACGGCGGTCAACACAATCTCGACTCTTTATGCGCGTACTTATGGTACATTTTCGTCTCGCTGCGAACAGTAGATATTATTATTAAAATTATGTAGGCTATTATAGCGTAGGTATTTTCGCTTTTGTATGGGAGTGATGTATATGTATAGTAAACTATTTATTAATCTGGTATTACTTCTGTCGTTAAATTACAGTGGACCCCCGGTAATCCGACAAACATTTTGCAGGGCAGTGTCGGACTATCGAATTTGTCGGATTATAGAGTACTGCCTAAGACCCCCTATAGTCCGGAATTTTTTATAAAAGAGTACCTTGTAATCCGACAAATTCCAGATCCAATGATAAGGTTCTATATGTTATACATATGTACTCTGAAGTACAAATTATAAGTACTTCATTATGTAATACGTACTATGTCAAATTTAGTAAATTAAAAAACACAATAGGGAGCTTACATTTTATTATAAAATTAACGTCATTAATGCTATAGAACTTACAAAAAATATGCAATTACTTTATATTAGGAAATAATTGTTGTAAAATAATTAAAAATTATTTATCAATCAATTTAAGAATCATAAAAATATTCACTTCTTTTTTTTTGTTTAACGTTGTTGAAACGCGAGATTAAAGCTTTGTCCCTCAGTCTTCTCAAAAGTAAAATAAGTTAATATACGCGATAAAATCCGTAAAATTAGTTTTATTTAAAAGTAAAATTTCGTTGTTATATGCACCATTCTCTTCAGCCCATTGCAAACCCAGCTCAAAGGCGTTAATTGCATCTTGTACTGTCACTTGCGGAGTAGTTGCAATTACTTCGTCGTCATCTTCCTGATTTAATGTTGTGTAACTAGAAATCTCTTTTATAATCTCTTCATCAGACATTTCATGAAAAATATTTTCCTCTTTACCCATTCCACGGTACCAGGTTTTCAAATCTTTCGGACGTATCTCTATTTCAGCAGCAATTTGCTCTATAACTGCCGAAGGTATACTGATTTGTGGATCGTTGGTAGAAGTGGCGACTATATCTGGCCATAACTTTTTCCAAGACGATGTAATAGTTGATGAAGGTAATGCATTCCACGATTGACAAAGAGCAAAAACCAAGTCTTTCATATTAAATTCTTTTAACGTTTTTTCTATTGGCTGGTCTTTTGATACGGCTTTCAGAAGTAGGTATTTCTTATAATCTTGCTTTACAAACTGAATGATATGCTGATCCATGGGTTGAATCAGTGCAGTGCAGTTTTGCGGAAGAAACATTGCAGTGATGCATTTATCCTCAGTTGTCAGTTCTTCTTCAGACAGATGACCGGGAGCGTTATCGAGAAGCAATAACGCTTTTTGAGGAAAATTATGATCTTTCAACTATTTTTTAACTTCTGGTACGAAGTATTCATCAAACCACTTTTTGAAAATACCTTTTGTTATCCACGCACTTTTTGTCCATAATAGTGTACAGGAAAATCAATGTTTTTGTACGCACTTGGTTTATTAGATTTTCCAACGACCACCATCATTAGCGTGTGTTTACCCGCAGCGTTAACACATGGTAGTATTTTATTATTTCTTTATAAAAATATTTAGCTTTCATGACCGACATGGGTCCCGAAATGGGCGCATGCCTATTTCTTTCCTGAAGAAACGACATGTATAAAGCTTCTTCCACTTCTGGATGTTCAGCTTTCTTGAGTGTCTGTCTCTTACCTGGCCCACAGTCAGTAGTTGACACGAACTGTTTAATCTTCTCGTGTTTTTTTTTAATGTCATAAATTATAGATCGGCCTAAGCCGTATTCACTTGCTAAACTACTAAACGATTCATTACGATTTAGGCGGTCTAAAATATCACATTTTTCTTTAATTGTCAGTGTTTTGTGCTTTCGCTTCTGAGCTTGTGATGACATTACTAACTACGAAATACGAATACGTACTACACAATAAATAAACAACAAACAGTGAACACACGCTAGGCCGCACCGCTATCTTCATCACATGTATGTAGTCAAATTCAAACTAAGCAATCAGAATCAAAAAAATACCCTACGCGTCGAGCACAATAGTGGTGGTGCGTACAAGTTATAACTTGTTCAATCAGGCATTTGCGAAGATTGCCAAAAAATATCTAATAATAAATAATAGATCATGTCGAATTACAGGCGGTGCCGGATTAGACAGGGGCCGGATTACCGGGTGTCCACTGTATTACTTAATTATTTTTTCGCTATAAGTACTTATCTAACAAAAAAATTAAATAAATTTACCTTTCATTATCCTTCGGTAACTCAAAAATGATATATCTGAATCCTTTTAAATGCTCGTTAAGCATCCATACCCGCAACAATTGTAGTAGGAACGATGTTTTGCCATTATAATTTACCAAATAGAGGTAATATACATATATATATATATATATTATTCTTAAATTACATTAAAACATTTTCAACTATTTTATTCTAAAATTAAATATACTAAAAAAAATCGTTTAGAGCGCGCTAGCCCCGACTGCGATCTACCCCTGGGGCAGCTCGCGATTGTAGGTAATTATTTCACGCAGGTAGCAAGAGTGACAGAGGCCTGGCCTAGGTTACGATTGCTGTTCGAATGCCGAGGATTGGTGGGTAACATTGACCCTTCAATGATGGAAGCTTATAATAGTGTATAAATTGCAAATTTATTATGTAATAAATATAAAAAAATATATATTATGTAAATATAGTGTACTACTCTGTGTAAAAAGTATCGGGAATATGTCAATAAAAAGACCCGCGTAAAAGAGGTCGTTCTAATTTTTTTACTGCATGTTGGTAGCACTGTACTGATTTAGCGCGCAAAGTTTTTTCGGATCTAAGTTCTGCAAGATCCGCCGCAAAAAAACACAAAAGCTCTCCGATCACACTCTTATCTCATGACTGTTAGACGGTAGATGAAGCTACATTCTTTAACAGACTTGACAGCAACTGAACAGACAGATCTCCAAATGTATGCGGCGGGATTTACGCAACTTCAATACAGCTTGTATTGAAGAAGCGATCGAGCAGAACCAAGGCTCCAAAGTCTTTGCCAGAGATCTGTCTGCCAGAAAGAGCCAACTGTCGAAGCTGAAGACCGAGTGTGGCAGCATCGTTTCCGGGGCACTTGAGATTTTGAGTAAGATTGAGAGGTTCTATGGGCAGCTGTACACGTCATCGTTGGAGCCACACGCAAGTGTGAGTAACGATCCAAGAGCGAGTCTTATCCGACACTATTCCGAAGATATCCCGGACGTCAGTCTGACCGAGATTAGAATGTCTCTCCAGCACCTTAAAAACGGCAAGGCCCCAGGCGAGGATGGAATTACAGCGGAGCTTCTGAAAGCGGGTGGAAAACCGGTACTTGAAGTCTTTCAGAAGCTCTTTAATTCCGTCGTCCATGGTGGCATTACAACGGAGGCGTGGAGCAGAAGTGCGGTGGTCTTGTTCTTCAAGAAAGGTGACAACGCTCTCTTGAAGAACTACAGACCGATTTCCCTTCTGAGCTGCGTCTACGTGCTGTTTTCGAGAGTCATTACGAATCGTCTCGCGCGCAGACTTGACGACTTCCAGCCTCCCGAACAAGCCGGTTTCCGAAAGGGATTTAGCACCATAGACCACATACATACCCTTCGGCAAGTTGTACAGAAGTCCGAGGAGTACAATTTGCCACTATATCTGGCATATGTGGACTATGAGAAAGCCTTTGATTCCGTTGAAATTTGGACGGTGCTGCAGTCCCTTCAGCGGTGCCAAGTTGACTGTCTGTATATCGTGAAGTGGTTGTACAGTAGGGCTACGATGGCTATCCGAGTACAGAACCAGAGTACGAAACCTATCCAATTGCAGAGAGGTGTAAGACAGGGTAAAGTTATATCCTCGAAACTCTTCACCGCTGCATTGGAAGACGTTTTCAAACTTCTGGACTGGAAAGGATACGGTATTAACATCAATGGCGAGTACATCACTCACCTTCGATTTGCCGACGATATAGTCCTTATGGCAGAATCGCTGGAGGACCTAAGCACTATATGCTCAATGACCTCAATAGTGCTTCCCAACGGATAGGTCTTAAGATACACATGGACAAAACAAAGATCATGTTTAATGTCCATGTCACACCTCTGCCAGTAGTTGTTGGGAGCATTAAGCTCGAAGTTGTTGACGAGTATGTTTACCTGGGACAAATAGTCCGACTAGGTAAGTGCAACTTCGACCGAGAGGTCAATCGACGGATTCAACTCAGCTGGGCAGCGTTCGGGAAGCTACGACACATCTTCTCGTCAGACATACCTCAAAACCTTAAAACGAAATTGTACAACCAGTGCGTGTTGCTAATGATGACTTACGGATCTGAGACGTGGTCTTTCACTGCTGGCCGTATGAGGAAGGTCAAGGTCGCTCAGCGAGCTATGGAGAGGGCTATGCTCGGGGTTTCTCTGCATGATAAACTTAGAAATGAGGATATCCGCAGTAGAACCAGAGTAACCGACATAGCCCAACGGATTAGTAAGCTGAAGTGGCAGTGGGCCGGCCATATAGCTCGAAGAACTGGCAACCCATGGGGAAGAAAGGTTCTAGAGTGGCAGCCTCGTACCGGTAGGCGAAGTGTAGGGCGACCCCCCACGAGATGGAGTGACGACCTGGTAAGACATGTAGGAAGTCGATGGATGCAGGTGGCTCAGGAGCGTGCTTTGTGGCATTCCTTGGGGGAGGCCTATGTTCAGCAGTGGACTTATGAAAGGCTGTAATGATAATGATGATGATGATCATGATCATCAAAACGGTTCATGCTGAGATTATTCAAGGCTCTAGTCAATTTGATTTATTACGTATATATGCAATTTATCGCAATATAATACGCGGTTAAGCGGTAGTTACCGGTGATATTTTTTTTTGAATTCATGTTACACCTATACTCCTATCGTGTCTACTTTTGACATTTCCAAAACCAGCGGTTTAATTGATAGCTTGATAGGTGAGAGGGAACATCTTCATCATCATCATTACAGCCCTTCACAAGTCCACTGCTGAACATAGGCCTCCCCCAAGGAATGTCACAAAACACGGTCCTGAGCCACCTGCATCCATCGACTTCCTGCATGTCTTACCAGGTCTAAAAAGGTTCTCGAGTGGCGGCCTCGTACTGGCGCACAGGGGGCGGAAACGATCAAAACTACGCGCGAGGCAGTAAATCTAATCCATATGAAATATTTTTTTTTAAATAGTCGTAATTATGTCTGTTTTCTTGTAGCACTACGCAAAATTCATTTTAGGGGTAGAAACCCCCCTATCAACCCCTAAGCAGGCTAAACCACCAGATTCTGGGTAAAACGAGTTCGATCAACTACATATATATAAGGAAATATATATTTCCTTATAAATATGTAGTTCATTCCCACATACTCTTACGACCTCATAAACTACCCCTAACAACCCCTAAGCAGGCTAACACACCTAGCTCTGGGTAGAGCGAATTTAATCAACTACTTTTCTGTAAATAAATTGAGATTTCAACTACAGATAGGCTAACCCACCTTAACCCTCACATACTTCGTTTTCACATACCCTTACAACCCTAATAATCTACCCCTAACAACCCCTAAGCATGCTATATTTTCTTATAAATATGTTTTTGAAAAAAAATTGTTCAACACCCACAATATTTTTTTAATACTTATCCAACGACAGCACACACGATTGAACAGACGGGTAAAAAAAATCACCTATGTGGAAGGTACCAAAGGTAAAATGTTTTCAAGTTTATATTTCACAACTTTGTAGGCGCGATTAAAAAGTTTGTCATCGAAACAAAATTAAAATCAAAAATATATGTTATTTATTATTATTAGTTTATTATAATTACCTAATTTCTTAACAGTTGCATTGTTTTTTACAGGAACGCTATCTAGATGAACAAAAGGCTTAGACGTAGTTTCCCCATAGAGCTCTTGAAAGAATCTCAGTACTGCGACACCATCTCCCCACGAATGCTCGAAATTGATGCCAGAATAACCATCTTTAGTTACAATAAGACTAAAAGACTTATCAAACCATCTGTAAAGTAATAAGAACATATTATTAAATAAACAAACTGATTCAAGTTATAGTTTACAATTAATATACTTATTTCTCGTTAACACCTTTTATGTAATACAAATACATTTAATTATTATTATTTTTAGTTCAAAAGATTTTTGGCTAAACATGCATTTATTTTAAACAGACGTCTTATAGTCAGTTGTTGTGAATAGCGCAATTATGAAGAATCGGCTGAGATATTATCATTTGTCTAAATCGAACGACTGGTTTAGCAGCTATGGGCGGACATAGAACCGATATATTATATTTATATGATATTATATCTGTTGTCCATACGGTTATACATACCTACATTTTTTATGATTTGTGTGTATATACACAGATCATAAAATTGTGCCCAGTTGGTTTTTGAACACATTTTAAGGTTTTATTCCGATACGCACTGTCAGTAGCTGCAGCGCAGTAGTTAGCAACATCTAATGCCGGGAATTTTATTATAAATGATTTATTAATTGTATAAATAATTAACATTAAAAAATTATTTTAAAAATATAATTTTTAAATAATTTTATCCTTAGTTCATCATGAAATATTGAATTATTTAAATTCAAATTCCCGCGATTAGATGGCGCCAACAACCTGTAGCGTTACAGCTGCTCGCAGCGCATTTCGTAATACGCCCCAAGTTGATTTATGAACGTATTCTAAGTCGATTTTTAAACGCGTGCATAATATGCGTAATGTCTTTGCTAGGGGAATCCCCGTCTCATCTAAATATTACGATCGAACGTCAAGTGACGATCACTGTTTGTTTTTGTGGTTAATTGTGGGTGTGAGTAATAATCATTGTTACAGCGCATTTCCGAATACGCCCCAAGTTGATTTATGAACGTATTCTAAGTCGATTTTTAAACGCATGCATAATATGCGTGATGTCTTTGCTAGCGGAATCCCCGTCTCATCAAAATATTACGATCGAACGGCAAGTGACGATCACTGTTTATTTTTGTGGTTAATTGTGTGTGTGAGTAATAATCATTGTTATAGCGCATTTCGGAACACGCCCCAAGTTGATTTATGAACGTATTCTAAGTCGATTTTTAAACGCGTGCATAATATGCGTGATGTCTTTGCTAGGGGAATCCCCGTCTCATCTAAATATTACGATCGAACGTCAAGTGACGATCACTGTTTGTTTTTGTGGTTAATTGTGGGTGTGAGTAATAATCATTGTTATAATAATTATTACCGAATTTATTGCATGCCGTAAGAGCAAAGCGCGCAGGTATGTACTACTAGGGCCTAAAAATTACGATTCCAACGTTTTGTCGCATGAAATCGTATCTAGCAATCATATTATACATAAATGATATAAAAGGCACATTGTCAGAAAGATAAATGATTGTTGAACTTATTAATATTTCTTTAAATCGATTAATTGCTATTTTTACATAAAAAAGGGGTTTTAGTGCTTTATGGTGTGGATTTATCAAGTCCGCATGGCGCAGTAAACACGATATCTTTTGAAAATATAAATTTTTCAACTCAATCTATTTTTAAAACACTTCATTTATCATGTGAGAAGCCATGGAATGTAAATGACAGTTAATTTTGTTTTGTTTAGTTATAATTATTTTTTTCGGCTAAAAATGGCGAAATATTCGGTGGTTTGTAAGCCTTGTATTAATTTATTTAAGTAAATACACTATTTCACTCCGTCATTCGTCAATTCGTCATTCCGGCCACGGCCGCCGTTGTGAGTGGATATTGTATCTCTTGTTTGCAGCGAAAAAGATCGCCGTAGAAATACTTGACCAAGGTAACACAAGGTAAGATATTATTATTATTTTTATAATCACAGATTTTTATTACAATATTTTTTGTTTCCCTAAAAGCACGCAGGATTTATATATAAATATACTTATACGTCTTGGACTTTATAGACCTGAAAGTGTACTTCGGTATCTGCTACTGGAACTCCTCGACGAGGAGAACTAGATGTGTCGAGCTTGGGCTTGTTTTGTTAGTTATGATGAGACCTTACCTCTGGACTTGATAGAGTGACTTGAAAGTGTACTTTGAAGACTGCCACTTGGACTCCTCGACGAGGAGAACTAGATGTGCCGAATTTGGGCTCGTTTTGTGAGTTATTAGTTATGATGAGACCTTACCCCCGGACTTGATAGAGTGACTTGAAAGTGTACTTCGGTGACTGTTACTGGAATTCTTTAACGAATAGAACTACAATTTACATTTTAAATTTTTTCACGATCATATGAGCATTATGAGTCATGCATTTTTGGATTTTCCAAGCTTTTTTAAAATTGTAATTTGGATTTACCAATATAAATTTAAACTACCATAGTGGAAATAAACGATTTACAAGAATAACAGATAAGAAAAATACATATTATATTAACTAATGAGTATTGTACTTCCTTAATGTATTTATATCGTTGATGAAGTGTAAATAACTCCTAACTGATAATGATAAACGTCCGCCGATATAAAATTGAACTTTTATTATAATTCTGGCATTCATCAGCGTTAAAATATATTTATGTATATTTTTAGGTTGTAAGAAGCAAGTGATGAGCGTAACAAGAAAAAAGCTTTCTGGAGCTGAAAAAAGAAAAAGAGCTAAAGACAAAATTGAAGACGTAAATAAACCGGATTCTAAGTTGATTAAGTGGATTCACGAAGGAGGCTCATCGTTAAGCTCCATTTATAGTTCTGAAACGATTCCGAATAACTCTTGTATCTCGAACATTATACGTGGTAGAGCCATGCTGTAGCTATATTAATTGTATAGTTGTAGCACGAATGAGTCGGCTCGACCGGGGAAGGACCACGCTCTCACAGAATACCAGCGTAAAGTAGCAGCTTAACGCTGCTGTGTTTCGTATGATGAGTAGAGAACCGGAGACCCTTTTTACTGAAACGAGGCATTCCATCTTAGTCCCCAGGGGTGACAACCCATCTACATTTTGATACCTAATCGAGGATAGATGTAATATCTATGGGTCACAGCTATCACTTACCATCAGGTGGACTGTATGCTCGTTTGTCACCTTAATTCTGTTAAAAAAAATTCGACTGAATAGTTGAAATTTCAAGGCTCGGACGATGGTAAACAGTCTTCATCGTCGGTATTATCTCAGCTGGAAGATGACGTTCAGTTAGCATCTAGTGACTTATTGTAGTCAAGCAGCAAAGACAAAATTATCGATGTAATGAATCCAGGTACATGGCTGAGCCACGAGAAAATGATAGATCAACAAAGATCATTCTTCAGCAAACAAGCTGTATTACTAAATGACGAACATCCAAATAACATAGAGTTTAAGTCTACTGAACGCAACCGTAAGCATTTGACACATAACATGTGTTTCGGAACAATGGCAAATAAGGAAAATATTAAAAGGTCCTGGCTTGTTAATTCGAAAACAAAAACTGCACTTTACTGCATTGCCTGCAAGTTATTCGCCAGCACTTTTGCATCAGCCTTGTGTAATGAAGGTGTCATTAATTGGAAAAAGACTTCGGAAAGATTAGCTGAGCATGAAGTATCACAAACACATAAAGAATATGTTATCAAATGAAAAACTCGTCTGCAGCAAATAAAATTGTGTCAGGACAGAAAAGTGTAGACATATGCTACGTGTAGTAATAAACGCTGTTATATATATATTGCCACAAACTGTCTTTCTTTTAGAGGTTCTAAAGAAAAACTGACAATTTCACTGAAAATTTTCCTCAAACTCAAGGAAATTTTCTTCATTTAATAAGTCTGCTTGCTAAATACGATCCTACTCTCAAATACCATCTAGACCATGTAAAAAAAGGACAGGTATCCTATTTGTCGAAAACGATACAAATTGAAATTATCGACATAATGACAAACAGTTCAAAATACCATTATTAATATCATCAAGGAGGCCAACTATTTCACCATCATATTTGATTGCACTCCAGATGTATCTCACACGGAACAAATGAGCCAGGTGATTCGATTTATAAAAATAACAGAATCTGGATGTGAAATAAAGGAAAGCTTTATTGAGAATTCTAAAAAACTAGAAGCTGATGTGCAAAAATTTCGTAGACAATTTTACGCCAACTGATCTAATATGGCTGGTATACATAAAATAGCCCAATTCAGAGTTATGCAAATCAACGAGCTGGCAGAGTTTGTACCATGTCTAGCATACTCTTTAAATCTTGTGGGCGTGCATTCAGCGTCATCATGTCCAGAAGCAGTTAGCTTTATTGTTTACACGGTGGAAAATAATGCAAAAGTGTACAAAAACAAACTTAAAAGGTAGTAGTCAAACTAGGTGGTCGGCTAAATACCAAGCTGTTACTACTAGCTGTTACAGGGGTCGAATCTAGGACCGTTGGAGTTTTGATCATGATAAATGACTTACCCAATGTTGTGAAGAAATCAAAATGTTTATTATTTGCGGACGATCTTAACTGTGGTCGTCTCCAAGACGATATAAATAAAGTTGTTGAATGGAGCAAAGATAACAAATTACAATTTAATACCGCTAAATGCTTAACAATATCTTTCACGCGCAAACATATGCCCATAGAGTGTACATATTACATTGACAAGACACCTATGTCTAGGGTAATGCAAATCAAGGATTTAGGAGTAAAGTTTTCTGCTGACTTAACATTTAAGGATCATATCGTTGACACATGTAAAAAGGCTTTTAGAACTCTAGGTTTTTAAGTTACGAACGGTTAACGGTTTCACAAATGTGCAAGCTATTATAGCTTTGTACAACACACTAGTTCTGAGTCATCTGGAGTGTAATTCAATCATCTGGGCTCCACATGAGAAGAAGTACGATCTAATGCTGGAGAAGGTACAAAACAAATTTGTAAGGTATTTGTATCTCAAGTTATATGGGGTTTATCCTTTTTACCCACTGCAAAACCCCACATTATTTGTTTTGGGTATGGTAGGATACAATCAGCTCAGGGTAAGGAGAGAGCTTAGACTGGCTTCATATATTTTTATGGTCCTTAGGGGTAGGATTATTAATGAGAATATGTTGAAGAAGATTAATATTTATGTTCCGGATAGATATGTATGGCGGCGGCGTCAGCCAGACCTACTGGCCGTCCCTAGATGTCGCACTAACTTACTGCGAGAGGCACCCCTGACGCGAGCTTTTCGAACATTAAACCTGATCGACAGAGAATCAGATTTATTATTTTGTACTCTGAACGAATTCACAAAACTTGCTTTATGGATAATTAGTTATAAGGTAGCATAGTAATATAGGTAATATATGATTGCAAATAGTGCTTTATCTATCGCATTGGGTAGAAACCTGTAATGTTAGATATAAGTTGGATATATAAATAAATAAAAAAAATACTCTATTAAATAATTTACCAGCAGTCGTCAAAGCTCTGGAAGAAATTGAAAAATCTTCTCTAGTCACAGAATCTAAGTATGAAGCTGGTCATTTATTATATGCGGTGATGGATTTTAAATGTATCCTCGACTTCACAATTTGGGATAATATTATTCGAGAGATTAATAGGGTGAACGTTGGAATTCAAAACAAAGAGGGTAATAAAAGTCTTGTTAAGATTTTGCAAGGAATGAGAGAAAAACCAATAGAACATTGGATCAAAGAAGCTGCACCTCTATCAGAAAAGTTAGAAATCGAGCCAGTCCTTAAAATCAAACGAATTTCCAAAAAGAAAAGGCAAGACGATGAAATCTGGGAGGACGAATCAATAACGCTCGATCCGACTGGTTTATTTTCCAAAGTTATATCAAAGTCATATATTTAAATCTGGTAGTACATTAGACCCCGCCAATTTTAGACCTATTTCTGTACTACCAACACTTAGTAAGATTTTTGAAAAAATTATTCTAATTTAACATTTTTTTTATGGAATAGGGGGCAAACGAGCATGCGGCTCACCTGATGGTAAGTGACTACCGCCGCCCATGAACAACCGCAACACCAGGGGAATTGCAGATGCGTTGCCGGCCTTTTAGAAAGGTGTAAGCTCTTTTCTTGAAGGTTCCTAAATCGTATCGGTCCGGAAAATTCGCTGGTGGTAATTGATTCCACAAGGAAGTCGTGCGAGGGAGAAAAATTCTTCTAAATCGCACAGTGGTGGACCGCCAATCATCCAGATGGTATGGATGGTAACGCAAGTTTTGACGCGATGTGCGATGGTGAAATTGAGCGGCTGGAATTAGTCCGAACAATTCCTCAGAGCACTCCCCGTGATAGATGCGATAAAATACGCAAAGAGATGCAGCATCTCTACGCAGTGCCAGTGTATCGAGCCGATCAGAAAAAACTCGGTCGTCGACGATTCGAAACGCTCTGCGCTGGATGCAGTCAAGTAGAAGGAGCTGGCACTGGGGTGCCCCGGCCCAGAGATGAGAACAGTATTCCATGTGGGGTCGAACTTGCGCTTTGTAAAGTTGCAAGCGATGTGCCGGCATGAAATACTGTCTCGCTCTGCTGAGCACGCCAAGCTTTTTAGAGGCCAATTTGGCCTTCCCTTCCAAGTGACCACGAAACTGCACACTATTCGATATGTCGACGCCAAGGATTCCGATGCTGGCTGAGGCAGCAAGGGGAGTGCCTTGAAACTGAGGAGATACGACAAAGGGGTTCTTTTTAGCGGTAAACGCGCAAACTTGTGTCTTCTGGGGATTGAACTGGACTAGATTTAGTCGGCCCCAATCCGAGACTTTGTTAAGCAAAGACTCGACTTCAGACACAAGTTTGTTCCGGTACTCGGCGACGTTTTCCCGAGAAATATTGGCACGGCCGGTATATAAGGCATCACCAGTGCTGTCGTCCGCATAGCAATGAATGCTACCAGTTAGCAACATATCATTGATATGCAGGAGAAACAGCGTTGGTGATAGCACGCAGCCTTGTGGAACACCAGCGTTGATAGGCTTGAGATCAGAGCATGCACTGTCTTCTACGACCTTGATGCTCCGATCAGCAAGGAAACTGGTGATCCATTTGCACAATTTCTCGGGAAGCCCATAGGCAGGAAGCTTCGAAAGAAGCGCTTTGTGCCAGACCCGATCAAAGGCCTTCGCTACGTCCAAACTAACGGCTAATGCCTCCCCCTTGGACTCTACTGCCTCCGCCCATCTATGAGTTAAGTAGACTAGAAGATCACCAGCTGATCGACCCCGACGAAAACCGTACTGGCGGTCACTAACCAGCTGGTGATCCTCAAGGTACCTCATGAGCTGGCAGTTTATAACGGCTTCCATTATTTTGGAGAACAAGGAGGTGATAGCGATAGGCCTGTAGTTGGACGGGTCTGAGCGGTCGCCTTTTTTAGGGATCGGGTACACCAAAGCTGTCTTCCATGAGTTGGGGACTACGCCTTGGGAGTAGGAGTACCGGAAAAGACGCGTTAAAACCGGTGCCAACTCCGGAGCACACGTCTTCAGCACAATAGGAGGGACTCCATCGGGCCCACTCGACTTGCTGACGTCCAGGGAGAAGAGTGCTTTGCGGACCGAGCGCTGTGTAAATCGCACATCCGGCATGGAGCACTCACATCGCGGGATGGTCGGCGGTGTGTTCCCCCTTTCATCTAGAGTCGAGTTGGACGCAAAAAGAGAGCTCAACAGATCGGCTTTCTCCTTTGCGGCATGGGCCAGTGAGTCGTCCTCTCTGTGCAGAGATGGAAGAGATGGCTGACAGAAGTTCCCTTGGACAGCCTTGGCGAGAGACCAGAATGCACGGGTTCCCGAAGGAAGGCGAACTAGCTTCTCACCAATTCTGCCGATGTGCTCAGACCTTGCCTTGGCAATGACGCTTTTGAAGGACCTGGAGGCGGAATTATACTTCTTTTTAAGTGCGCTGGTGTTTACATCCCGAGACGTTGATGCGTCAGCCCAGGCCTGGTAGCACTCCTGCTTATAGCGTGATGCTATTTTACAGGAGCGACCAAACCATGGCTGGGATCTGCCTCCGATGGGCACCACAGTAGATGGAATAAAAAGTTCCATACAACTAATGCCGGTGTTGAGCTGATTAAATATATATTTAATGCATGGGAGAATTCACAGGATGCTTTGGGTATATTTTGTGACCTATCCAAAGCCTTCGATTGTGTTCACCATGAAACATTAATCAGGAAACTTTAACACTACGGTGTAAGAAGTGATGCTCTTAAATTAATTATTTCATATTTAAGTAAGGGAACGCAAAAAGTTGTCATTAACAGTATGAGTTCTTCCGGGTCGATGGTACAGATGGGCGTGCCTCAAGGCTCAATTTTCGGCCCCTTTCTGTTTCTTGTATACATTAATGACTTACCTTACATAGTAGGAGATAACCATGATATAGTATTATTTGCAGATGACACTTCTTTAATTTTCAAATTAAGTCGACAATTGCTAAAATATGACGAAGTAAATAATGCTATATCTAAATTAGTAAATTGGTTCAATGTTAATAATTTGCATTTAAATGGCACTAAAACGAAATGTATGAAATTTATGACTCCAAATGTCAAACAATTAAATAGTAATGTAATTTTAAATGGGGAGAAATTGAGTCTTGTAGATACCACCATTTTTCTTGGAATCACACTAGACGCGAAGCTTCAATGGAGCCCCCATATATCAAAACTAGCAAGCAGACTTAGTTCTGCAGCATATGCCGTAAAAAATATTAGAAGTCTAACTAGTGTTGAAAAAGCTAGACTAGTTTACTTTAGCTATTTCCATAGCATAATGTCGTATGGTATTTTGCTATGGGGACACGCAGCTGACACTGAAATTATATTTGTTTTACAGAAGAGGGCCATAAGAGCAATTTATGATTTAAAGCCTAAAGAGTCGCTGCGACAAAAATTTAAGGAAATTAATATATTAACTTTGGCCTCTCAATACATTTATGAAAATGTAATGTACGTACACAAAAATAAAAGTAGTTTTACAAAAATAAGTGATATTCATTCTGTAAATACTAGGAACAGACACAAGCTAGTAGTACCAGTCACTCGACTCCATCGAGTCAGTAATTCATTCTTGGGGCGATGCATACGCTTTTACAACATAATTCCAGAAAATATACAAAATTTGACCTGCTCAAAGTTCAAAAACTTTATTAAACTAAGTATGTATAAAAAGGGTTATTATAATATTAAAGAATTTATAGATGATAATAACCCCTGGAAGTGAGGTGATCGCTCCCAAGCTATTTCTAATTTGTTGTGTTGTTAATTTGTGTAACATACATGATTGTAAGCTGTTATTTAAAAAAAAAAGTCCCGGTGGGTTTCTTGCTGGTTCTTCCCAGGACAGAGGTTATTTTCGAACCAGTGGTAATTATACAAAAGAGTGACTTTCAATAAGTATTATTTATAATCTATATTGAATAAAAAAGTTTCTGTTTCTGTTTCTATAAAAGTAATGTTTGACAAAATTTTAACAGAAATTAAAACAAGGGTAGAGAGCGCTGTCTTCGTGAAAATTTTGCCTTCCTTAGTGGCCACACCTTTTTAAATATGACGACTGACGAGCCGATCTAGCACAAAAAAATTAGAGAGACTCGAATCCAGTTCATTTTTGCCAGGAACTTGACGCTTTTAAAGAGCTAGTAACAGGAATTAGTGAAATATCAAATGCATTCGACCTGTTACAACATCAGTGCAAGCATGACTTGCATAAAGCGTTTCCTAATGTTATTATAGCTTTAATGATATAGTGCACATTACCTACGACATCTGCAAGCTGTGAGCGAAGCTTCAGCAAACTAAAAATAATTAAAACCTATCTGCGTTCAACAATGAGTCAGAAATGTCTCTATGTAGCCGTTGAAAATAAAACTGCCTTTGAGACAGACTTGGATGAGCTAATAGATTATTTCACTGAAAAGAAAGCAAGCCGCGTAAAGCTGTAGCAAGATTAGAGAGAAAAATGCTGAGACCTAAAGATCCTAAATGTCTTGATTGTTTGTTGTCTTTAATGACTATATGTGTTCTTTAAATAATTTTGTCACACAAATAATAAAGTTATTAGCTAATAGGTAATAAATAAAGAGTGCAAATTTATTAGAGTCACAAATCACAAAAAATGTCACCCATTATATATTTGTGTTTGCAAGTTATCTCTTCAGAGCGGGGGCACCACTATCAAGTTTTTGCCCCAGTTTAAAACAATCGTAGATCCGGGGCTGATTGTTAACACTGTTCCAATTAACAGGCTGTGGAATTTAGGTTCAGTATTTTGAAAAGGTTATAATTCCCCATTATTGCACTCGTTACTTAGTAGAGTGCATTGTAAACAGGTGACCCATGACTGTGGCACTTTGTAGAATTTGTTACATCCACTGCCTATTACATGCCCACGGCTTGACACAGATTTTTTCCAAGAACAAGCCAGTTGTCATAAATTACTTGAAAGAGTTGCCCATTCTTACCGCGCTGGGCACACGTGATGGTAATCTAAAAACCATACTCTTGGACTAATAGTGCAGTTTCCCGTTACTAGTATTTTCTAATAATTGACTACAACAAAGTAATTATTCACAGAGCTCTTTGCTTACCTGTTCAAGCCATCTCCATGCAGGAAATGCTGAAGTAGTTTGTGTTTATCATCATTTATGCTTACATCGTCTAGGATTAAATTAAAAATAGCAGAATCTATCTTTTGTAAAGCCTCCTTGTTGCCAGTATTTTCTAAATGCTGTCTTTGGTTTGCCCACTCATCACGATTTTGAGTCGTTAGTATTCCTAAGGGATATTTGGCTTCTTGTGAATTGTCATTTAATATGTCTGACAGCTGTCCTAGTATTTCAGTAGGTGATAATAAATTACCTGAAAAAAGGTGAATGTACCTAAATAAAATGTACATTATTTAACAATAAATTTAGTTAGATTTAGTAACAATAGGTGATATTCTGTCAAAAAATTAAAAAAGAAGAAATACAGATACAGCGCCTATAATCCCTCGCCCTTACCTCCTATCCACCACACGTAAATAATGGACACTCCCTAAAAATCAATTAAAGTTTAAAGTAAATGAACATTTCTCCAATTTAAAAAAAAAAGCACCTAAAATAGCATGAAACTCATAAAACTCACTTGACTCCCAGAAACTAAAATAAACCTTTTATGTCTTCTATACAATTTGGTTTTATAAGTATAGTTTCACTTTCTGTTAATTTTACTTTCATGTTTAACTTACATTTTATAATTCAGTTTAAATAAAATTTATTATTAGAAATTTTTTTTTTCTGTAAAAATTCATTGTGTCACCATTGCTGTTTTGTATAATGCGGCATATCTTATAATGAATTTGCTAATCTGAGAAGACTTTTGATATAGCCTCCACCTCCTAATCTCGACTGGCAACAACCAACTAGTTGAAATTCTACCATAATCCATGAGACTTTTCCTAATTTTTTTCCTGATTGTGCCACTTCTATTGACTTAATGTTTGTATCTTCTCTTGACCATGTTGCAAAACACGGTGAATGTGCAGCTGATGCCTTCCCTTATCATGACCTTATCTTCTTGTCTTATAAAATTAGAGCCTCTAAAGCTAAATCGAGGACTTTACTTCAGCGCAACTTTAGTCAGTTGAACCTTGAACTACTTCGTCGATATGCTTTAGATTGATTGGAATTTGTTTCTGGATGCTCCTATTGTCGATGAACAGGTAGCCTTATTCAATACTTTTTTAATTCGGTTATATGATAATCATGCTACTGTTCGACCAGTGCGTGTTAATCATCCTCCATCTCCACAGTTGAATGACGAAATAAAACAAATAATTGATAAGAAAAACAGAGTTAAAGCAAAATTCAAGTCAGATCCTAGTGATGCAAATAAAGAGAAATATACATTGATACGGAATAGTTACAACAACGTGTGTAGAAATGCACAACAACGTGGATTCATGAATCGGTTCGTGACCCTGACCCTGCTAGGGTCTGGGAATTCCTTAAGTCCTTAAGAGTTGGGAAGAGGAGTGAAATCATAACACACCATAATATTGACCTCAATCAGCTTAATCAGCACTTCTCTCCGTACTACGTACGACTACAGCACTTTTACAAATTATGGAAAATCAAAAATTGACAATACTAACTTTGTTAGATTTCAGCAATGCGTTTAATATAGTCGAATTTGATATCTTGTTAAATATATTGCGCTCTCTCAATATATCTCCGGGTATAGTTATACTGGTTTCGTAGTTACTGTTTGGGCGCCGACAGCGTATTCAAGTACAGGATGTGTATTCCTCTGGGACTGCTACTGTTGCCGGCGTCGCACAAGATGGCATGTTGTCTCCTCTCTTGTTTGAATTTTTTATAAATTCTATAAGTAATCACTGTCATCTGCTTACCACTCGTACGCCGACGATTTCCAAATTTACACTCAATCTACTCTGGATGATTTACCGAAAGCTATTGACACGACGAACGCTCATCTGGCTTGTATATTGGACTGGTGTAAATTTTATGGATTATCCATTAATCCAACTAAAACTCAAGCAATAATTATTAGTAGTTCGATATTAGTTGCTAGGGTTGACTTTTCTCTCATACCATATATTCTCCTCAATGGCATTCACATCCCTTATAGTTAGTTATAAAGTTAAGAATTTAGGAATATATATCGATTCCTGTCTAACATGGTCACCACAAGTCAATGAAGTAAGTAGAAAAGTGTTTGCAGTGCTAATCTCTCTGCAGAGACTTAGAAATTTTCTTCCTACTGCTACTAAAGTCGCGCTTCCTCCATCCCTACTTCTGCCTATGACGATGTTTTCAATCTGGACGTTACCGAAGCACAGTTGAATAAATTTTAGTAAATTCAAAAATTTATGCTTGCGATTCATATTTGGACTCCGTAAATATGATCACATTTCAGAATTTTGTAGATATCTCATCAAGTGACAGCCGATCCGTCTTCGCAGGAATACTCACATCTTTTTGCTTTATACAGCATACTGTTCAATCCCTCCACTTCACGTTGCCTGAAAGACCGCTTTGAATTCGTTTCCTCCTCTCACAATCGTCATCTACGTTCCACTAACAATTTTTTGCTTCGTATTGCAGCACTTTCATCCTTTTTTTCAATAAATCTTTTTCGGTTACAGCTGTACGCTTGTTGAACTCCTTGCCTTAACCTTATATATTCCCTTATACCTTATATATTCCTTACCTTATATATTACCTTATATATTCGACGTGCTAAGACCCTTTTTTCCTTCAAAATCTATTCAAAACTTATTACTTAGAACTGCAATATTCCCATCATAATTCCCATCCTTAATTGTATCTATCCTACCTATCCTCAACTGTCATCATCTGGTGTGTATTTATATACTTACAATTTTTTTTAACTTGATTATCAAATTTATGTGTACACCTTCCCTATGGCACAGAGTACAGATTTCTATAAAAGTATTTAATATAATGTTGCCACTTATAGTTAAAGTAAAATTGTCTGAATAGGGCTATGCATTTTGTGAACATACATATTATGCTCTTACTACAAATTACATAGTTTGTCTTCTTCTTGTTCTTTACTTTATGGCTTCTTTTAAAAGAACATAGTGTGTCCTAGCTTCAATTATGTGTTTGATATTAGCAGTATGAATGTAAATAATTGTATGTTTTACTTATTTCATGTATTTGTATCATATAATATAAATAAATTTTAGTTTTCTGCACTTTTTCTGAATATAAGCTTTAACAATGTTAAACCTCACATTCCTCTAAGTGTATACAACGTTTTCATTTCATATATACATATATAGATATAGTTGCATTAATGATAGTTGATAATTGACTAATTTTATTATTTGATTAAATAGAATTACAACTAGATAATCTATATGCTTAAAATACAATTTTAAAGTTAGAGATTATCAACAAATCTCACAGTAAGAACACTTTTTGGTCTATCGAAACAGAAATAAACCATAAAATAATAAAAACATTCAGATCATATGTTATAATGATAGTATATAGTGAATATAGTATGGCTGTGGGGCTAAATTTGTCATGGTTAAATATATAAAAAGATTTATGTAGCTCTCAATATACTCATAAAGAAGAGAAAGGATTATGAATTAACTTTAAAACAAAAAATAGTTACCATCTACATCCAATATATCAAAAATGTAAAAATTGCCATTTCTCTGAACTAGAACATGTTTACTGGTTTGATCCCTGTAAATCCTGTCTTTATTTGGCAATGGTATCCGAGTTGCCCCAAAAAGCCCTCTAAACTGGCTCATATCTAACGGAAAGGCTTTAAATAAATATGCACCATACCTGAAAGTTACCAAAAAAAATTTCAGTAAACAAAATGTAAAAATCTTTCAACAGTGGTAGAGCCACGCGACAGCTTTAGCTGTTGCATGGATGGGCCGGCTCGATCCGGGGTGGTACCACAACCTCACAGAATACCAGCGTGAAGTAGAGGTTTACCTCTGCGTTTTGCTTGGTGAGTACAGGTGGCCGGAGGCCCTTTTTACTGGAAATGAGGCATTCCATCTTAGTCCTCACGGGTGACAATGCATCTGCATTTTGATTTGTAATAGAGGATAGATGTAGATGTCTATGGGCCGCAGCAACCACTTACCATCAGGTGGACTGTGTGCTCGTTTGTCACCCTTATCCTATAAAAAAAAATTAAATCAACATAAATTCTTTAAAATAATGGTATACAAACCATGACAAAGCTTCTGGCAAAAAGCCTGTTACACTCCGGAACAAATTGGTATTACTTTTTTTTGGTTCTAAATGATAAATCTCAGGCTCCAAAATATTTTCTCTCAATGAATTCATGAACCTTGTTGCACTTATCAATAAGTTAGTTGCTCTTACAAGTTGGTTGTTATATTCTAGTTTAGTATCATTCTGGAAAACTAAAAGAGGATTATAGTTGATAGGAAGAGCTGCACGATCTCTCAAATACAAGTCAAACCAGTACTCTGATATATAGCTTGTGTGCTTATTAGCTTTGTCCTTAGCTATAAGCTTTTCTTGCAATACTTTCCCTTCTTTACTTATAAATTCATATGTTCTTTTCTGAGCATCCTTGTATTGAACATCAGTTAATAAAGGCCGCAATGCTTTTAAGTATCTTTCACCTGTCTTTGAGATTTCGGGAATAGGCAAACGTGGTAATGACTTCTGGAAATGCATAGTAGGTACCTTGCTTCTTTGTAAATATTGGTATTCGACATTCCTACTACTTGTTTGTATGGTTGTCAAGTTTCTATGAAATTTGGAATAAGACGGTAATACACTACAGTTCATTGACTTATTGAATAAAAGCATTGCTGTAAATGATCACACAACACAGAATTACTGAATTAATCAGTTTTAAATTTAAAACTTTTAACTTAAATGTTTTAATCTGTGGAGAACCGGGTTATTATAATTCAAGTTAATTTTTTATACCTAAATATTATACACAACCAAATCTAAGAAATACGTTTTGACGTTTCACGTAGAGATGAAGCGTATATACTAGAACAGATCTAGGCACTAGGTATTAAACGAGACTAGGTTGCACCTGTTCCAGCTTTTAAAATACTTGATCCACCTAGTCTCACTGTGCCTACGCGTCGCACGGCACAATGCAGCGGCCCGTTTGAATCGAAGAAGTAGAAGTACCGGCGTGGCAAAGCGAGATAGTATTTTGTTGCCATAGTTACTAACTAGTCTGCTTTGCCGCTCACTCGTGTTTGCCTAAATCATTCGTGTGTCAGTCATTTCAAACACTATATTACAATGTGCATAAAATTAACACGACGCGCACTCGTGTTGTGCAAGAATATATTGCCCTTTTTTAACTACACTATTCCACAGTCTTTCTATCTTTGTCAGTCAATACTCGAGACAAGTCGGGTCTAGTCCCGGGAACTTCAATCAAATACTAGGCAGATTTTATAGACTAGGTACTAGTAAATACTCGATGCGAATGGAGACCATATGATGCAGTACCTAGTACGGTGGACTCATGCGAATGTGATCTCGGCACCGTATTGAATGATTTCAAAGTTTTGTTATGTTTTTAAAGAACTTTCACTTTTTTTTATTAGACATTAAAGTGTTTATTGTTAAAAAAAATTACAGCAGTGTCGCTTGGGGTCATTTTACGGACAAATGCCAACAAATGTCTGAGTGTAACATTTGCAAAATATAATTTAGTTTTAAAAATTCCTAAGACTGATTTTTCGCGCGTATCTAAGAAACAATAATTGTAGATAGGTAATTAAAAAAAAACAAAACAAAAATAATTAAAAAAATAAACACAAAAATCGGATTTGTCTTAAATAAAAAATGAATTGAAATCTTTTAAATACGCCAACAATCTAGAATGTAGATAAATCTTAACGTTGACCAGTCATAGCCTGTGTAAAGAATGAATGGACGATTGATCACTATTCATTACCTTCACGTATCGGGATCGGCTGTACGTAAAGACTAAGCGTACTTTAAAGTATGTACTATTCCAACAATACCAAACTATGCGTACTTCATGGACTAGGTGGAACAGGTATTTGGATCAAGTATTTGTACGGAATTGGACAAAGTGCACCTAGTACATAATTTACCTAGTACGACTCATCTCTAGTTTCACGTTAATCATTCCGCAATAACGTTGTACAAGCGTATTCACAATATTTAAAATAACCTTTTACGTAAATCCAAAGAATTATGTAGCTATCTATATTTCATTACAATAAATATAGTTTTTTATCACTAATTCAAGTTCAAATCTTTCAGAAAAAGCAAAATATAAAAAAATAACCTGAGTCAACTTTTTTGCCTGACGTTGATTCAATGATATATTTCTCTATCTAGTCTGTGGATATATCGTTATGTACCTTTTTTGTTTGAATGATTAAAATTCATTGTTATGCTTATACATGTTTCTACAGAAAAGGAAGTTACAGCCTATCTTAAATAAATTTTCTTAACGATTTGGTAGTCGCGTATTGCTTTAATATTTTTTAAAACCACATGGATCCATTTTGAAATTGAATTGAAGTAAAAGAATACATGGAAATAAAAGAACACTTATTATTTAATACATTGATTTATATGTTACACTAGATAAGTAATTGCCGCGCCAAAGCGTTGCCACTTCAATTATGGCCACAGCCATATGCCCAGCGATAGGGATGGGCAAAGGAAAAAATATATCGATATATATCGAATCGATATATTTAAACAGTATCGATATATATCGCGTGATAAATATCGATATATCGTCATCATTTGCATGATGCAAAGATAAGGTCCTTTTTATTTACTGACGGTTGGACGACGAAAAAAACGATACAATATTTCAAAATATATCGAAATTGATACGATTTCGATACTCGAAAATAAATATCGTTATATCGATATATCGTGATTTATAATATCGACGATATATATCGATATTTTTATTAAAAAATATCGATATTTCGATATATCGATATTTTTTACCCATGCCTACCCAGCGAACGTCGGTTCAGTGTTCAATGTGACGCCGTCCGAGTTAAGCCGAACGATTCACGACAAAAAATGGGTAAATGCGTAGTGAAAGAATGCGATTCGAGGTCACAAAAACATAATAAATCAAGCGGAATCACTTTCCACACGTAAGTTTTAATTTATATATTCATATTAACGTTTAAAACACTAAAAAATTAAATAAAATATCGAATATTGCAATTTACCTTCAATGTTGCCACTTTTCCGCCTTTGTGATTTTTCCACATTAATGGGAGACTATATAATTTATGGATTAAGTTAATTTTGTTTTAAAATAAACAAGTAAAATTGCTTCTTTATTCAAAATAATTAATTTTTCTTATTTTAGTTTATTCATGAATGGTCTATTAATTATATTTTATTATTTTATTTTATATTAATAAATTTGCATTGCAAACTTTCCGAAACTAAGTCTTTGTCTACTAAATTTGGTCTTATGACATTAGCTACAAAAACATTAAAAAAGCTTCAAGGACATAAATTATTAAAAGAATTTGCAATACACCCGGGAGATCATTTATCTTCAATACAAGTTGATCATTCCCTTTTTTTTGATCAATGCCATTATTTATAAATATTTAAAAATAAGATTGTACCACGAAAGTAAATTATACCCTCAAACACACAAAAAAGAATCCAAAAGGCAATTATATAACAAACTGATGCTTCATAGCGGAGTTTGAGAGCATGGACTATTATGAATATTTAAGCGGATTAGTTTTACAGATTAAAACCATTTAATTTGTATTATCTTACAAATATACTTCCGCAGAGTCACGCCTGAATCCATTAACTATCCTCAGTATTGTTGCAAAAAAAATATAAAACTTTTTAAAGTTGTTAAGTACTATGGAAATTCTATAAACAAGCAAATCAACGAAATTTAATGATAACCAAAATGTTTGTAGCTAATGAGAAATAAAATGAGACTAAATTTAAGAGACAAAAACTTGCTGATGATTTCACAACTTATACATATTCAACACAGATCTCGCTTAAGAAACCTTAAATTGTTTTTTTATTTGCTTTATTTTTTGTTTGATTTATTAGTACAATAAAAATAATATATAAAAACATCTTTTATTTCATTAGTTATGCTTACTTTTGTTCATCTAATAAGAAAATATACAAATTTAAAATAAAAACAATTTACTGCAACTTTAAAAAAACTCCTTTATATTGCTCATTTTGGGTAAAATTTCATAAAGTATGCAACACCAACCCGCCACTGCATGTTTGTGTGTCTATCTTTATCTAATCTTAGGGACGATATTGTTTTCTGCGACTTGTGTAAGTGAGACAGATATATGTTTACTTTAAAATTTTAATGATTTCAAAGCTACGTCGTCGCGTTTGGTTAGTGGTTACACTTTTTTCGACGCGCGGCAATGTGGTTTGCTTCTCTAGTTTTATATAACTCAATGATTTAATATAACTGGACTCTGGAGGATAACAATAACTTGTGTTTTAATCTAATTTTTAGTAAGAAGGTTATTTCTGCTTAAGAATATATAAGAAAGTGTCGTTGCCTTGTGTCTAATTTCATTTGCAGCTGCTACATATCTCTGGGCATCGAGTTGTTTTTGACAATGCGAAGCAGAAGTAATTTGTAATGTTTAATCTTTTACAATTTTTTGTTTTAATTGACACTAAAACTGAGAAAACTCATTTACAGAGATTTGTAGCCGTAAACGGAATTAGGGAGAGATATGGCTTGTTTAACAAGCTGAGGGTAAGCTTGTCCTAAAGAACAACAAAAGTTGCTAACATTCTTTTCATTGAATTCAGTTTGCAATACCTCTTTGGATTTTAAGTCAATGAGATCTTCACTATTAACATTATACCAATCAATCATTAGAGCCGTGGTATCTCAGATGGTAAGTGCTCGATGTAACTTTCACAGTACACAAGCAACCTGGTTTAGATCCCCGCCGGCATGAATGAAATTGATAATTGCAATTTTAAGTGCTGATTTACCAAATGCTTGGCGGCAAAGGAAAATACTGTGAGGAAACCTGCATGTCTGAGAAATAACAAAAAAAATATTTCGAAGACATGTCAAGTTTACTAACATGCATTGGGCAGCGTAGTGGACATTTCCTTGCCCTAAAACCCTCTCAGACGTATATATTTATTTATTTATTTATTTAGAACTTCATATACACATGTGGTATATACCACATGTGTATAGGCATTAAGTCTTATAGGCATTAAGTCATATAGGCATTAAGTACTTAGGCATTCTCTACCAGTCTAACTTGGGATGATGCAGAGATAGAATAAAGTAGGTGTAATAAAAAGTTACACCTACTTTATTCTATCTCTTAAAATAACAAAAAAGCAATTTTAGCATGGAAATAAGTTATAAATGGGTGGGTACAGTAAGTTAATACATACTTTATACACACGCGCACGCGCACACACTTCATACACACTTCATACACACTTCATACACACTTCATACGCACTTAATACACACTTCATACACACTTCATACACACTTCATACACACTTCATACACACTTCATACACTTCATACAAACTTCACCAACACTTCATACACACTTCATACAAACTTCATGCAAACTGCATACAACCTTCATACAAACTTCATACAAACTTCATACACACATCATACACTATTCATACACACTTCCTACACACTTCATACACACTTCATACACACTTCTTATAAACTTCATACAAACTTCATACACAATTCATACACACTTCATACACACTTAATACACACTTCATACACACATCATACACACTTCATACCCACTTCATACACACTTCATACACACTTCATACAAACTTCATACACACTTCAGACATACTTCAAGCAAACTTCATACAACCTTCATACAAACTTCATACACACATCACACACAATTCATACACAATTCATACACACTTCATACACACTTCATACAAATTTCATACACTCTTCGTACAAACTTCATACAAACTTCATACACTCTTCATACACACTTCATACACACTTCCTACCACTTCATACACACTTCATACACTTCATACAAACTTCATCAACACTTCATACAAACATCATACACACTTCATGCAAACTTCATACAACCTTCGTACAAACTTCATACAAACTTCATACAACCTTCATACAAACTTCATACAAACTTCATACACACATCATACACACTTCCTACACACTTCATATAAACTTCATACAAACTTCATACAAACTTCATACAAACTTCATACAAACTTCATACATACTCATACAAACTGCATACAAACTTCATACAAACTTCATATAAACTTCATACACACATCATACACACTTCATACACACTGCATCAACGCTTCATACAAACTTCATACATTCATCATACACACTTCATACACACTCATACACACTTCATACACACTTCATACACACTTCATACAACCTTCATACAAACTTCATACAAACTTCATACAAACTTCATACAACCTTCATACAAACTTCATACAAACTTCATACACACGTCATACACACTTCCTACACACTTCGTACACACTTCATACAAACTTCATACAAACTTCATACAAACTTCATACACACTTCAAAAAAACTTCATACAAACTTCATACAAACTGCATACAAACTTCATACAAACTTCATATAAACTTCATACACACATCATACACACTTCATACACACTGCATCAACGCTTCATACAAACTTCATACACTCATCATACACACTTCATACACACTCATACACACTTCATACACACTTCATACATTCTTCATACAAACTTCATACAAACTTCATACACACATCATACACTATTCATACACACTTCCTACACACTTCATACACACTTCATACACACTTCATATAAACTTCATACAAACTTCATACACAATTCATACACACTTCATACACACTTAATACACACTTCATACACACATCATACACACTTCATACCCACTTCATACACACTTCATACACACTTCATACACATTTCATACACACTTCATACACTTCAAACATACTTCATACAAACTTCATACAAACTTCATACACACTTCATACAAATTTCATACATACTTCATACAAACTTCATCAACACTTCATACAAACTTCATACAAACTTCATACACACTTCATACAAACTTCATACGAACTTCATGCAAACTTCATACAACCTTCATACAACCTTCATACAAACTTCATACACACTTCATACACTCTTCATACACACGTCCTACATACTTCATACAAACTTCATTCAAAATTCATACAAACTTCATACAAACTTCATACAAACTTCATGCAAACTTCATACAAACTTCAAACACACATCATACACATCATTCATCATTACAGCCCTTCACAAGTCCACTGCTGAACATAGGCCTCCCCCAAGGAATGCCACAAAGCACGGTCCCGAGCCACCTGCATCCATCGACTTCCTGCATGTCTTACCAGGTCGTCACTCCATCTTGTGGGGGGACGCCCTACACTTCGCCTACCGGTACGAGGCTGCCACTCGAGAACCTTTCTTCCCCATCGGTTGTCGGTTCTTCGAGCTATATGGCCGGCCCACTGCCACTTCAGCTTACTAATCCGTTGGGCTATGTCGGTTACTCTGGTTCTACTGCGGATATCCTTATTCCTAAGTTTATCACGCAGAGAAACTCCGAGCATAGCCCTCTCCATAGCTCGCTGAGCGACCTTGAGCTTCCTCATACGGCCAGCAGTGAAGGACCACGTCTCAGTTCCGTAAGTCATCACTGGCAACACGCACTGGTTGTACAATTTTGTTTTAAGGTTTTGAGGTATTTCTGACGAGAAGATGTGTCGTAGCTTCCCAAACGCTGCCCAGCCGAGTTGAATCCGTCGATTGACCTCTCGGTCGAAGTTGGACTTACCTAGTCGGACTATTTGTCCCAGGTAAACATACTCGTGAACAACTTCGAGCTTAGTGCTCCCAACAACTACCGGCATAGGTGTGACATGGACATTAAACATAATCTTTGTTTTGTCCATGTTCATCTTAAGACCTATCCGTTGGGAGACACTATTGAGGTCATTGAGCATAGTGCTTAGCTCCTCCAGCGATTCTGCCATGAGGACTATATCGTCGGCAAATCGAAGGTGAGTGATGTACTCGCCATTGATGTTAATTCCGTATCCTTTCCAGTCCAGAAGCTTGAAAACGTCTTCCAATGCAGCGGTGAAGAGTTTCGGGGATATAACGTCACCCTGTCTTACACCTCTCTGCAATTGGATAGGTTTCGTACTCTGGTTCTGTAATCGGATAGCCATCGTAGCTCTACTGTACAAACACTTCAGCACTTCGATATACCGACAGTCAACTTGGCACCGCTGAAGGGACTGCAGCACCGCCCAAATTTCGACGGAATCAAAGGCTTTCTCATAGTCCACATACGCCAGACATAGTGGCAAATTGTACTCTTCGGACTTCTGTACAATTTGCCTTAGGGTATGTATGTGGTCTATGGTGCTAAAGCCCTTTCGGAAACCGGCTTGTTCGGGAGGCTGGAAGTCGTCAAGTCTGCGCGCGAGACGATTCGTAATGACTCTCGAAAACAGCACGTAGACGCGGCTCAGAAGGGAAATCGGTCTGTATTTCTTCAAGAGAGCGTTGTCACCTTTCTTGAAGAACAAGACCACCGCACTTTTGCTCCACGCCTCCGGTGTAATGCCACCATGGAGGACGGAATTAAAGAGCTTCTGAAGGACTTCAAGTACCGGTCTTCCACCCGCTTTCAGAAGCTCCGCTGTAATTCCATCCTCGCCTGGGGCCTTGCCGTTTTTAAGGTGCTGGAGAGCCATTCTAATCTCGCTCAGACTGACGTCCGGGATATCTTCGGAATAGTGTCGAATAAGACTCGCTCTTGGATCGTTACTCACACTTGCGTGTGGCTCCAACGATGACGTGTACAGCTGCCCATAGAACCTCTCAATCTCACTCAAAATCTCAGGTGCCCCGGAAACGATGCTGCCACACTCGGTCTTCAGCTTTGACAGTTGGCTCTTTCTGGCAGACAGATCTCTGGCAAAGACTTTGGAGCCTTGGTTCCGCTCGATCGCTTCTTCAACACGAGCTGTATTGAAGTTGCGTAAGTCTCGCCTCATGCATTTGGAGATCTGTCTGTTCAGTTGCCTGTATGCTGTCAAATCTGTTGAAGAATGTAGCCTCATCTCCCGTCTAACAGCCATGAGATTAAGAGTGTGATCGGAGAGTTTTTGTGTTCTTCTGCGGTGGGTCTTGCAGAACTTAGCTCCGACCGCATGGACAGTTTCCACGAGCTTGTCATTCATATCGTCCACTTCATTGCAGTCTTCTAGGCACTGAAAACGGTTTTGTAACTCGAGCTGAAAGGTTTCGGGACTCTGGATTAGAGCACGAGGGGGACGGAGCGTTGACTTCATCAGACGAGACCTCTCCAACTTAACATTTAGGTTCAGTGTGCCTCTAACCATTCGGTGATCGCTGCCGGTTTTCACCCTCGCGATCACTGAGACATCACTGAACAGTTGTCGTCTGGTCGTCATAATGAAGTCAATCTCATTTTTTGTCGAACCGTCGGGGCTCGACCAGGTCCACTTCCTGTGGGGCCGCTTCTTGAAGAAAGAGTTCATCATAAAGAGTCCCTCTTTCTCCATGAAGTCGGCCAGCTGCTGGCCCCTTGGGTTCCGTTGCCCTATTCCAAATTTCCCTACTTTCAGCTCACCGTTCTCTCTTGTGCCTAGTTTTGCATTGAAGTCTCCCATTAACACCGTATATTGGGTTTTGGAGGAATGCATGGCTCTAGAGATATCCTCATACATTTCCTCCACCTCCTCATCGGGGTGTGCCGAGGTTGGTGCGTAAACCTGTATGACCTTCAGCGAATACCGTTTGGTGATTCTGAGTATAAGGTACGCAACCCTCGTCGACACACTCCCGATCTTTACAACGTTGTTAACGAGAGACTTGTGGACGATAAATCCGACACCTCCTTGGGACAGATGGTCGCCCTCCCGGTGATAGAGCAAGTTGCCGGATTCGAGGATTACCGTGTCCTCCCCCTCTCTTCGGACTTCGGATAATCCTATAATATGCCAGCGTAACTTGTCTATCTCTTCTTCCAGCTCCACGATCTTCTCGTCAGTCCTCAGGGTGCGTGCATTGTACGTTGCCAGGTCGAGTCGTCTAAGGTGGCAACCGAACCTCCACCGGAGATTCTTAGCACCCCCTGCCCCGCCGTTACCATGGTCGCCACCGTAGCCAGGAATAGCGGGGCCGCCGGGGACTGGGGGCCGTTTATTATTGTCATTGCTCATGGGGGGGTATATTGCCATAGTTGCCACGCTTGGCGAGCGGGTTGGCAACCGCAGTTTTTTTATTGTATTTATGCCGTTACCAGGAAGATGCTGCTGCCCATCTCCTGCCTGTTTCCCTTTGTCGCCTTTTACGACACCCACGGGAGGATATGGGGTAGTGGATATTCTTGACCGCCACTACACGGCAATTCATACACAATTCATACACACTTCATACACACTTCATACACACTTCATACACACGTCCTACATACTTCATACAAACTTCATTCAAAATTCATACAAACTTCATACAAACTTCATGCAAACTTCATGCAAACTTCATACAAACTTCATACAAACTTCATACAAACTTCATACACACTTCATACAAACTTCATACAAACTTCATACACACTTCATACAAACTTCATTCAAAATTCATACAAACTTCATACAAACTTCATACAAACTTCATACAAACTTCATACAAACTTCATACACACTTCATACAAACTTCATACACACTTCATACAAACTTCATCAACACTTCATACAAACTTCATACACTCATCATACACACTTCATACACACTTCATACACACTTCATACACACTTCATAGACACTTCATGCACACTCCATACACACTTCTTACAATTCATACACACTGCATTCAAACTTCATACAATTATACACACTTCATACACAGTTCAAACACACATCAAACACACTTCATACACACTTCATACACACTTCATACACACTTCAAACACACTTCAAACACTTCAAACACACTTCATACACACTTCATACATAAACACATACATAAACACATACATACATACACACTTCATACATACATACATACATAAATACATACATACATACATAAATACATACATACATAAATACGTACATACATAAATAATATTGAGGTCAAGTGCGACAAGGATCCTAAGATACCTAAGACCTAAGTTGACTAAAAGCGATCCAAGGCTCAACAGATCCTTGTTGCACTGTACTATCTATCTAATCATGTATTACGTGGGTTTTCTAAAAAAAAAGAAAAGTAATAAAATATTTTATTTTTTATAATAGTTGTGGTCCATTAGTGGTGCTATGCTAATTCATCAGAATCATCAGAATCAGATAACTCTGAATGACTGCTATCCAAATTGATTAAAAATAGTTCCATAGTTATTTCATGACGGTTGTCTGTACGTTGATTATTATCTTCAGTATTTTTGACATGACTGCAGTGTTTCTCCCACTCTATAGCAGTTATTTTATAAAATGCGTTATGGATTCGCTGCTCCATATGTTCAGAGAGGCCTGTGATATTCGAATATGCGAATATTCTTTTAAAATAATTCAATAAAAACTCAATCGCATTAAATCACAATGATAAGGAAGTAGTTTGACAGCTTCGTAACCATGTTCCATTTAATGAATTATGTAGACATCATCTTGTTTAATCATTCTGCTTTTTTCATGCTCTCCGAATATGAAACATTGTTGTTTTTATTGGGTTGTCTGATGTGGAGTCAATACTTACTGTACTTCAGCTGCTTGATTTGGGTCTCATCAGGAAGGATTTTCTATTCTTTCAGTAGGATTATTTTCAAGGGCTTTACCCTCTGAAACTATGCGGCTTACGGTTCTTTTGGAAACACCTAAAATGCAAACATACATTACTAATTAACTCACATAAGTAAAATGTTATCTAAAATAACTGAAATAATAAACTAATTATCTGGTAACATTTTAATTGTCACTGTCATAGCCGGAGTTTTGGCGGGAACTTGATCGGCGGCGGTTTGTTGCTCCTGTTTTATAGTTTAAATAATAGTATGAAGTCAATTTTGATATGTAAAAGTGGTGCGATTTTATGTATTAACTGTTTACGCATGTGAACTATTAGTGGAAACGGTAAAACAAGTGCTATGATGGTGATGGATTCTCGAGATAGCTGTTTGCATAGGCGCCTTTAGATACCATCACCAACTTTCAGCTGTCTGCTGGCTCAAGTTGCCGTCAAAATCTCCCAAGGGCTGCACAATGTGACGTATCAACATATTGTGAAGTAGTGAACTATGAAGCATAATTATACATTTGGAGAAATTATAACAAACCGAATAAAAATACTCAAGACTTGGCCTAAAGGTCTAGATACCAGGCCATAAACTCCAAAAAAGAAAATCTGTCATAGCCCCTGTTCGAGCTTTCAAATTTTGGAATGGAACTATGGAATGGAATTATCGGTCCTTTGTTAAGCTTTTCTTGCTCACGCAAATGTTTAACGGCAAGAAAGATATCTGTAGCTGCACTACGCACTGCTTTCGGCATATTTGGTAGCTATTAATTTAAGATTAAGCCATATGTACTCTGTGGATTAAGCACTGAGGAGACGAAACAACAAAGCACTGAAAACCATAGATAATACACTATATTAAAAAACTACTCTGTGCACTATATACTAGGAACTGAAAACTGTCAAAATTAGTTCCATTTTCGCCACGCGCACGCGTCAACTGTCTATATTGACCATTGATATAAGAAGAGTAGAGGATAAGCTGTAAATTGCATATATATTTTTTGGTTATACAAATATCATGCAAACATGAACCTTGCCAACAAAAATATATCTGTCTCATTCTCACACGTTATGATTTTCAAATGTAAAAAGAGATAAGTACATATCTTAGACTTCAATTTTCTGTTGCCAGTTTTCATAAATGTCACCAAGCTCCACCTTGAAGCATGACGCGCCATTTTAGGATGACGTTCATTTGTGGTAGTTCGACTGTCATCTAAGCCTTGTTCGGAGTTATTTCGCAGTGTTACAGTGAATTTTGACTATTTTGGAGCTTTTTTGTTCATTAGTAAAGGGTAATTGAGCAAAAACAACATGACAAAGTGTTGCATCAATGGATGTAATTCAAATTCTCGTAAAAATTAAAAAGGATTGTCATTTTTCAGGTTAGTTGTAACTTTTTTCCTTAATTGTATATTTTTCGTGTGAATTGCGTTTCGTGTTCATGTTATGGGTTCTAAATCGTGTTTCCCGATATTATCTAGAATTTCCAATGACTATTATCATGTAAATTTAAACAAGTAAACATTTTGATTGTTTACATTTTACATAGTGTTGTCCTTACGTGTTGTCATGTTTTGAAATTATCGATATAAATTTTAACAATATTTTTTTATTAAACTGGCTTTACGGCTCTGGGTTCTAGCCCTTCTGAGCCTGTTTAACAATAATATTAATGTAGTCATGATCAAATAACGTTTTAGATACGTAAACTGTATATTTAATCAAACGATCGATTGGGAGCCTTTCGTATAAGAAAATAACTTGCAAATAGTGTAAATCGTAAATTTTCTATGATAGTTTTTTTCATCAAATATTTGATGATGTTAAGATTATTTTTGACTGGTACTTAACGATGCATAATATTTATTTTAGGTTGCCAAAAATGAAGGCCTTCAAAAATTGTGGATTGAAAATATAGGCCAAGAAAACATAAAACCTGCAGTAGTAAGAAGAATATGCTCCTTGCATTTTGAAAAAGAATGTATAAATAGAACGCTGGATGTAGTTCGACTTGAGGGTGATTTGGTTCATGTCTAAAATAAATTTTCTGACTAAATAATATTATTTCGTCACGAATAAATGATTTTAATCAGTATACATTATTGTTATTTTATTTATTTTTAATCCTTACTCTCTCGTTTACCTCCAGTATCCACCACTAATTACGCTACTGGTGGAAGTCATTACAACTTGCAGGTTGTAAACACTATAAAATTGATATTTTGTGGTGTTACACAAATGGGATATAATGAGAAATGAGTATGGAAGTGGAAGTCTGAAGTGGCGCAGCCGCCCCTATTGATCGAAATGTTGCATGGAAATTGGTTGTCGTATGGTATGAACATGGGATGCTGAAGATTGAGGAATACGTTACGATATTTAAATGATTAATGGATTGTGTGAACGGTGGTATGGTTAGAAAGGGGCTGCTCAACTCGATTAGATTACTGAGATAAATAAATAAATAATCTTTATTACCAAAAAAAGAGAGATGACGGCTAGTAACTATGTATGAAAGAACACATGCTCCACAAACTTTAAATAAATCAAGATAAAAGTCAGTCCACTGCACGTTCATGGTGACTTGAACTGGTAACCGACCATTACCACGAAAGAAAGGTGTTGTTGAAACTTTATGGCGGCTTGGAAGTTAAGAGCGAGCGCTAGTCCGTGCAGATATAGTTGAAAGAAAACTTGATGGTGTCTCAGATCACAGTACGTAAAGCGAAGCGTGAAGGTACTGTGATCTGAGACACCATCAAGTTTTACAGTGGTAGAGCCACGCGGCAGCGTTTGCTGTCGCACGGATGGGCCGGCTCGAACCGGGGTGGTACCACGACCTCACAGAAAACCAGCGTGAAGTAGAGGTTTACCTCTGCGTTTCGCTTGGTGAGTGCAGGTGGCCGGAGGCCCATTTTACTGGAAATGAGGCATTCCATCTTAGTCCTCACGGGTGACAACGCATCTACATTTTGAATTGTAATAGAGGATAGATGTAGATGTCTATGGGCCGCAGCAACCACTTACCATCAGGTGGACTGTGTGCTCGTTTGTCACCCTTATCCTATAAAAAAAAGGTACAGGACTTGCGCTCGCAACTAACTTCCCAGCCGCTATAAAGTCTATATATATGATATAATTCACGCACCCTGGACGCATACCGTTGGGGCTGGTTCGATATGGTGCACGACAAAACTACTGGAAAAAACTTAGGGGAGACTTCTGCCTAGTAGTGGGACAGCATGGGCTGGACAAAAAAATCATACGAAGCCTAATACATTGCCTATAGTGGTGGTTTCGTTAATCTCTGCAGAGGAGAAAAAAAATGCATGCGTTGACCCAGGGACGCACGGATGGAGTGCTTATGTGCAGATTGCCGTCGTTACGAAAAAACGTTAGCTCGTTGCACGAACTCAGTATAATATTCCGGTAAACGTCGTATACGTCTTCTGAAAAGAAAGGAGTTAAAGCTCCAATCAAGTGTTTTTTACTTGGTCTCTTCGCTCACTTTTGACTGTTGCTTCACCATATCTTAAAGCAATTACAGTTTCAAAACTTTCCTATTCTGAGTTGAACGTAAGATTTATTTATTTATCATCTCAATACAACTATTATTACAGGATTAACCCAATTCAATAGTGTAGTGATCTAATATCTGTTTATTTAATATATACCTATGAGATGGATGGTACGTCATAATTTATATAGCATCGATACTGAAAATATCGACAAAAACAACGCTATTTCTTGTGGGTGGAGCATGGGGTGGAGTCGTCGCCATATTTGAGAAACACTTGACTTCAGGTCACGTGACCACATGCCATATCCCCTATTTTTCTTATATCTATGATATTGACTCGTTTTTGACAGTCGCCCTTGCCATAGACTAATATATAAGCCCTTGCAGCCGCTTGCAGCACGTAGATTGAGGATCTATGACCCACCCTACCCCAGCCTACAAAAATGGGGTAAATAAAATAAAAAAATACCAACAGACGTATTTTAAATAGCACTTTCCAAAATTGTTTATTATTGTAATAGCACCCCCGTAGATTGTGAATAAAAAATAGGTAAAGATCGCGCATCTTATAACGTCGATACCACTTGAAATAATTAAAATTTTGTAGGTTTGCAACTTAAAAAAACTTCACCCTTCGTGAATTAAACTTCACCACCATCGAAAATCCATAAAATGCAATATTAAGTGCAATTATTTAATAAAACCTATTTTGTCAACTGCCGAATGCACATGGAGTGTTGGCGCATGCGCAGCACATATAATCTAGGGTTTTTCTTCGGAGGATCTTTCGCGGCAAGTTCACGCCTATCTCTATTTTCTCTATTTGAATAGTAAATTGCGTGTAAGAGGTTAACTCGTACGTTTCTATCTTAATAAATTAAGCTGAAGAACAAAATTACACATTTAGATTGAGCGCATTTCAAGATGACTTAAAACACTAGCTTAAAGATGGTATTTCATTTACTACACTTATTTATAATGTTAAGAGCGTTTTCGAAAAGATGAATTTATTTTTGTTTTGTATCCATACAGAAAAAGTCGTTCAACCTTCGACTTTTCATAAAATTTTATCACAGTGGGTCGAAGAAGGATCATGGATGGCAGATTTAAGTATTTCCAGACCAGCAAATAGATCTTCTTAGGGTATACCTACACCATGTGATCCAAATCAAACGATATATGTATGGCTTGATGCTTTAGTAAATTATTTAACAGCCGTTGTAAATTATGTAACAACGTTTTCCGTCGTCCAAATACTTCTTTAGAATGTCTAAGCAGTAAGGAGTAGCGATTGCACCAAGGGCTTCGGCACATTTATGTCTAACCATTTCATTTTCATTTGCATCTTCGAGAGACTCTTTCAAGTGAGGGATACTCACTTCTTCTTGCAACTGACCAAGTACAAATGCAACCTCATCCCGGAACAGTGCACTGCCTGCCTTGAAACCTAAAAATTAAAATTAATTGATTCTTATGAATTGAAACTTAAAAAAATGTATGGTATCATCCATGTTGTCATTTATAATAACCTTTTGCAAAAAGGTAAAAAACACTTTCCTCTGTTCTCAAATTTCTTAATGAGAACATTGCTAGGTATCTCTCGAAGAGAGATGGTTTATTACTGTCATTCAAAATTTGCCCACAGATATGATTTCTTTTTCTTGAATGGATTTGTAATTTTCTGCTTCAGCTTAATTTATTAATTAAGATTAAGATAGAAACGTATGAGTTAACCTCTTACACGCAATTTACTATTCAAATAGAGAAAATAGAGATAGGCGTGAACTTGCCGCGAAAGATCCTCCGAAGAAAAACCCTAGATTATATGTGCTGCGCATGCGCAAACACTCCATGTGCATTCGGCAATTGACAAAATAGGTTTTATTAAATAATTGCACTTAATATTGCATTTTATGGATTTTCGATGGTAGTGAAGTTTAATTCACGAAGGGTGAAGTTTTTTTAAGTTGCAAAACCTACAAAATTTTAATTATTTCAAGTGGTATCGACGTTCTAAGATGCGCGATCTTTACCTATTTTTTATTCACAATCAACGGGGGTGCTATTACAATAATAAACAATTTTGGAAAGTGCTATTTAAAATACGTCTGTTGGTATTTTTTTATTTTATTTACCCCATTTTTGTAGGCTGGGGTAGGGTGGGTGGATCTATGTTGCAGCAACTTTCAGCCCTTTCAGTTTGCAGACTAGGAGTCACAGAGTACATTTACTAGGAGTAAAGTATTCTGCACAGAGTACATTATATACAGGGAAGTATTCTGTGTTGCAGACTTGCAGTCATAGAGAAAAGTAATACATCCTTGCAGTTGTGAACAGAACAGAGTCAACAGAGTATCTTTGTATAAATGGTTGTAAAAAGATGTGAAGTTGATGTCGAAGATATGTTGAAAAAGGCGGGATAGAGAAACTTGTAGTATAAAGCTTTAGCCTTTTCTTTGATTCATGTAATCACAAACAGTGGTAGAGCCACGCGGTAGCTTTTGCTGTAGCACGGATGGGCCGGCTCGAACCGGGGTAGTACCACGACCTCACAGAATACCAGCGTGAAGTAGAAGTTTACCTCTGCGTTTCGCTTGGTGAGTGTAGGTGGCCGGAGGCCCTTTTTACTGGAAATGAGGAATTCCATCTTAATCCTCACGGGTGACAACGCATCTGCATTTTGATTCGCAAACGAGGATAGATGTAGATGTCTATGGGCCGCAGCAACCACTTACCATCAGGTGGACTGTGTGCTCGTTTGTCACCCTTATCCTATAAAAAAAAAACAATATATTAATTTATACAAGATGTACTGTTATAAAAAGTGTCAAAGTTCTTTTCACGGAAAAATTAGTGAAATCCCAGGTAACTAAACTTACTATATAGTTTTTCTTTAGGATTATGTTTTTGTCTATTTAATTCCCAACATTATTTTGCTATATCAAACGATATTTGTTGTTGATCAGAAATAGACAGGGTTGACACTTATACTCATGTGAAGAATCGCTAAAAATATTCCAATAATCGGTAAAAATGTTCAATGAATCGAACCTTGACATGATTTAATTTATTATTCGTTTATTTAAATTTTATTTTTAGCGTTGCTTAAATTATATGAATCACGAATTAAACAAGTTTATTTATTTTATAATTTCCTACTTTGTCAATGTAAACTTGTGTAGGCAAAGAAATTCATATGCAAAGCCGCGCTGAAAAAAACACTACGTAATTCCAATCTCCCGCCATTTTGGGAGCTTACTGTGCGTACTTTTGTAATTTTGTGTTTACCTTATTTACTTATTTTGTGACTTGGCTATAACTTTTTGAACCGATTCTATTATATTCGTTAACCTGGACAAGTTATATACACAGGAATATCATAAACATTAATATCTCATATTACTGTTTATACAAGGGTAGACTTTGGGAACCATTTTAAAACGCATTTGCGCTTCCGATATAAAAAAATGATAAACGCAAAATAATTATGGAGAGGCATGACATAGCCTCATTAATAATATAACATTTTTAAGAGAAATGAAAAATATAACCAATTGGGACAACGTCATATTCGTTGATGAAACGATGACACTGCAGCATTTTGCTCGAAAGTACCCATGGGGAAAGCTGATGCGGGATCCGCTGGAGGAAGATTTGTAGAAAATTGTTTATTAGCTTTCCAATAGAAGAGTACAAGAGAATACGATGAGGAAATGGATGGAGAATAATTATAATTTTAAATTAAAAGTGCTGTACAACCGACTTCAAATTCTTAAATTATTAAGAATAACTCAAAAACTATTACTGTTGTACGCTTAAAAAACGTTACCCCGTAGGATTTTTCCTGTATCGTGAAGGCAGTTTACAAACATAAATTGCACGAGGACAAACATCCAGACTCGGATCAATTATTTGTAGGCCATACAAATATTTGTTCCGTGCAGGATTCGAACACGCGGCCCCCAGTGCAATAACTCATTGCTAAGCCACTACGCCACGGAGCTGTCAAATTATATTAGTCAGACCTTGATCAAATTTATATGGGACTACATGAGAAACACCAGCTTTCAAATAAAAAAAGAATCATCGAAATGACGCAAACGCACGCAGATAAAAGTTATGATGTAACACACATTAAAAAAAATGCGCGTGTGTCGTGGAACACTCGGTTGGAACGAAGTTCTTTTCGTAGTATTTTATTATTTTTATAAACGTATTACATTATTGATTAACAAATACAAATAAGTGAATTGCTAGCATCTATTAAGATGAAGCGTCATATATAATAAAATAATATTTCTTTCATGACAAAATAAGAAAAGCGTGAGGGGGTCTACACTACGTCAGAAGGGGCTGTGATGGAAAAATATTAAACTTTTTCTCGCCTAGCCCCCATCCGCCAAATACGTACCGTCCGATAAGGAACTGCGTTCTAAAAGAAAAAAGAACATACAGTCGAATTGAGTACCATCTCTTTTTTGAAGTCGGTAGAAAATAGTGGTTTACAACCCTTTTAGAAAATATTCCTGCGAATAACTCAAGACTATCACCGTAACACTGCCATTATAATGCTATTGAATTGATTTTGGCCCAAATCAAAGGCTAGTTCTTATATGAAATGCTCTTAATGCAAACATATTATTAACTATACTTAAACACACATGAAATGGAAATATCCTATGCTTTGAAAAGAAAATGGAAGGTTTGCTGAATGAAGCATATACCCATGTCACAAAGAACAATTGGGCTAAAGTGAACAAAAAAACAAAGAAAATTATTATGGATGACTTTGAAAGAACATTAATTTTGATACATTATTGAAAATCCACTAATAATTATTCTTAATAAGTACAGCTCATCTAATTGTAGTGAAAGTGATTGAATATATTTATTTTTAATTTGATTTCAAATTATAAATTTATACAATTTTGCCTCTAGATATAAGCAGTAATAATATATACGAAGAAACTAATAATTCTTGTGTTTTAAATTATCCGTTTCTAATTTATTCTGGTATTAATCGAAACAAAACTGTAAATGATAACCAACTCTAAAGAAATGATATCGATTTTTCTAAATAGTCGAATATTGTACGTACCTATTTTTTGGTTGCATGCCTAGTCCAATAAGTCTGATAGCTGTCAAAACTATTTCTTAAGCCGGCTACCCACTTGCCTGCCGCTGGGGCAATCTAGGGTGTAGGAGTGGGGATGACCCATAATTGCCTCGTTAATTGTGATGTGCGTAGGCAAGCAGAGGCAATTTTCTAAGTCGGCCCTGCGGCAGGCCGGCAGCGGCGCAAGACCTTCCTTGCTCCCTAGATCGGCCCTGCCGCAGTCGCGTTTGTAGTAGCAATTGGGGCTATTTGCATCAGTTCGTTGCGAATTTCATGTGGAGCACACGTGTGAGTACAAGTCACAGTGGATAGAATAAAGAATGTTTGAATGTTTTTGCGGTAGAACCGCAGAAAGAACGTTATTTGAACGTTGTAACTTACAAGTTATCATAAGGGCCAGTATGGGAAAGAAAATATACCAATTAGTATTAGAATTGCTGGAATATTAATAAAATGTCATTAACTAAATAATTAAATAAAAATACAAATTTTAGTAATTAAATTTATTAAAACACATCATTAGAAAACTACCCTGGCTATTTGTAACACTAGTTAAATTATAGTTACTAAGCACTAGTTGAGCTAAGCTGCAGCTTATAAGCACTACATTATGGTTGTAATTATTAATTAATTAGTAGTTTTATTGATAAATGTGGGTGTCTATGGGCCACAGTGTTCACTTACCATCAGGTGGACTGTGCTCATTTGTCACCCTTATTCTATATAAAAAAAATCGGTTGTCTGTAAAGTCGGTTTACTGACGATAGTTGAACGTGACAACGTCATAAGAAATATTTAATATCGAAAGAATCATTACCTTTATCGCCGCAATTATCGTTGCTATAAACAATTGACACCACATTCGCTCCCACAGTCGCTCGTTCCGCGCTCTCGCTTGCACTTTAAATGGAACGCCTAGGTAACGCATGAGTCATGTTTTTTCGTGCCGGCAGCCAGCCTCATCGATTTATAAGACGTTGTCACGTCAAAAAGAGCCAAGACTATATATACCGATTCATTGATATTTCGATAAAACTGGCGCCATTCTCAACGCGTGTGTCCAGCGAGACGTACACTCTCATATCATACTGAACGGCACCGGTAGGCATGCGTGTAGTAGAGTTGTTCAAAATAACTATAAACTATTAATTTATAGCGCGCTATCAAATATGCTATGTAATAGCGCGCTATTTATAAGAAAGCGCGTGGGCGGCCGGCAGGCGCGTTAAGTCTTGCAACACGCTAAATCTCGTAGCACGTTACGTTACATTTTGTGCGTTGAACATACCGCGTGCTATATAAGAATATAATTTATTAATACGTAAAGCAGTAAAAAAAAAACAATGAACTCTCCTTCATACTTTTCAGGCTTATGACTGTCTATAATTGATGTAATCGTTATTTTAACATTAATGTTAATTATGAATCAATTATAGTCAGTCAGTTGTGTCACGAACGCGCGATCGACAGGTTGCGTACGAGATTAAAAATGGATGCAGTAAAGTGTAAGGAGTGCAACATTATTATTAACGAAGTGTTAGCATACTTGCAGAATAAATTAGAGGTGTTAACTGAAGATCAAATTTTGCGAATTTGTACAAGTGGTTTTTCTGCTGAAGATATTGAGAAAGCGAAGATTTTATTATTTTTTTCGGTGACATCGACTTCAACAAGTAGACGTTTGAGAAAGGGCTCCGGGAAACATGTTCGAGACATAGAAGATATGATTGCATTTTTTAAGGGTAATGATCCAGAATTATTCCCTATATTTGTTGCTAGGGACTTGAATAAATTACCCCTGTTAGTTACGATCATATAGATGTGACAAAATTGCTCAAGGATATACAAACATTAAAAGCGGAAATGTCTTACATGAAAGAATCCTATGTTACTAAGGAAGAAGTTAATAATCGCATACAAGAATTAAAGAAAGAAATTTGTGTCTCAACAAATCTTTTGGATGTGAACGTTAGCAAAAAACAGGAGGGTATCTGTTGGATAGCGGACTGACTGCGCTATCGTATAATGCAGAATATGAATCTACTAACAACGAAAACGGCGCCCCTACGATGAAAACTCGTTCGACAAACATCGAAGCTGTGACTACGGTACCGGTGCTATCTACAGCGTCTCGAGCCGCTAATCCAACAAGTCTCGCCGCCACCGCCGCTATGATCGCCACAAGCGAGTACGTTAGTTGGGGCTAACGGAAAGGAATGTGCATTACGGAATGTAAATAAACTTAGTATGGCAGAAATGGTTTGTAATGAAGGAGAATGGAAAGTAGATCGTCCAACGGATGAGTGTATTATGGTACAGAGGAAAAGATATAGAAATCGTTTTATAGGACAGAAAGGGAAGGCAAGTGTACAGCCCACTGAAAAATTTGAAGCCGCTGATATAAAAATGCCTTTGTTTATATCTAATGTTCATAAAGATTCTGCCGAAGCAGATATTATTAATTATATACAAGAAAAGACTAAAGAGATTGTAAGTTTAGAAAAGATTGATATGAAACAGGATAAAGGATACAACAGTTACAAATTATTGGTATCTAAAAATAGGTTCTATACTTTTTTTGATGATAAGTTGTGGCCGGATGGCATCTCCTTCCGAAGGTTCATTCATTTAAAGAATAAGAACGAGAAATAGGTAGTTTTAAGTTGTTACTGTTAAGATAAAAATAAGAATATTAATGGATAGTAATTTCAAAATAATAACTTACAATTGCAAGAGTATAAAGCGCTCTAAGGTATGTGTGAGGTCACTGTGTCAGTCAGCTGACATTGTAGCGCTTCAAGAAACGTGGTTGCTGTCTGATGAGCTTCCTTTTTTGAATACAATTAACCATGAATTTGCGGGCACTGGTACGTCAGCAGTTAATACGTCAGCTGGTTTGCTTCGCGGCAGGCCGTATGGGGGTGTTGCGATTTTGTGGCGTAAGGCGGCGTTTACTTCAGTGACATTGATTGACTGTGAAAGTCCTCGGGTATGTGCAATAAAGGCCGTTATTAGAGATCGATCTATACTGGTTTTTAGTATTTATATGCCAGTGGATTAAAATGAAAACTTAATTCAGTTCACAGAGTGTTTAGGTAGAATTAGTGCTATCATTGAGAGTTGTGCGATAGAAACAGTTTTCATTGTTGGCGATTTCAACGCTCACCCAGGTGAGCTATTTGGTGACGAATTATTAAAGTTTTGTATGGATCAGTGTTGGCAGTGCGCTGATATGGACAAACTCGATATGAACTCTGACTCTTTTACTTATGTAAGTGATGCACACGGCAGTAGACGGTGGCTTGATCACTGTGTGACTACTGCTGCCGCGTATCAAACCATGCGCAATGTTGATATTTTTATACAACATTTATTGTTCGGATCATTTCCCTATATGTATTACCTGTGATTTAGTAATTGTAACGTCCAAAATGTCACAAAATATAGTTAAAAATAATAAAATAATATGGGGTAACAGAAAACCACATCAAATAAATAAATATAAAGAATATTGTAATTCGAAATTTAGAGATATGCATTTACCGGTGGAGTTCTATCACTGTTGTGATCGTATGTGTGCGTGTCTAGAGCACATAGAGGTTTTAGATAAAATGTATAAGACTATAGTGAACACCTTATGCGAGGCCACAATTATGACATATGAAGGCAGTGCTATTACTAGAAAAAAGAAAACAGTAGTCGGGTGGAATAAATATGTACACGATGCTCATAGGAAGTCCAGGATACAATTTTATAATTGGTTAAAATGTGGAAAACCTAAAAAGGGTATTGTGTTCTGTGTGTTATGATCAAATGTGTGAAAGCAGACGTTGTTTTAAGTCTAAGTTAAAATGGTGCCAGAATCGGGAAGAGCAAATAAGAATGGACATTATAGCTTCTCAACATTGTAATAAAGACTTCAAAAATTTTTGGAAATCCACAAATAAATTAAATCCGCGGCCGGGCCTTCCTGTGAACATTGATAACACTAGTGAGAAAAAAGAAATTGTTAAAAAATTTAGGCAATATTTTAAAGTTGACTCTCCTTTAGGACCCATGAATGGTAAAACCTCTACGGAGGTGTCTCCTGACATAAACCCGGTTCGCTTCACAGCTAAACAGGTGGGTGCAGTGATTATGAACATAAAAAGGAGGAGGTCCCCTGGGTATGATGATCTCAGTATTGAGTATTTACATCATGCTGGTGACCATCTTCCTAGGGTGTTGGGTATGTTCTTTTCACTGTGCCTGCGACATAGATAGCTGCCAAATAATTTAATGAGGACTATTGTTGTTCCAATTCTCAAAAATAAAACTTGGGACATCTCGGACATAACCAACTATAGACCTATATCGTTGGCTACAATATTAGCAAAGGTGCTGGACGGTCTACTTGATGGGTATTTAAGAAAACATTTGCAGCTACACGATGCCCAATTCGGTTTCCGGTCTGGTCTTTCAACAGAGAGTGCCATTTTGGCCCTCAAGCGAACCGTCGAGTACTATACGGACAGAAAAACACCTGTGTATGCTTGTTTTCTAAACTTGTCAAAAGCCTTCGATATGGTGTCCTATGAAATATTGTGGAGTAAGTTGAGGAAAACCGAAATGCCTGTTGAACTTATCGCGATGTTTGAGTATTGGTACAGCAATCAAATAAATAGTGTTAAGTGGGCAGACGAGTTTTCTCATCCGTACGGGCTAGAATATGGATTGAGGTTTAAGTTCACCAAACCTGTTCAGCCTGTGCATTAATGACTTAATTGGAGAGTTGAGCAGCATGTATATCGGATGCTATGTAGATGGAGTATGCTTAAACAATTTAAGTTATGCAGATGATATGGTGCTGCTTTCTCCGTCTGTCAGTGCTCTTTCAAAATTGTTACGTGTTTACGAGGATTATGCTGTTAGACATGGTTTAGTATATAATGCTAAGAAAAGCCAGTGTATGGTTTTTAGAGCTTATGGAAATAAGTGTCAGAAGTATGTGCCTCCTATTGTGCTTAATGGTACTGCTCTACAGAGAGTAAAACAGTTTAAATATTTAGGTCATTACATTACTGAAAATTGTAAAGATGATATGGACATCGAGAGGGAGCGAAGGGCACTGTCGGTCCGTGGAAATATGTTGATTCGTAGGTTTGCACGGTGTAGCGACGAAGTCAAGATTGCACTTTTTAAGACCTACTGCCAATCTTTTTACGCATGCAGCTTATGGACAACATATACAAAGCGCGCTTACAGTGACTTTCGTGTTCTATATAATAACATTTTCAGAGCCCTGTTGGGGTTGCCTCGCTTTTGTAGCGCATCAGGTATGTTCGCAGAAGCAAGAACAGACGACTTCTTTGCAATAATGCGTAAACGAGTGTACTCCCTGTTGATTAGAATGCGTGGCAGCCGCAACCGTATTCTGAACATGTTCGCCGAACGATGTGACGGGCATATGCTAAGTCACTGGAACAGTATATTAACAAGTAATTTTACATATTTAAGAAACTAACATTAGTATTTAAGGTGTATAATGTATTACTAACAAATTATGGATCAAGGTCTGTTTTATATACAAAAATCAACTCTTTACACACATAATCATAATTCTTAATTACAGTCACGTAATCGTGTCAAAATATAATAGTTTTTAAACAATCTTTTATTCTAATATTTACATGTCATACACTAACTTATTTACACACACAGAATCACAGTTACATAATAGCGTCTTTTAATTTGTTTTCAAGCAGTCTTCTAATCTATTATAATATACAGTATGCACTAAATAACCAACGTCTAACACTAAACTAGGTCGCACACGCGATGAATAGCGTGTTGCTAGATAAAATTTGCGTAACACGTCCGCTCACAACAGCGTGCACGCGAGACTAGCTGGGTAGCAGGCAGTCGGGCGCTACAAATAGTTTCCGCGCTGGCCGACGTCGAGTGCTGTTGCGCGATATTCATATTTCGTAGCGCAATAGCGCCATAGCACCTACTTACATAGCACGCGCTGTGCGCTAGGGAAAGATAGCGCGCTATAATATGACGTTATGCGCTATATTAACCACCACTAGTGTGTAGTTCAGATATTGCCCCGATCGCTGTACACTCTAGATTGCCCCTGCGGCAGGCATGTAAGTAGCCGCCTTTAGATTTGGTTGAGTATAAATACATCGAGTACTTCTTTATATATAGTGTGGAGTACAAGGAGAACCATCTCATAAGAGGCGAACTTTAAAAAAGTGTCCTACTATTTACTGAAAATAGAGGTTGCAAAACCTACCACATAGCGCTGGCGTCTGAAAAACTACGATATGAAGATAGCTGTTGTGAACGGAGTGAAGTCAGCTGAATTCAAATATTTAAAAAAATTTATGACTAGAGTAGTTAGCAAAATGCCAGTATACAAAATCTCAACTATTTACGTAGTACAAAACCAGGCGGATTAGTTGGTCCTTGTTTATTTCTCCATCTTATTCTAATTACTTTGGCACTTTTGCATGCCGAGCGCAAAGCGCGTGGGTATGTTATACTAACGTTTTTTAATTTATCCTATGCTACTTCAGCGCCACCCTTATTGGACACGTTTTTGAAGTGAAAACTTCTTTAGCGGCGTTGAGCACTTTTTTTGTAATGGGTAAAAAATGTTAAACTCGCGTCAGGACAACCTTGACCTGATCGAAAATTCATAAGACGGACGGAGAGTAGACAGCCGGCGCGGCGTAGGAGAGGAAGTATCTCCCACTCTTTCTACGGCGCGGCGAAAATGTATGCCTGCGCCTGCTGTTTCGTTTAGGCGGCGCAGGACGCTTGCGCGAACGTTCGTGTGTGTGATTTTTCTGAGAGATAAACTTTTTAATGTATTATAAATTGTCATGTTTGTGTACGATAGCGCAATAAATAAATATTGTACCACATAAATGATAGTACTTTTATACTGATAATTAAAGCAATTCGTGCAAAATTATTCCCTAACCATTCCAAAATATCAAAAATGCACAACATTATTAATATTCAAGTTTTCACTTCTGACGGCACTCCCGGAGTGCAACCCGTCGTTTTTTTAGGGACATTGTTCATATATAGAGATGGTCCTCCTTCTACTCTACACTCCACATCATAATAATGTCCTCCAGACCGAATTTCGGCCACGGCGGCCAGTCTCAACGGAGACTAGCCATCTGCGCAGGGCAGGATTATAGTGCCCAAGTGTATGCGCAAGCACAGGTGCACTCTCTATTCCCTTGCTCTCATAGCCCGATGGGATGGTAAACCGACACGACCGGAGACAGATCAGGCGCAGGACCAACGGCTTTACGTGCTTTCCGAGGCACGGGGGTGAAACACCGCCAACTTCCTGACTCCGGACAGCTATTGAGAATTTCTTGATGGAAAAACTCAATAACTGATTTTTAGCCCGACCCGGGTTTCGAACCCGGGACCTCATGATTAGCAGTCACACTACTACAACCACTAGACCAACGAGGCAGTCAACTCCATATCATAGACTTAGTATTAATCATCATATTATAGATAGCCTAAAAGGTGAAAAATCACCTAACTTGGCATCACTGCCTATGACACAGACTATTAAGATGCTTTATAATTTCCACCTACCGGGTCCAATTGTGAATCTAAACCATCCAGGGACCCACTGAAACGCATCCAAAAAGTTTAATCAAAATTGTTCGATCAGTTTTCGAGTTTTAGCAAGGCTAACGGACAGCAATTGATTTTTAAATATATTTTTAACAGTGGTAGAGCCACGCGGCAGCTTTTGCTGTCGCACGGATGGGCATGGATTTACCTCTGCATTTCGCTTGGTGAGGGCAGGTGGCCGGAGGCCCTTTTTACTGGAAATGAGGCATTCCATCTTAGTCCTCACGGGTGACAGCGCATCTACATTTTGATTTGTAATAGAGGATAGATGTAGATGTCTATGGGCCGAGTAACCGCTTACCATCAGGTGGACTGTGTGCTCGTTTGTCACCCTTATTTTATAAAAAAAAAGAATAGCTGATACCCGCGACATCGTCCTATTTGCTTGATATATCAAGAAAACACCCATTTCTGAACATGTAGTGCTTATAAAAATCATTGTTTCTTAAAACTTTAATAACTTTATATTAAATGAAGATATCGCAATATTTTTTTTTGATAAGGGCTAAGTGTCTAGGAAATAAAACTTAGAAAACTTATTGAAATATATCTAGTAGTTTTTCCGTGATGCGCGCATAACTGCAAACCTTTATCATTTTATTTATATAGATTCAGGGGCGTAGCTACCGCCGTATCAGCCGTATCAATGATACGGGGCCCCCGGGCTACAGGGGCCCCGAACGTGTGTAACAAAAAATTCCAAGGACTTCTCCGGGACAGGAAAGGCTATCACTATTATTTATAGAAGCAAAGATTTAAAAAAAAAACTGAAACGTCTTCAGCTATGAATGTTAGTATTGTTTGGCTAGGTTAGTTCCTAGAAGTATTAATTGTAAGTAATAACTTATAATCAATATATAATAATTTTAATTCAATTCAAGTGTTTTTGTTCCTTTTATGAAATCTTTACTCTTCATTTATGTATTTATTCGTATGGCATTCTTACAATCGTTCATAATAAATTAAAATTAAAATCAAAATTATAAAGTTATTCTATCTTTTTAATTGCTGAATCCATGTGATAGCGTCGTATTCGAGAGAGAACAGGTCTGTTGGGCAGCCGTGGTACCTTGTGAGTGGGCAGTCTCTAGCTATATGTTCAACATCCTGGACAGTAGCTCCACACTCACACCCCGGTGATTCCCTCCACTCGCACATGGACATGAAGGCATTGCTTCGCCCGCATCCGGTTCATACCCTATTCAGTTGGCACCATTCCCTTCTTGGGAGCGCAAAACCGGCAGGTTTATTTGTAGGGTTGATGGTAACTCCCATGCTATCAGGGAGTTTTGCGTTCCATTCCTGCAACCACTCAGCAGATGTGTTAAATCCGCCGGACACGAGTTCACATGTGGTCTGGTATGGTGGGTTACGTGACTTCAGACGGTGGGGTGGCGGATCAGTAAACTCCGCGTGAGCTGGCAGGTTGGGATTTCCGTAGATCTTCTGGGACTTTCATAGTAGTATTTGTTGTCTTCTCAAATGGGGTGGGCTTATATGGCTTATCACGGGGAGCCACTGGAGGGGGGTACATTTTAAGGTTCCAGATATGCATCTCATGGTCTGGTTCAGCTGGGTGTCCACATGGAGCATATGTGCACTATTTGACCATACTGGTGCACAGTACTCTACTGTTGAGTACATCAAACTGAGACCGCTTGTACGCAGCACATCGGCGCTGGCCCCCCAAGTGACTGGACCTCACCGATCTGGGCGTGACTCCGATCGAGAGTCACGCCCAGGTATCTCGGAGTGGGGTTGTAGTGTAACTTGGCTCCAGCAAACTCAACAATGGGTTCGTATTTTGCCATTTGGTTAGCCAAGTGAAAGGTATTTACTTCGGTTTTGGCAGTGTTTTGTACTAAAGTATTTGTTTCCTAAAATATTTGTCTAGTATGCTTCAGTCCTCGTTAAGGATACCTTCGGATGGTTTGAAGGTTTCTTGTTGGTAAGCTAGTGCTGTGTCATCAGCATACATAAATTTACGACTCTGCGTTTCAGGTATATCATGTAAGTAAAGATTGAAGAGCAGCGGCGCCAAAACTGAACCCTGTGGTAATCCATTGTTCAGAGTTTTGGTACGACTTTCACTGTCGCCAAGGAAAACCATGAACTCACGGTTCCTAAGCATGCTTTTTAACTGCCCCACCATTTTTATTTATGGTACCGCTTTCATGAGCTTATAGACCAATCCTTGCCGCCAAACTCTGTCGTATGCCGCTGACAGGTCTATCAAAACAGCAACCGTCTTTAGTTTCTTTTGAAACCCTGCTTCAATGTGGGTTGTGAGGGATAATACCTGTCAGTACAGTTGCGGCCACATAAGGTGGTTCCACTGGAACCACCTTATCAATGAGAGGCATAATGCGGTTGCAGATTAGTCTCCCCAGAAGTTTGTAGACACAGCTCAGAAGGGCGATAGGACGATAGCTCTTAGGATCGTCTGCAGGTTTTTGGGGTTTCAGCATAGCAATAATCTTCGATCTATTGAAGTCGCGAGGCAGTTTGTAACGTAACAGAATATCTGAGAACGTTTTCAGCTATTTCCTGCATTTCGGGCCCAGGTGCTTTAGAAACTCATTGTAGACTCCATCGAAACCAGCAGCTTTATTAGTGGGGAATAGTTTCAAGGCGTGATCGGTTTCATTTTGGGAGAATTCTCGTGACAGCTGTTAGTCAATTGGTAGCGACGCCTTGAGCTGTTTAGCGCACTGTCGTGTCGCCCGGGTATCATCTTTCATGCCTTTAACTCGGGACACTTCAACTATTCTGTTTGCAATCGAGTTGGCTAGTGGAGCAGATTTGCCACGGGAGTTTGTTTCAGTCTTGCCTGCCAACCCATTGAGCACCCTCCAAGCTTTTGTGCTGCAAAATCTTAAAATCCATTGACTCTACAGTATCGAGCCACCTATTTCGACGCCCTTCATCGAGAGATTTCAGAAAGTCATCACCTATTTCATAGGTACCCGTGCGCGTGTACTCATCAAATAGTTTTCAGCAAGGGATGTAAGCCTTGCTGTAGCCTCGGACAGTGCTCTTTTTTGCTGTTGCTATGTTAAGTTCTCTTGTAGTTTTCGGCACAGGGAGGTATCCATCTGATAGCAGCATCCATATCAGCGCGGAATTTGAACCAGTCTGCTTTGTGGAAGTTTCAACGAGGCAAAGGCACGGAGTTTGTTAAGGGAATCTTAATACCAACCACCACAAGCACCTGTCGGTGCTGGCTGTTCGGGAAGTCTGAGAGAATTCTTCGTGTGGTTTGTAATGGGGTTCGATTGATGTAACAGGTACTAAACGTTAAGTCTAGATTATAATCCTGTTTCCATCTTGCTGACCTGCACGATCCTCTATCCTTGGCATTAAATACCAGGAGTAGGTTGTTGTTCTACGCCCATTACACGAAGTATTCACCATTTGCATCATTTTGTTATATCGCCAGGTCGGGTGATGACTGTTGAAGTCGCTGGCATATAGGCATGGATGTAGGAAAGCGGGGTGGTTGGTAGTCCATGAAGAGTTCGGTGGTTTGTATACGTTTACAATGGTAAAGTTATTGATCTTTATTGCAGAGGCAAATACATCCGGACCCCAAGGCAAGTCTCCGCAGCGACATGTTTAATACCGTCTTTAACATAAGTGGCCATGCCATATTGAGAGTGATTAATTGAATGAGCAAGGTAGTATCCCGGGATAGCACCACGTTTATATAGATCCTGTTCATCTCTAGCGTTTGTTTCTTGTAAAAGGAGTAACGTCTATGTCATTTTCTAATAGAATCTTACTTACTACTTCGCATTTAGCTTGACTAATACTTTCTATATTAAGTTGGCAGGTTCGGGTAATAGATCCAATATCTCTAGTACGGTGGCTCTCCGAGGAGAGCTGATCGCATTGAGACATTTCAAGAGGTTAATTAAATGCTATAATAATTCTTTGAACGACTGTGATAGTGCTGTGAGGTTGCAGAATTATAGCGCAACAGTACAGCAGCCAGTAGTTTGTTGTTCGTTTAGCGCCACCCAGGGGACACGTGCAGGGTGCGGGCGGCAATTCCTGCGGACGTGAACAATTTCATCCCCCTACTCTTCATTGGGGCCCCCCAACAAATTTTGATACAGGGCCCATCTAAGGCACGCTACGCCACTGTATAGATTATTTAATTATTTATACATATAAAATTAAAGAAAATAGACCTAGACTTAATATTATTTTCTTATTATATTAAATGAATTGTTTTCTAAATCAACTGATAACGATTTGACATTTGTGCACACAAATGTTTTTACATGTAATCTTATAATATGTGTATCTCTTTTCGTAACCTTTCATCTCATTTTGTTTAATAAGTCGTTATTAACTCAATGATTTTAGTCACGATTTTTGATACGTTACGTTCCGTTGCAATTAGAAATAGTATAGCAACGTCTTTTTTTTAAATTAATAATTCAGTTTAATTTTAATAACGAAATAATTTAATTAATAAGAAATTGTTTTTGTTTTTTTTTCAATTATATTCTATTAATATAAACTAAAAAAGTGTTTACGTGATATTTCTACTAAAAACAATTATTACCAAAGAAGGGGAAGTTGCTGCAAAAGATCTACAAAGCTATCCACACCGAAAAAAAAGGTAATCAACAAAAAAATAAAGTCGGATGATTTGATCTGTGTGCAATAAAAAAAAATTGTGTCCGACCGAAACCGAATCTTATTTATACCTTAATTTTTTTATTGTATACTGAAATCTGATATATTTTTTATACATATACAGATAGGTAATGCATGTTAATGAAAAACGGTAATTGTAATAGTCATGTAGCAATATATTTATTTATTTTAAAGTGATAATTCAGCAATTTGATGTTAAGAAATAGTTTTTTAAGTCAATTTTGTAAAAAAATCAACACTTACCTATTACGTGGTAGATTAATGCTGCAGCTATATTAGTATACTTGTAGCACGAATGGGTCGGCTCGACCGGGGGAAGAACCACGCTCTCACAGAATACCAGCGTTTAATAGCAGCTTAACACTGCTGTGTTTCGTATGGCGAGTGTAGAGAACCGAAAATCTTTCTTACTGGAAAAGAGGCATTCCATCTTAGTCCCCACGGGCAGAGCTCGGAACCGGTTACTTAATGGTTTTGACACCCAAATTAACCGGTTAATTCCGTAAAACGTAAAGGCAGTTATCAATAGGGCAGGTAGATTCACGTTGTGAGGTGCTTATGCGTCATCGCCGCATGCGGGCATACTTACAGAAGATTTCGGGAATCAAGGAAGTTACACAACATTACTATTTAAAAATGTATTTATTGCTTTTCGAAGTATTCTTCGCGAAATTCGACACATTTTGCCATACGATGGAACCAATCATTGAAGCAACCATTCCATTCGGAAGTTGGGGTCTCCAAAATGGCCGTTTTGTAGGCGTCCACAGCTTCTTCAGGTGATGAAAATCTCTGTCCACGCAATTTATTCTTTATTTTAGGGAAAGTATAGAAATCATTAGGGCTTAGGTCGGGGCTGTACGGCGGATGGTCTAATAATTGTATGTTTTCTTGCTCTAAAAACTCTTTTGTTCTGTGTGCGGTGTGAGAACTCGCATTGTCGTGATGGAGGTTGATGCGGCGGTTGCAGTTCTCTTTACAGAGTTCAGAAACGACCTGTGGCAAACAAATGCTAGCATACCATTCTGCATTAACCGTTCTTTGTCCCTCAAGAGGAATAGTCGTAACATGGCCGGTTTTGGAGACAAACGTGGCCACTATTTTTTTTGCAACACTCCGTGAACGAACAATTTTTGTTGGCTTTAACTCATTTTCGAACACCCAAACTCGTGATTGGTTTTTTGTTTCGGGTTCATACGCGTATATCTAGGATTCGTCACCTGATACGATGTTGTATACAGCATTTGAGGATCCTGCGTGGAATCTTTCGAGAGTTCTGACGCACCAAGTAACGCGAGCCGCTTTTTGCTCTTCACAGAGCGAATGCGGTATCCATCGGGAAAACAACTTTTTTACACCTAATTGTTCATGCAAGATTATTTGCATTTGACTCATGCCAATGTCTACAGTTGCCTGAATTTCGCGGTATGTCACATGTCGATCTTCCTCAATCAGTTTACGCACAGCATCAACGTTTTCTTGGGTGACTGCAGTTTTTGGACGACCTTGACGGGGATCATCACTGAGCTTGACGCGTCCACGTTGAAATTCAGCAAACCAGCGATAAATTGTGGTTTTGGATGGGGCTTCATCACTAAATGCAGAAATCATCCGGTCAACACACTGTTTTTGTGTTAAACCACTTCGAAAGTCATAATAAATCATCGCTCTTGAATTTTCTCGAGTCAATTCCATTTTCTCAACGACTAAACAAGTTTGACAAAAACTTGTGACAAGACCGATAATCTTTTTTTAAATAAATAAATGGTATTCGATTTTTAAAATCAAGGAGTTTTCAATTAAAAAGATTTTAATATGACAGGAAAAGTGGAAATATTCCATTCCCGATACTTTTAGTGCAGCCTATGTATCATCAATTATCTGCCTTTAAGCGATACGTGTTTTCAGTCGCGATCAGGGTGTCTAGTGGGATTTTGGCGTTTACGATAAACGTGAAAGTATTGGAGAAGTTTTGAAGAAAGAAAGGCAGTTATTGTGTTTAATTTATTCATTAAGACTGGACTTGTCTCATAACGAAGAAAATAATTTATTCTTGTGTATCGCTTGTTTATTTATGACGGGCAGAAAAAAAAAATAGAATTTATTCCATGTTTACGTTTTAACAGTGGTAGAGCCACGCGGCAGCTTTTGCTGTCACATGGATGGGCCAGCTCAAACCAGGGTAGTATCACGACCTCACAGAATATCAGCGTGAAGTAGAATTTTACTTCTGCGTTTAGCTTGGTAAGTGTAGGTGGTCGGAGGTCCAATCCCCACCCCCCTTAAAATATGGTAGCGGAATCTATATAGGAATCCTTCGCTGAGCACCCACGCCCAAGCTACCCTACTGTTCCTGAGCATGGGTGCTCAAGCTACCCTGCTCACATTTAACCGATCATGTGGGGAGATTTGTTTATGACTTTGCCTTGGCATATGGTCTTACACAGCTGGTTATTTTGCCTACGCGGATTCCAGATGTGGAGGATCATGCACCTACTCTGTTGGAACTTCTGCTGACCTATAATCTGGAAGGATATCAGGCTTCCGTCGACACCCCTCATGGCTCCTACGGCCATTGTCTTGTCCGGAGGGTGGTGTCACTCACACTATCGTCGCGGTTGCATTGTGCAGGCTGCCGCCGTGTTTGGTACTATAGTTCGGCCGATTGGAAAAGAATGCGGCCTTTTTTTGCATTCTAGCCTTGAGGGCGGGTTTCCTTTTCGCCAGAAAATCCCAGCAATGCTGCTGATTCTGTCGCTAATGTATTACTTCAGGATATGGAACTTTTCATTTCATCTTCTGTGGTGCCCCTCGGAGGCAGATTCCAGCCATGGTTTGGTCACTAATGTAAAATAGCATCACACTATAAGCAGGGGTGCTACCAGGCCTGTGCTAATGACATCTTTACATCCCGAGACGTTGATGTCTCGGGATATAAACACCAGTGCTCTTCAAAGAATTATAATTCCGTCTCCAGATTCTTCAAAATTCATTGCCGAGGCAAGGTCAGAGCACATCGGCAGAATTGGTGAGAAGCTAGTTCGCCTTCCTTTGGTAACCCGTGCATTCTGGTCTCTTGCCAAGGCTGTCCTAGGGAAATTCTGTCAACCATCTCTGAAAAGAGAGGACGACTCACTGATCCATGCCGCAAAGGAGAAAGCCGCTCTGTTAATCTCTCTTTTTGCTTCCAACTTGACTCTCGATAACAGGGGAATACACCGCCGATCATTCCGCGGTATGTGAGCTCCATTCCAGATGTGTGGTTTACACAGCGCTCGGTTCGCAAAGCACACCTCTCCCTGGTCGTCAACAAGTCGAGTGAGCCTGATGGAGTTCCATTCATTGTGCTGAAGACGTGTGCTCCGAAGTTGGCACCGGTTTTAACGCGTCTTTTCTGGTACTTCTACTCCTAAGGCGTTGTCTCAAATTCAAGGAAGACAGCTTTGGTTCACCCGATCCCTAAAGAAGGCGAACTCTCAGACCCGTCAAACTACAGGCCTATTGCCATCACCTCCTTGTTCTCCAAAATAATGGAATTCATTATAAACAGTTTTCATCGGGGTTGATCAGCTGATGATTTTCTAGTCTATCTAACTCATAGATGGGCGGAGGCGGTAGAGTCTAAGGGGTAGGCATTGTCCGTAGTTTGGTCATAGCGAAGGCCTTTGATCGGGTCTGGCACAAAGCACTTCTTTTGAAGCTTCCTTCCTTTAGGCTTCCCGAGAAATTGTGCAATTGGATTACCAGTATCCTTGATAATCGGAGCATCGAGGTTGTAGTAGACGGTGCATGCTCTGATTACAAGCCTATTAACGTTGGTGTTCCACAAGGCTGCGTGCTATCACCAACGCTGTTTCTACTGCATATCAATGAAATGTTGCAAAATGGTAACAACGACAGCACTAGTGATGCAATATACACCGGCCGTGCCAATATTTTTCGGGTAAACGTGTCCCAGTTCCGGAACAAACTTATGTCTGAAGTCGATTTTTTGTTGAACGAAGTCTCGGATTGAGGGCGTTTAAATCTAGTCCAGTTCAATCCCCAGAAGACACAAGTTTGCGCATTCTCCGCTAAAAAGAACCCCTTTGTCGTATCTCCTCAGTTTCAAGGCACTCTTCTTGCTGCTGCAGCTAGCATCGGAATCCTCTTCGTCGACATATCGAATAGTGTGCAATTTTGTGGTCACTTGGAAGGGAAGGCCAAATTGGCCTTTAAAAAGCTTGGCGTGCTTAGCAGAGCGAGACAGTATTTCATGCCAGCATATCGCTTGCAACTTTACAAAGCGAAAATCCGGCCTCACATCGAATACTGTTCTAATCCCTGGGCCAGGGCTCCTGTGCCAGCTCCTACCACTTAACCGCATCCAGCGCAGAGCGGTTAGAATCGTCGACGACCGAGTTCTTTCTGATCGGCTCGATACACTGGCACTGCGTAGGGATGTTGCATCCCTTTGCATTTTCTATCGCATCTACCTCTGGGAGTGCTCTGAGGTTCGGTTTAATCTCAACCGCCATATTTCATGAATCCACATTGCGTCAAAATTCACGATACCATCCTCACGATCTGGATGCTTGACGGGCCACCACTGTACGTTTTAATAGGAGTTTTCTTCCTAGTACAACGTCTCTATGGAATTGTTTACCACCGACGATTTTTCCGGACCGATATGACTTGGGGACCTTCAAGAAAAGAGCTTACTCCTTTCTAAAAGGCCGACAACGCACCTGCAATTCCCCTGGTCTTGCGGTTGTTCATGGGCGGCAGTAGTTACTTGCCATCAGGTGACCCGCATGCTCGTTTGCCCCCTTTTCTATAAGAAAACTTACGACGAGGAAACCCAAAAACTTAGTGCTTGATTGAGGGCTGTAATACGACTATCAAGGCGGTTTCTTGAACACTCATAATACCCAAAATAATCTAATAACGGTGCTTGGCACTACCCGGGATTCAAACTCAGGACCAAATTATGATCCACAGTCGCACTAGAAACCACTAGACTCACGATGCAGTCGGCAATCTACAAGTGTAAGGCCCGTCAATATCGGTCCAGCCATTTCGGAGATTAGCCTGAACAAACAGACATACAGGTAGACAAAATTTTAATTTTTTTATATTATATACTTTCATAATATGTATTTAGTAAAAATCTGTTATTTGACGTTACGAACAGACACTTCAATTTTATTTATTTGAATAGTTCCATATTCGTAAAGTATTTGTAAAGATTGAGATATGAGAATTTGTAAAAATTCGAAATTGATTACTATATTATTTTGATCTTGAGGCGTGAGAAAACTTGGCTGCACATTTAATAATTCTCTTTTATAATTCAATACAAGATTGTAGATATCAGTGTGATTTATACTTTAGATATGTCTTCTAGTTAAACTTTACACCTCAGAAGTAGTAATTATTGATTTTGCAAAGACGGAGATAGTGGTTGGTCCGAATCACGAGCTTCTGCATTTTTTTAAAAACCTGGTAACCTGCCTCAATTATACATACAATTCCATAAACTAATCACATATAATTTCATAAAGTTTTAAAAATATCGTGTTCTGTTAAGAAAGTTCATCATTTATTGCGATATATTATTAATACGATCGTTGCTGTAAGATAAAAAAGTATGTTATAAAGCAGTCGCGTTGATGCAATGAATATATCATACGTGTGTCTAAAAACCTCGTAAATTAGACAGAGGGCAGCCGTACAGAGTTGGGTGCAAGCGAGGTAAGGGAGAGAGGGGACATTACAAAACTTGGTTTTAACCGGTTAATTCTTACTACCTAAACCTAAATGTGTGCAAACCGGTATTCCGGAAAAACCGGTTTTGGGGTCAATGACCTAAACCGGTTCAGAATTTAAACCGGTTTCCGAGCCCTGCCCACGGGTGACAACGCATCTGTATTTTGATTCTTTATTGAGAATAGATGTGGATGTCTATGGGTCACAGCAACCACTTACCATCAGGTGGACTGTGTGCTCGTTTGTCACCATATCCTATATAAAAAAAACTTACACCCATAAAAAGTTACTCGCTAATTGAGAACATATTTTATTGTGTTATATCTTTTCAAAATACATTACATGTCCATTTACATCAATACATTGCTGCATCCGAAGGAACCACTGAGAAAAGCACTTTTCCCACTCGTCCTTAGGGGTTTCTTCGACGGCATTTTGAAACGCAGCCACTGCTTCCTTGGTGTCCATAAAACGTTTTCCTAGAACTTTTTCTTTTATTTTCGGTAATAAATAAAAATCGCAAGGTGTGAAGTCGGGGCTATATGGCGAATGACCCAGTAATTCTACGTCTGACGTCGCCAAGTAAGTAAGTCGATTGAAAGGAGGATCCTACTGCGAGGTCGTTCCTCCCGAACTTTTTTCAAGACAAGTAGCAAACAATTGTTAGTGTACCACTCTGCAGTAACTGTTTTTCGATCCTCTAAAATACTTGTTGTGTAATAACCTGTCCTTCCGAAGAACGAGGTCATCATCTTTTTTCCCACGCTTTCACCTCTTTTCACTTTAGTTGGCAACTCCTCGGAAGGAAACATATAGACAGCAGACTGTCTCTTAGTTTCAGAATCATAACAATAAATCCTGCTTTCTTCAACCGTAAGTATGTCAAACACAGCATTTGAGTCACCCCCTTTGAACCATTTCACGACACCAATCAAAACGACGGAGTTTTTGGCTCTATGTCAAATTATGAGGTATCCACCGAGCACATAGCTTTCTGACCGCTAAATGTTCATGGAGGATTTTGTGCACTTGACTCATACCGATGCCTAAGCTTGTCCGAATTTGCTGATAAGTCACTCTTTTGTCAGTCTATATCATACGCCGCACAACACTGATGTTATCTTCAGTCGGTGCCGTAGAAGGCCGTCCCTCACGCAGATCATCGGTAAGATTAGTGCGACTACGTTTAGACACATTAAACCAGTTGTAAACAGTGGCACGAGATGTGGCTTCATCGTGAAAGGCCAATCGAAGTCTATCATAACTTTCTTGTTAATTTTCTCGCGTTAAATTCATGCTGAAGTGACACTTTTAATAATTATAAACAACTAATAATTAAATACATTATGGAAATTAATTTTAACATTCGACTTAAATATGAATTTAAACTTTATAATTTAAGTAAAGAAACTTGTAGGAATTAGTTAAATAAGATTGATTTGTTTAAAGGCCAATATGTTTATGAGGCAACTCTCTCTTTCATCTGTCCCTGAAAAATAAATAAACTTATTATCATTTTAAGTGCATGAATTTAAAAATACAATGATCTTACACAGACTAGGCCGTATACGCAGGAGGTATTAAAGTGTACCAGGTATCTGGGGATACAGATGCACTGTTTATTCTCTCAATCTCGGTATGTTAAGGAAACCCGCACATCGTCACCCATCCATGGGTTGACTACGACAAGTGTAATTTAATCTCGCAGATCTATTGATCCGCGCAGCTGTTCATTAACTACTAGTTCCTCTTCTCTACAACTTACTCTGTAGGCGATGAATCACGTTATCAATCCCCCTGGACACTGTCGTCGGGCATCAAGCGTAAATCGGTCATCGGGTTTTTGTGAGTTTCAAATACTATGGAATTTCTACTATCCTGGCACACTGAACCGCGCGTCTAATGCGCGGGCATCTTATATATTTATTTATTTTCACCAACAATATACATTCAGAGCTTATATCTGATTATATTATTAGGTGATAAAACTGGTGCCTAAACTAGGTAAAACCTGTATCTTAGGTCACCAGGTCCCCACCTGTAGGTATGCGTGGACAAAATAAATAGATGAAGCTACAATAAATGATTTCATTCGCAATTAAAAACACACACACACAGACACACAAAACCAATAAGAAAGAGAACAAAAAAAGGGGGAATGTTGCACTAAATAGCAAACAGAGACAACAGTTAAATATTTTACAACGCTAAGTATTATATTTTACTTAATTATGGTCATCTAGCGGTGCTTCAGGAGCATTACTAAATATTTATGCCTAACTACACTAAAAGTTTTATCATTGTAACTTGGGAATATAATCCGAAGCTCCGCTCAACCTCTTGGGAAAAATAGCGTGATGCTATATATATTTTACTAGTGTGACCGTGAGGTGTAGGGGGTTAAGTAAGGTTATACATTTTTGGTTGATAAATAGATACTCGTTGGGTTCATAATTGCTTAAATAGGATAGTCTCACGAATTTTTATTTTTAATATACTACAATTTTATAATGTATAAAAATCTATCTCTGCGTCTACCTAAAGTTTTTAAATTCAATTTTTGAAATCTTACTGTAACAATATTATAGTTACTGGGTCAAATAAAAAACAGTGGTAGAGCCACGCGGCAGCTTTTGCAGTCGCACGGATGGGCCGGCTCGAACCGGGGTGGTACCACGACCTCATAGAAAACCAGCGTTAAGTAGAGGTTTACCTCTGCGTTTCGCTTGGTGAGTGCAGGTGGCCGGAAGCCCTTTTTACTGGAAAAGAGGCATTCCATCTTAGTCCTCACGGGTGACAACGCATCTGCATTTTGATTCGCAAACGAGGATAGATGTAGATGTCTATGGGCCGCAGCAACCACTTACCATCAGGTGGACTGTGTGCTCGTTTGTCACCCTTATCCTATAAAAAAAAAAATAATGTAGGAATGGCTCCTTTTAATAAAATTGAATTTATTCTGCTTTTTCTTTTATATTTCTTAAGAAAATAATATTTGCCTCAAATCGTAGTTCTTCTTTGGTTTCCAACCAACCCGCCCCTTTTAAATTTATCCATTTTTTTATTCTATCCGTCTGTTTGACAATCGGTAAAATAAATTACGTTTTTAGAACGCAAATTCAGCATTTATTTTCAATCCTCTCCTTGTTGTGTGGGCAATCTATTTATCTATTAAAAGAAGTTTATCGATTCATTATAAACATTCAAGATAAATATCGATATTAATTTTGATGTAGTTAAGGCAATTTTTAGCGTACATGTAAAACATTTTGTTTAAAAATGAATTTACCAAAATCATACAAATTATCAACAACGTGACTTTTTTCTTTGCAAAATATTAAAATTAATAAAAAAAAACTTAAAACATTCTATATTTTAAACAATATACCGGGTGTTTGTGAAACGCTCCCGAAAACGAAGAGAGATAATAGTAGGTACTAGACCTTAGCACATGGATCACAAATAAATTTGATCCCAAGGAAAACAAAATCAATTTTTCACAACGTTTTATTAACTTTATTCACGCTCCATCATGTTAGTACAGCCAAATGAAACGATAACTTCTTAAAAAAATCATGAAAGTACTTAAACAAAAACTAGCAGTGAAACTTAAAAATAACATCAGCTGACAATAGGATCAATATCCTCGCAGGCGCCGAACTCTTATAGGTTCCGTCACGTAAAAACGCTGGCCGTAAATCTGGGCACTGAGCGATTTATCGATCATATTGGTGTTACGAAGTTTCATTTTTTAGTTGCATTTTTCACTTCTATTTTCTTATACAAAATCAAAGATAACGATGAAATAGTGTTTATAATTGTGTGAGTACCGAGTACCCAATTAGGTACGTTTATTAATTTCAATCATTTTTTGTAGCAAAGAACTGCTTGTTGCGTCAGGGTACAATTGATTGTGTAATTGTATTAAAAATTACAACCATAACTTTTAAATTCCATATGAAGACTAGTCGTAGGGATAAAACTTATAAATAATAAACGTTGATGATGTCTTAATATACATAACGCTTTAACGGTGTGTGGAAGATTCCAGTGCTTCAAGGACTTTACATTGTGCGCATTTGTTTTAGCGTGTTTGATTTATAATTTTAGTTTTCGAGACAGTTCCGTGTTGACTATCAAAAGAGACAGTTCAATTATTGTGTTTATTAAATTATTGTCGTTATTACTTGTTATTTATTAGTTAATGATATTATTCTTGTTGTTACGTTTTAAGTTTCTTGTTTTGTTTTTATAATGTCTAACGCGTACGTTTATAGTGCTCGTGAATACGGCAAGTGCCTTGGAGAAGCTCGCGGGAATGCTTCGCATGCATTGCGAATTTACCGAGAGAAATTCCCGACCGCTCGACATCCAGCTGACTCTCGTCTGATAACAGCAGCATTTCAGCGTGTTGGAAAATCAGCCCATTGCTTTGGTAGCGGCAGGAGGTGGAAGTCAAGTGGCTGTTCACTCAGAGGAGCGCATTTTAGATGTCGTTCACCGGAATGCGAACCTAGGTACACGAACTATCGCTAAATTATTAAGCCGTCGGGATGGAATAAGTGTCATACTGTACAGTTCACAAAGTGTTAAAGTGTAACCGAATGTGCAAAAATACAAAGTGTACAAAGTGCAAGCTTTAGTTCCCGGCGATCACGACCGCCAGCGAGTTTTCTACCGTTGGTTATTAGACCAGCAACAACGTGTGCCTGGTTTCTTTGAGCACGTCACCACGGAGGATTTAGAGCGATGAGCTGTTTCATACCTATTTTTTTTTAAGTAATTTAGTACTGAACTGATCTGAATAGGTACATAACTGAATACATCGAATAATAAACATACCTACACGAAAAACCTTCTCAGAAATGAGAGGAGGCCTGTGCCCAACAGTGGGACTTAAATAGGCTGCAACTTAACAACTTAACACGAGGAATTTAAAACGCATGACTCTAACCTTGGTTACATTTTATTTAAGTATTTTTTTCATTAGCGGGGAATCGAACCAGTTATTTCGGTTATTTAACCTGTGAATTCGAATTAAAGTGGCTACTTGGAGACAAGCACAGTGGCAAAATAATAGGTTAAGTAGATAAGTTAGATATTTGGACAAGTGTTGCAAATTATTAGGTATTGTTATATGGCCCACTAGGCTAGTGGGCGCGCGGCCCGCAGCTAATAGCACTAGCTGCGGGCCGCGCGAATGCGGCGTTCGCGCGTACATTGACCCCTAGTCAGCTGATTGTAATTCAGTAATTCTCCTGCTGGTTTTATGTTTAAGTATTTTCATGATTTTTTATGAAATTATCGTTTCATTTAGCTGTACTAACATGATAGAGAATGAATAAAGCTAATAAAACGTTGTGAAAAGATGTTTTTTTTTTCATCAGGATTAATTTTATATTTCATCCATCATCAATGGTATAGTTGGTACTGTCGTCTGTCTTCGTTTTTGGGAGCGTTTCAAAAATACCCTGATTATTTCTATTATTGACACTATAGTCACTAACAAAACATGTAACCATTTTGGAAAATTTAATTAAAAACATATAGTGTATTTAGTGTTAAACTTTTATAATTTAAAAAATTACAAAATATCTAGAAGCTTATCTTTTGCGTATCGCTTGTGCTGACCTGTTCTGATTCAAAATCGGTTACAGAGTCATGACATTTGGTGAGCTTTTCTATCTTGCATTTTTGCCATAAGGATTTTTTTCGCCCTTGCGCGTTATGTTCGTCGATACGCCACGTAGACAGAGAATCTAATAGACAGCGTGATATGTTTTGTTTCATTCATAAAGCAAAGGACGCCGTATATCATATTAGCACTTGTAAGAAAGATATATAGCTACTATATTGTTGTCCTGATTCCTGTACGACCTAAGAAGTCGTTTGGCATTAAATTTAGTGGCAGACACTGCAACTGTCATGAGATGTTTCAATGTTTATTATTTTGTTTAAAAATTTATTTGCAAATAATTCTCGACAATTGTACGTTTAACGTTAGAAAATTATTTGTTTTTATACCATATCATGGTGTCGTGCAGTTTTATGGGCTGTAAAAGCCGCAGTAAACGAACATTTATTTATTTCATTATTATATTTCACGCGTACGAAGACTTTATTTATTTCATGAATACTTATGTATTTAAAATAACTTTCTGAATTACGATTTACATGGATGTATTAATTAGCGAATGTTCACGGCCATTTTGTTCTATAAATTATAATGATATTAACATTATTAGCGATATTATAACCGTAAACCTATGTTGTCAGCTAAAGTTTATAACTACCCGAGGTACGAGTACGACTTGGGTAAGAATTGGGATCCTACTAAATACTCTCGACTTTGCTCCAGGCACTTTGAAAGGAATTTATTAGTCTGAAAAAGGACAAAAACTGAATTGTTTCGTAATGCTGTCCCAATACTTTATACAATAAAGGTTTGTATGCTTAGATATGGTCGTATTTTAAATCTCCTAACTGTGTTTTTAATATAGTAGATAGGCTTGCTTTTGACCAGAATTCAACTCTTTCGCTGTCCCGTGCACTACATATAGGTTTGATATGCCATTATATGATTTGCCATTAGTATTGTCTTACTATTGTGTCTGATAATCGAAATCGGACGTGTTAACTAAAATGTGTAAGCATAGATTAATGATAGTAAAAGCCGAGGATCATATCACGTTACACGTTTGTGTTTCGTCACTTTTTATGTTTAGGTTATGATGTTATAAGTATGCAGCCATGACTACAATCTCAATTAAAATTTTTATGATATGAAAACTATGCAGTAATATATACTTAAATATATAAGTCAATGGATACAACCACAAAAATAAATTAATAACCGTTCTAATCTTTTCACTGTTAGGTATGTATCTAAGACACCTCTGATATTTTGTGTTTTTTTATTGCTACTGGCAAATGTATCTCAGGCTATACAACTGGAAGTGGCTTATTTTATAAAATTCTTTACAATGTGTTGATATGTCACATTCTAAGTTTTTAAGATTTTGAAGTCAGCTTAAAAAAACATCTAAAAATGATGTTATTGATAATACATTACAAAAATAAATATAAAATATACAATAAAATCTAGTATTTAAAAAAAAGTAAACGCTTAATGGTAGTATTACTTTAGTGTTATGATCATGGAGTGTAGAGAGAAGGAGGACCATCTCTATATATGAAGTGTCCCTAAAAACGTGTCCAATAAGGGTGGCGCTGCAGTAGCATAGGATAAATTAAAGAAAAAGCGCCAAAAGTAATTAGAATAAGATGGAGAAATAAACAAGGACCGACCAATCCGCTTGGTTTTGTACTACGTAAATAGTTGAGATTTTGTATACTGGCAGTTTACTAACTACTCTAATCATGAAATTGTTTAAATATTTGAATTCAGCTGACTTCACTCCGTTCACAACAGCTATCTTCATATCGTAGTTTTTCAGACGCCAGCGCTATTGTGGTAGGTTTTGGAACCTCTATTTTCAGTAAATAGTAGGACACTTTTCTCACTGTTCTCCTTGTACTCTACACTTCATAGTTATGATGAAACGTGTACCACAGATAAAAACAGGACGGGTTTAGATGCGTTCAAAACCTATAAATAGTAATAAGGAAATGAGGTTTTTATTTTAAAGCTAATTTATTTTACCGGCTAAAATAAAATAAGCTGGACCCCGTAATTTAATACACACCTAAGTCACTAATTTTTGACGTATCAATCATTGGTGGCCGTTACATATTTTGGTCAGGTCGTATTTGACCGATGTTCTTTGACCCGTTTCGTACATATAATTTTACTATGGAATTTGCACCAGCCCATAGACTTAGTATCTATCTACGTACCAGCCTGGCCAGTATATCATAAGTCTATGATAGAAACAGAAACTTTTTTATTCAATATACATTATAAATAATACTTATTGAAAGTCACTCTTTTGTTTAATTACCATTGGTTCGAAAAAAATCACTGTCCTGGGAAGAACCAGCAAGAAACTCAGCGGGACTTTTTTTTAAATACCAGCTTACAATCATGTAATCACAATTAACTACACAAAACAAATTAGAAATAGCTTGGTAGCGATCACCTCATTCCCAGGGGTTATTATCATACATAAATTCCTTAAGGTGGAAGCTCCATGGTGGCCCGTGAATTTCAAATTTTCTTGCGTTTTTTGGAATTTGCAGGTCAGGGTTAGGTTGTATATTTAACAAAATATGATTCGCGACCGTAGCGATTATGTGTTTACAGAATTATTATCATTAAAATCATCAATACAACCCTGAAAGTTCATATTAGCCATAAGTTCATATTTTCTGGAAAACTCATTCAAAGGGAACTAAGTCTGCTTGCTAATTTTGATATATGGAGGCTCCGTTGAAGCTTCGCGTTTAGTGTTATTCCAAGAAAAATGGTAGTATCGATAAGACTCAGTTCCTCCTTATTTAAAACTAGCTGTTCTCCGCGACTTCGCCCGCGTGTAATTTAGGGTTTTAATTATATTGCGCGGAACCCTAATTCTTTTTCTAAAATATAAGTAGCCTAAGTTATTCCTTATAACATTAGGTATCTGCCAGTGAAAGTCCCGTTGAAATCGGTCCAGCCGTTTCGGAGATTAGCCGGAACAAACAGACAGACAGACAGACAGACAGACAGACAGACCGACAGACAGACAAAAACTTTAAAAATTGTGTTTTTGTTATAAGTACCGTATATACTTTCATATGCATTTAGTAAAAAGCTGGTATTTTGAAATTACAAACAGACACTTCAATTTTATTTATTTGTATAGATTACATTATTTTTTTTATTTATTTGATAATAATTTGACAATATTTAAATTGATATTTTACGGCATAAGCATAAGCTATACAGCTTTACCGTATACCGATTATATTATTTAATTGTTCGACATTTCATTTCATTGGAGTCATAAATTTTATACATTTCGTTTTAGTGCCGTTTAAATGCAAGTTTTTAATATTAAATCAATTTACTAATTTAGATATATCATTATTTACTTCGTCATATTTTAATAATTGTCGTTTTAATTTGAAAATTAATGAAGTTTCATCAGGAAATAATGCTACATTATGGTTATCCCCTACTATGTAAGGTAAATCATTAATATATACAAGAAACTGAAAAGGGCCGAGAATTGAGCCTTGAGGCAGGCCTATTTGTGCTATCGACCCGAAAGAGCTCATACTAATAGTATACAAATATGTCAACTTTTTGCGTTCTGTTACTTAAATATGAAACAATTAATTTAAGAGCATTACTCCTTGCACCGTAGTGTTGTAGTGTCCTGATTAATGTTTCATGGTGAACACAATCGAAGGCTTTGGATAGGTCACAAAATATACCCAAAGCATCCTGTGAATTCTCCCATGCATTGAAAATATATTTAATCAGCTCTACACCAGTATCAGTTGTCAAGCGACCCCTTGTGAAAGCGAATTGAGTTTTATGAAGTAAACTATTTACATTAAAAAAATTAACATTTGATCAAGAATATTTTTTTTTAATATTACTAAGTGTTGGCAGTACAGAAATTGGTCTAAAATTGGCGGGGTCTAATGTACTATCAGATTTGAATAAAGGTATTTTTACTGTGCTTCATTAAATCAGGAAACGTACCATATTCAGTATTAGTATTAAAAAATAATAGCTAGATGAGGCGCAATTATGTCAAATGAAAAAATAACAAACAAACAAATGACTCAGAGGCAGTCATATTATTGATTTTGCATGCCGAGCGCAAAGCGCGTGGGTATGTTCTACTAACGCCTAAAAATCGAAATTCCAACGTTTTGTCGCATGAAATCGTATCCAGCAAACATATTATACATATAAATGATATAAAAAGCACATTTTTAGAAAGATAAATGATTGTTGAACTTATTAATATTTTTTTTAAATCGATTAATTGCTATTTTTAAATAAAAAAAGGGTTTTTAGTGGCTTATGGTGTGGATTTATCATGTCCCCAAGGCTTGTAAACACTATAACTTTTGTAAATATCAATTGTTTAACTCAATCTATTTTTTAATCTCTTCATCTATCATGTGGGAAAGCCACTGAATGTAAATGGCAGGGTAATTTTGTTTTGTTTAGCTATAATTAATTTTTTACGGCTCCAAAATGGCGAAATTTTCGTTGATTTGGTAGCCTCGTATATAATTATTTCTGTAAATGGGGAGCTACAGCCACAGAGTAGTTTACTCACTAAAGGTGAGAACAAATTATCGGACGCGTCCGTCAGCCGCGGCTGACAGTCGCGGCTTAGCGGTGTGCACGGTAGTTAAGACGGCGTCTTCGGACGCCTCACTTCAGTCATTCTATAAAGGTGTTTCAATCGAGAAACATGGCAAGCAGCGACAACGAAGACGAATTTATAGAGTTAGCGGCAGCTGCCTTAAGTTGTCCTCCAAAACAAAAGTTAAAAGGAGTGTTTGGGTCCATGATATTAATGTAAAACGACTCGAGTATGGTGAATTTCATACATTGTATCCAGACTTACAAAAAGATGATAATAATAATAATAATAATAGCCATTTATTTCCCAATTTTCATACACAGTCCATATTAGAGAAATAATTTACAATTTACAATATTATTATGATTCATGCAATATTGTTTCCTTCACTAAATGTCATGTTATCAGTGTTAATTTCAAATAAAAAAATTGAAATTCAATTTATAAAATTAACTTTTGATTATAAAGAATGTTTCAGTAAATAAACCATTTTATGATAAAAATTAATATTTAACATAATTTTGTCATAATAATAAATTTTTATGACAAAAAGATGATAAACGTTACAAAATGTACTTAAGAATGAATGAAAACCAATTTAATTTTCTGCTTAGTCTGATTGAAAATGATGTTTAATTCAGCAGCAATTTGCTCCCACACTTCCTGTTTTAAAGTAGCATTTTTATAGTGCTGCAGTTTGTAGTTATATAGGCATTCGTGGCCACGAACATATTCAATTAAATTTTCTTCGTCTGACATGTCACGAGCGCGGTCGGTACGTTTATGACACTCGAAACGTCCGCGGACGCGTCCCGTGCCCTGTGCACACCGTCCGCGGACGCACAAATATCCAGCCGGCTAGATTCTGTTCGGACGTCCGAACGCTCAAGGACGACCCAAGGGCACGTCCGCGTCTTACGACCGATAGTTTGCACAGTGTAGTATTAAATGTACTGGCTAGATTCAAATAAGCCGCGTCTTTCAGCCGCGGCTGACGGACGCGTCCGATAATTTTTTTTTTTATAGGATAAGGGTGACAAACGAGCACACAGTCCACCTGATGGTAAGTGGTTGCTGACATAGACATAGCCCATAGATATCTACATCTATCCTCAATTACAAGTCATAATGTAGATGCGTTGTCACCCGTGAGGACTAAGATGGAATGCCTCATTTCCAGTAAAAAGGGCCTCCGGCCACCTGCACTCACCAAGCGAAACGCAGAGGTAAGCCTCTACTTCACGCTGGTTTTCTGTGAGGTCGTGGTACCACCCCGGTTCGAGCCGGCCCATCCGTGTGACAGCAAAAGCTGCCGCGTGGCTCTACCACTGTTAACAATTCACCACTGTTAAAAATTTGTTCTCAGCTTAACTCAGTTCGCCATCGCCATAGATTACTGTATAATATCAGTTCGCCGTCAGTCGCCGTCAGTCGCCGTCGTGAATGGATATTATTTCGGTTGTTTGCAGCGGCTCAAAAAGATCGCTGTATAAATACACAATATTCGAATAACCTTAACCTAATAAATTTTTTTTAATTACAATATTTTAAAAGCACAGAATAAATAATAGTAGTACGTACGAAAAGTAAGTAGTATCAATTTTTTTGTCATGGGTGAAATTTTCATGGTTTTCGAGGGTGTTGAAACCGATGGGGTTGTCGAAATGTAAATCCAAGATGGCGGCCGCAATAAATATCAATTTTTTCATAATGGGTGTCATTTTCATGGTTTTCGAGGGTGCTGAAGCCAATAGTGCTGTCGAAATGTAAATCCAAGGTGGCGGCTGCAATAGGTATAAATTTTTTCATCATGGGTGTCATTTTCATGGTTTTCGAGGGCGTTGAAGCCGACAGTGCTGTTGAAATGTAAATCCAAGATGGCGGACGAAGTAGGTACAAATATTTTCATCATGGGTGTCATTTTCATGGTTTTTGAGGGTGTCGAAGACGATAGTGCTGTCGAAATGTAAATCCAAGATGGCGGCTGCAATAGATATCAAATTTTTCATCTTGGGTGTCATTTTTATGGTTTTCGAGGGTGTTGAAGCTGATAGTGCTGTCTAAATGTAAATCTAAGGTGGCGGCTGCAAGGGGTATCAATTTTTTCATCATGGGTGTCATTTTCATGAGCTTCGATGGTGTTGAAGCCGATAGTGCTGTTGAAATGTAAATCCAAAATGGCGGCTGCAATAGATATCAATTTTTTCATCGTGGGTGTCATTTTCATGGGCTTCGAGGGTGTGAAACCGATAGTGCTGTCAAAATGTAAATCCAAGATGGCGGCTGAAGTAGGTACCAAATTTTTTCATCACGAATGTCATTTTCATGGTTTTCGAGGGTTTCTTCTCTTCTTTCTTTCTTTCTTTCTTTCTTTTACTTCTCGATTAAATTATATTGTCTAACAAAAGAAATTTACATCAGTGTCAACTAGCGACATTTGGTGAGCAGAATATTATTAGCCCTCATTGCGAGAGTTGGCCTTACCCAGTTTACTATTAATTATACTCCAACACATAAAACTATACTATGCTATTTCTTAGTCTTGGATATCCGCAATCCGCCACAGATCTGTCTGTTCAGTTGCAGTCTTCAGCCTGCAGCTTCATTCCGCATTCCGTCTAACAGCAATGAACTTAAGAGTGTGATTGGAGAGTTTGTGTTTTTGTACGGCAGGTCTTGAAGCACTTAGCTTCGACCGCATGGACAGTTTTCACGAGGTTGTCATACATCGTCCACTGTATTGCAGTCTTCAAGGCACTTAAAACGATTCTGTAGCTGGAGCTGAAAGTTTTCGGGGCTTTAGGTTAGAGCACGAAGCGGACGGAGCGTTGTCTTCATTAGACGTGACCTTTTTTTAACTTGACGTTTAGGTTCAGCATGCCTCTCACCATTCGGTGACCGATGCCAGGCAGGCGAGATCCGTAGGCTGTCGCCGTGTGTGGTATCAGACATTATAGATCAGCAGATTAGGATGGGATGCGGGCTTTTTTCATCTTACCCATGAGGGCGGGTTTTCTTCTCGCTGGATAATCAAAACATCGTTGCTGAGTCTGTCGCCGATGCGGTGCTTCAGGCGATGGAAGTTTTCACAGGGAAAACGTCATCGATTGCCGGAACAAACTTGTGTCTGAAGTCGACTCTTTCTAAATTTTTTTTTATAGGATAAGGGTGACAAACGAGCACTCAGTCCACCTGATGGTAAGAGGTTGCTGCGGCCCATAGACATCTACATCTATCCTCGTTTGCGAATCAAAATGCAGATGCGTTGTCACCCGTGAGGACTAAGATGGAATGCCTCATTTCCAGTAAAAAGGGCCTCCGGCCACCTCCACTCACCAAGCGAAACGCAGAGGTAAACCTCTACTTCACGCTGGTATTCTGTGAGGTCGTGGTACCACCCCGGTTCGAGCCGGCCCATCCGTGCGACAGCAAAACTGCCGCGTGGCTCTACCACTGTTTAATAATCTAGTCCAGTTTCACCCCCAAAAGACGTTTACCGCAAAAAAGAACGCCTTTGTCGTATCTCCTCAATTTCAGGGCACTCTCCTCGTTGCCTCAACCAGCATCGGAATCCTTTGCGTCGACATTTCGAGAGACGTACAGTTCCGTAGTTACTTGGAAGGGTAGGCTAAGCTGGCATCAAAAAAGCTTGGTGTGCTTAGTAGATCGAGACGGGTTTCATGCCGGCCTACCACTTGCAGTTTTACAAATCGCAGGTTCGGCCTCATATGGAATACTGTTATCATCTCTGGGCCAGGGCACCCCAGTATTAGCTCCATTCACTTGACTGTATTCAACGGAGAGCAGCCCGAATTATCGACGACAAAGTTCTTTCTGATCGGTTAGATCCACTGGCCTTGCGAAGAAACGTTGCTTCTCTATGTATTTCGTATCGCATATACCACGGGAAGTGCTCAGAGGAATTGTTCAGGTTAATACGAGATTTTCTGCCTTGCACGATCATACTGTGGAATATAATGTCGCCGGCAGATTTCCCGGAGCGATGCGATTTAGGGAACTTCAAGAAAAGAGCCTACTCCTTTCTAAATGGCCGGCAACTCACCTGAAAGACTGTATCGCATAATCCCTATATTGGGCTTTGGTAGGTTAGGAAGTAAGGGAATGAGAGGGGAAACCGGATAGAGGCTGAAACCTTATAGTAATTATTTTATTACTCCGCAAATAGCTAGCCTAGTCTCGTTTTAGCTAGTAGAAAAATACGCGCGACAACTTTACGATATTATGCCGATTCCTCATTTTAAAAGGAATACGCTGCGTTGTGAAAAAAAAGGCAATTTTAACTGAATCACCGTATAAAAATGAACTGGCTGAAAAGGCTACGGTATCAGTTATTAAAATGAATTTTAAAGGCAAAGGTAAAGGCATCGGAAAAAAAACGAAAGAGAACAATCAAGAGAATTCGGTGTTTGGTTTGTGGCGAAAAGTATGTATAGTAAATTTAAATCCACAGATGAATGGTACCAATGCTTGTCTTAAATGGGCTCACGAAAGTATCATTGGTTATTCTGAGCAAGAATTATTATTTTTTATATGCAAAACCTGCGAATAATTTGAATATTTTGTTTTATTGTTAGTATCTGTATTCACCTCTTTAATATAAAATGCCTATCCGGTTTTACCTATAGGTATTGTTGCGGACAGCGAGGGACCCGCCGCCCCGTCGCCCCTTCATACCCCATTGCGCCCCGCACACCCCGCGCACCGGAGCCGAGCGACGACCAATGGGCGTGCAGCATCGTCGCGCGGCATTACTCACAGACTAAGACGCTCTCTTGCGGGATATAAGAAGGGCGTTTTGGTCTGTGAGCTGTTCATTTCGGAAGCGGCACTGGAAGAAAGAAGACTCAAGACTCCATAAGCGAAGATCTCTCTGTACATATTAGCATAGTTAATAATAGTGCCCAATTATTGTAAATAATAGAATACATTATAGTTCTACAGTACCATCTTTTCTTCAAGCAGTCCCCTAGCATAGTTTACCTCAGATCAGTCAGTCATTAGTCAATACAGTCCACTAGCTACAGTAATAAAAAAATACAGTCCACTTATATCCCTAATATTCTTGGTCCATCGTCGCCAGTTTCAAGCTAGAAGTAAGAAGAAACAAGAGAGAAGGTAATTACAGAAGAGAGAAGATCATTACAGAAGATCTTCAAGGAAGAAAGAAGTTCGTCGACGAAGAGAGAAGATCGTCGGTACTAATTTCTTCCCTGTTTCTTATTAAGCCTACGTCATATACGTCATATTGTCTGTTTCCAGACAATTTCTTGTTTCTTAAACCGCGTTTACGCGGCCAGGTGGTTGCTCCCTAACGGTGCCAAACTGTGACCATCTGGTAACGCCCTTGTGGCGGAAACGGCGTCCAATACGTGCGTCTTTTTGAAGACGATCGGAGGTCGCAACGTGGGACGTCATGAGGAAAACACGAAGCCAGAAGACACGGAACGACGACGAAACGCCGGTAGGAATGCGGATATTCGAAGAAGCACCCGCGTCCCCGTCCGATTATCTCGCGTTGGCACAAGCGCGCTCCGCCGCGCCCCAGGCCCCGCTCGCGCCCGCATTTACGCCCGCGCCCGCGCCTCCGCCGCCGCGCCCCGCTATGTCCGTGTCTACAACCGATCGTTTGGGAGAGGTTAGCACATCCGCGCCGCGCAAAGAGACACTCGCCGCGATTATAGAAGATCTTCCAACTACAGAAACTAGTTCGACAGTACGTACCGTCGCGCCAGTAGCAGACGTACATAGACCCGCGCCCCGCGCCCCGTCGGTCTGTTCAGTCCGTTCAGCCCTGTCGACAGTTAGCGCGATAGCAAAATAAAAGCAAATCGAGTATAACGCCGCGGAGGAACTAGCTGCAATTAGAAGGAAGCAATTGCAACACGAAGAAGATCTCATCAAGAAGAAATACGCTAGGGACGTCGCTCAACTGCAGGAAGAAACAGATAGGGAAAGTAAACGAAGACGATTTAGTGGAAAATAGGGTACGCGTTGATAGGTGGTTAGAGAACGTAGAGACTGTGCGGGGGGAGTCGCCTTACCGCCTGTCTCAGCCCGCGTCCCGCATCGAGATAGAGCAGGCCCTACCGAATAGGAAAACCGATTACGACCACGCTGAAGATGCCCAGGGGAGGACGGTAGCGAATGATGTTCAACCGCGTCACGTAGAAACGATACAGAGAGATAGTGGAGTCGCCGTAGAAATGAACCAGGTGGATCGCCGTGTACGGGTTACGTCGCCGTCGCGCGTCCAACGCCGCACTCTATCGCCACATCGCCACGCGGATCGTAGATCACCGTCGCCGTGTAGGGATGTAGGTATACATAGATCGCCATCGCCACATCGCCACGCGGATCGTAGATTATCGTCGCCGTGTTATAAGGATGTAGGTGTACATAGGTCGCTAGCGTCACAGCGTAGGATAGGGGGAGATAGGGATAGAGATAGGTCACTTACTCCGCGAGGGAATGAGAGGGGTATAGAACGACTAGCGGAAGCTCTAGAAAACATGATTAGAGTCAGGCCCGCCGCCGCGAAGCCTTGCCTATTTTTAACGGTTCGGCCGCGGAATGGTTAGCTTTTAAGTCCGCGATGAAAGAATCCACGCGTTTATATGGATTCACAAATACGGAAAATATGGCAAGGTTAAGAAATTGTTTACGCGGTGAGGCTAGGGAAGTAGTATCGGCACTGCTGTTTACCGCAAAGGAATTCAGCAGATATTATGCGAACACTGGAGCAGTGTTTCGGCCGCCCGGAAGTAATTATAGATCGTGCGTTAGAGGAATTGAAACGCCTTCCGCGCCCTGGTCAAACCGCCCAGGAATTAAATTCGTTCGCGATTAAGTTACAAAATATAGTGTGTATTTTGCAGAACGTCGACGGCAAAGGATATTTACAAAATCCGATGCTAACTAGGGAAGTCACTAGCAAACTTAGCCCTCACTTACGGTCACGTTGGTGCGATTATGCGGAGCACTACGGAAGTGCGGACGAACCGGACATCATCACGCTATCCCGGTTCGTGATGAGAGAGGCTGACCGTGCGTTAAGTCATGCCTATACGTCCGTAGCGCCGACTAAGGAATCGCCCGTAAGACGAGAGGCGCCGCCGTCGAAAAAGGTTATATTGACACGCCGCATAGAGGATAGGGCCCGCGACGTAAAGACGTTCACCGCCCAGGAGGACACCGGTAGTGCCTCATGTATGTGTTGTGGGGGGTGAACACTCAATCGCCAAATGTAGGAAGTTAGCGCAAATGGGTTTGGACGACCGGTGGAAGTGGGTTAAGGAAAATGGGTTTTAGGTGTTTAAACAGCAAACACCGACGATTTAGATGTAAAGCTAGGAAATGCGGCGTCGACGGCTGCAATGCCCCCCACCATGCCCTCCTTCACGCCCGCAAGGCCCGCGCACCTGAGACATCGGCAAAACCGGATGAGACCGTGCTCGTCGCGTCGAACGTTGGTAGTAGTGCGTCCGTATTGTTGAAAGTGTGTTCCATTACCGTACGCGGACCGCGTGGTAGGGAAATAGATACGTATGCGCTGCTTGACGAAGGATCTACTATTTCGTTAATCGACGACGACTTAGCTCGCGAGTTAGGAGCGGAAGGACCGGTAAAGCCGCTCAATATTAGAGGCGTAAATAATAGTCAGCGCGAGGCCGATAGTAGGTTAGTTAACATAAGCATACGTGGCAAGACGCGCAGTGAGGTGTATAATATAAATGCGCGGACAATAGCAAATTTAAAGATGGGTTCGCAGTCTGTAAGTAGGGAGTGCTTACGTTTAAAGCACTTACGCGACCTACCGAGTTCGATTTGTTACGACGACGCCAAAACCGAGATTATTATTAGGCGCCGACAACTGGCATTTAATAATCACCCGTAATTTAAGAATAGGACGTCGAAGGCAGCCTATAGCTGCACGTACGTTAATACGGTGGGTAATACAGGGAACCGTGCCGCGGTTAACGTGTAGGGAAGACGGCGAGACCGTATTACATGTCGTAAGCGCTAGCGGACGGTCAGATAGGGACATCCAAACGTTTGCCAGTCAAGACGAGGAGCTAACAGAACTCCTCAAACGGCAGTACGAGATAGACTCTATAGGTATCTCGCTAAAAAGTAGGCCGCGCCGGGAAGAGCGGCTCGCTGTCGATATATTCCAGCGCACCGTCAAGAAGGTCGGCGAGCAATACCAAGTTGGACTGTCATGGAAGGACAACAACGTGCGGATGCCTCCCAGCTATGAAATGGCAGCTCGAAGACTACGGACGATTGAGAGAAAAATCGACCAGTCGCCGGAGTTTCGGGACGCCTACACAGCCCAGATAGACAACCTCCTGGCACAGGGATACGCAAGGGAAGCCGAGGGGACAGAGAGAGAGGACCCCAAGAGCTGGTACCTGCCACACTTCGCCGTACGGAACCCGAACAAGCCGGGGAAGACAAGAGTAGTGTTCGACGCGGCAGCGCGCGCATCCGGTAGATGTCTTAATGACTATTTACTCGACGGCCCCGACTTATTACGCAACTTACCGGGCATACTGTTTAGGTTTAGGGAGAATGAGATAGCCGTGTCAGCGGATATTAGGGAAATGTTCTTGCGTGTAAAAATCGACCGTCGCGACCAACCCGCGCAATTGTTTCTGTGGCGAGGTAATGAGCGATCCAGCCCACCGCGGGAGTACGTTATGACGTCTATGATTTTCGGCGCGAGGAGCTCGCCGTTTCTTGCACATAGTGTTAGAGATTTTAACGCGCGCGCACACGCAGAGACACATCTGTAGGCGCTTAACGCTATCGTGCGTAGTCATTATATGGACGACTATTTAGACAGTTATGCAACGGTAGAGGAAGTGGTAAATACGGCAAGGCAGGTTACGGAAGTGCACCAGAAGGCCGGTTTCACCTTAGCTACCTACCGCTTAGCTACCTCACCATCACCGCCAATATCCTGCTACAAGACCTATGGCGAATGAAGAAGGTCGGATGGGATGATGAACTACCCGAGGAGGCAGCGGATGAATTCCAGAGGTGGCTGCGAGTCGTCGAGGAGGTGTCACGACTACGACTGCCTAGGTGCTATGCTCCTACGGGGGGAGTGGTAGAGCGTCAACTTCACGTTTTTAACGACGCAAGCGAACGTGCGTACGCATCCGCGGCATATTGGCGTATACGATATCGCGATGGAACGGTTAGGGTACGGTTAGTGGCGGCCAAGGCGAAAGTCGCCCCGATAAAGGCGCAAAGCATACCGCATTTAGAGTTGCAGGCGAATTTAATAGGCGCGCGACTCGCGGAATTCGTGCAGGGCGAGCACAGAGTGGTAGCCGATAAGGTAGTGTATTGGACAGACTCTACTACGGCGCTCCACTGGCTACAGAACGATACGGCGCGTTACACCCCATACGTAGCTCATAGGTTAGGGGAGATAGCGGAAAAGACGTCACCCGAGCAATGGAGGTGGATACCGACTGCAGAAAATATCGCAGACCAGGCGACGCGCGTAAATTATGTGAACAAGGAAGAGAGCGACAGATGGTTCACGGGACCGCCATTCCTGTACGAGGACGAAGACCGATGGCCTCGCCGTCAGGAAGAGAAGGCAGGGAATGATGATGAAGAACTGGAGGAAGTCGTGGCGCATCAGAGCGACACCAAGGACGCTCCACACCTGCCAGACATAGAAAGATTCTCTTCCTACGAGAGATTAATCAGGGCCACTGCACGAATACTACAGTTCGTCGATGCCATACGAGGAAGGGCGCACGGACTGACATTGCAGCACATCCAGAGAGCAGAGCGGATGTGGATAGAGCACAGCCAACATGAAAGCTTTGCTGAAGACATCAGTCGACTTCAGCGGGGGAAGAACCTGGCAACCGGCAGCGCACTAAGGAACCTCGACCCTATACTAGAAGATGGCGTACTACGCGCCAGGGGAAGAATCGACGCAGCCGACGTGGACAGCCAGATGAAGAGGCCGCCACCATTTTGTGAGGCTGCTTGTGGAGAAGGCGCATCAACAACTTTTTTAATCATATTTTCAATATGATTAAAAAATATCCTTTACTGATTGTGATCTCTCTATACTAAAAGTATGTGTAAAAGTTATAGTGTCTTGTAATTTGTAGTGAAAGACAATGGGATTGGGTATCTCAATAAATAATATATAGCTTTATTTATTGTGTCTTTATCTTAACTATCCGGTGTCTCCCCACCTTCCCCTAATAATCCTATCACTATATGAAAAATAAAAATATATACTCGAGAAAAATTTCAAAAAATATCGTGTGGTCTCCCTAAAAAAAAATACACCCAATTTGCATAGAATTAATATAATGTCATTATTTTAGTTAATATGTTATCAATATACATTAAAAGTTTTCTGTTATTTAGTAGAAACATTTTATTAAGAGGTAGGAACACTACACCTTCTTATAATATTCCTTTCGTCAAATAGTTAGCAACCGATGTATTATGTCTGTCTGTCAGTCTGGAGACGTGAAGAATGAGAGACCAGTATTAACAGTAGCTATCTTTAAATCACGCCAGTATTTAGCCCTATTTCTTTTTCTACGAAATCCCGTAAAACTTTACTAAACGTTAACTGGAAAAAGTACGATTTAAACAATTTAATTAAGAAATTTTCACAAATTTATAAAAAATATTGTGTGGACTGAGGGACCACAGTTTAAATACGAGGTTGACACCGAAAGTTCTTAGAAAATCAAAAACTGAACAAACTAGCAATTTATTAGTTTTATTATATCTTTTCAAAATAGTGTCCATTTACGTCAATATTACTATATTACGTCATTTTGCCCACTTGTCCTTTGGGGTCTCTTCGACGGAATTTTGAAACGCAGCTACTGCTTCCTCGGCGTTCATAAAACGTTTTCCTCGAAGTTTTTGTTTTATTTTCGGAAATCAATAAAAATCGGAAGGTGCGAAAAAATGTCGGGGCTATAGGGCGGGTGACCCAGTAGTTCCACGTCTGACGTCGTCCAGTTGTCGATTGGTTGCGACGAGGCGTTATCGTGGTGAAGGAGGATCCTACTGCGAGGTCGTTTCTCCCGAATTTTTTCCAAGACATGTGGCAAACACTTGTTATTTTACCACTCTTCAGTAACTGTTTTTCGATCCTCTAAAACGATTGTTGCGTAATGACCTGTCCTATCGAAGAACGAGACCACCATATTTTTCCCACGCTTCGACCTCTCTTCAATTTAGTTGGCAATTCCTCCGAAGCAAACACCCAGACAGCCGACTGTCTGTTACTTTCAGGATCATATCAATAAATCCAGCTTTCTTCACCTGTGGCAATGGAAGTCTATCATAACTTTCTTGTTGACTTAAATGACATCGAAAGTTATAAAAAAATTATTGTACGAAAATTTTCTCGCGTTAAATTAATGCTGACGTGACACAGACAATTTTTAATTTGCCGCCAAATCGTAAACAAATGACAAATTAATAAAATACATAGACAATAATATTGGCAAAGAGTTCCATTTTCAAAATTTGAAATTATTTTTTTGTTATATCGTTTACAAATGGCCAGTTCTAAAAACTTTCAGTGTCGCCCTCGTATTTGTTCCTTTTATCTTTCACACTTTATTCTCCTCTCGTTACTTACTAAAGTAAGCTTTACAAATTCTCTGTAGTAATAACATTAACTTCATTTTAAGATACTTTCCGAGATCTGGCTGATAGAATGTGTCAACTGAGGGACCACACTTAACTTTTTAAATATTATTTTACAAATTCCAGGATTCGTTCTACATAATTTTAGGCCTAATTACTAGTTACTTTTGCTACTAAATCCTTAACAATTCATTTCGCGAAATCTCGGCGTGGCCCCTCAGTGCTCACATAAGTACATAATATTCAAAGGTTGTCGCTGCAGAACATTGGCCTCCTGGCCACTTCACCCATACATTTTTTAAAACAATACGGGATAAGATAATTGAGAAATGTATGGAAAACGACAAATCTCTAGTAGGTAAGCTAGGTTTTTCAACTCGCGACTTCGTTTGCGTGGAATTAGTACCTACCTATATAGGTATTTTGTTTTATTAGTTTGTGGTATTTGGCTTTTGTTGTGATAAGTGATGATGATTTACTTGTACTTTTAATCGCGAAGGCCCTATTCTGACTAAACAAATATTCTAATTATGAAAAGTCATGTCTGTGTAAAAGTTTTAGATAATTACTATTAAACGTTATCTAATCCTTATATGAATATTTTACGTAACGTAACTAATTATTAGTTACTTTTGCTGTCACCTTAGACCCAAATAAATAAAGTTTTAGCTATGGTTTCATTATTGAACCTTAGAGCTTGAAATTGATCTTACAATAATTATTGGACACAATATTTGTAATATATTATAATCAATGATTTTTTTTATAGGCTAAGGCGACAAACGAGCGCATAGTCCACCTGATGGTAAGTGGCTGCTGTGGCCCATAGACATCTACATTTATCCTCGTATGCGAATCAAAATGCAAATGCGTTACAGAGAGACATTCCATCACCCGTAAGCAGTACCGTCTTTACCATAAGGGCACACGGGGCCCGTGCCCAGGGCCCCTAAAGTCACGGGGGCCCCAAAAGGCCGATTTATTCGCTTACAATAAACAATCTTTTTCTATTTTAGGAAAATATAACCCGACAAAAAATTATAGAGCAAGTGAGGGCGTTTTTAGTCACTTTCTGGTAACCATGGGCAGTGACAAGTCACAAATTGCCGAGTTTGACAGAAAACGTGGCATTGACAGATTTCCAAAGTAGAAAATATGTATTTCCATGTTTCGTCACCATCTAAACGTTTTTGTCGTGCTGTAGGTACAATTGCCTTACTTTAGCCAGGATTTTTTTAATTTTCGGCAATCTATGTATTTATATAATTACAGCTAAATAAATGTGTAATTTTAATCGGACACCTGTTCTGGTGTCCGATTATTTAATCTTTTCATTTATTATATACATCTTTTCAAATTCATTTTCACATCTAAAGAGAATAAATAATTTAAAATTAAAAATTTTGTCCAACCGAATTCAATATAAATTATTAAGAATAACTCAAAAACGATTTGTCAGACCGTGATCAACTTTTTATGGAAATACGTGCGTAGCGCCAACTTTCAAATAAAAAAATCATCAAAATCGGTTCACCCAAAAAAACATACAGTCGAATTGTGTACCTACTCCTTTTTGAAGTTGGTAAAAAATAGAAGATTTTGCAATACCGAAATCCCGAAAGAAACCACTGTCGTAACAGTAACCAATTCAAACCAGCAACATACTTATCTAATTAATAACATATTATTTGGTTTTTACCAATTAACTATAATAAATGTAAGATCAGCGGAAAATGTTTTTGTCATTCACGGTTTTTACTTTCGAACAGGGCCCCAAATACTTGTGTGCCCAAGGGCCCTGGTATGGTCTAAGACGGCATTGCCCGTAAGGACTAAGGTCCTCACGGGTGATGGAATGTCTCTTTCCCAGTAAAAAGGACCTCCGGTTCTCTATACTCGCCATACGAAACAGAGTGTTAAGCTGCCATTTCAGGCTGGTATTCTGTGAGAGCGTGGTCCCTCCCCGGTCGAGCCGACCCATTCGTGCTACAAATATACCACTAATACAGCCGCAGCATGGCTCTACCACGTAAAAATTATACCTACTATTTTGTATGTAATATCATTAGTATATAACCCTTTAGTTAATCGTAATAAACAATCATATTTAGCGATAGTTTAAAGAATATATTTCTCAATACTTTTTAAACTAACACACAATAACATTTTTTTATAACACTATAAATATCTGTAAGAGTCAGTATTACGACATAGATTCCAAACTACGCAAAATTCAAATTAATGTGTCTATAGAATTATTCTATGGTCCATTGTTTTCTAAACGGCCGTAAAATATTATTGAAGTCATAAGTACTAAGTTGTACGCAGTAGGTGGAGTGTTTGGAAGTACCTATATTAATTTTAACGCTCGCATTCCATCGGAGACGCCGCGAAGTCGCGCAGCCGGCGCGGCGTGAGGCTTGCCTACGAGCGAGGCTTCGGCTTCGGCTCCATGCTCCATCCTACAACGAGCCAAAGCCGGTACCCGCGCCACTATCTTGCCGCATTCCACGGAGCCGCAGTCGCGGCGCGCCCCGCGCGTGCCTTCATGCCTTCGCCGACCCACGCGCCCTCTTCGCTTCGCTTCACTCAGTCGTTTCTAGGCGCTCATGGAGAATGCGCCTTTGCGCCACGTGACGCGCAGTGACTACGAGATCGCGTATTGTGTGCAGTGCAGTGCTTATGGATACGCGTCAAACGGATTGTTGTGTTGTTGCGATTGCCACCACTGAATTTGTTTATTAATGGTGAGTGAGGTGGTGTACTGTGTCACTTTGGACGGCCGTTGATGAAGCGCGCGCTTTCTCGATGCGGCCACTTTCATTTCATACACATAGCTCGAATTCCGCGCGCCCGCGCCGTCAGCTCCGCGGCCGCTGACCCTGCGCCCGCGCGCCCTTCCTTAACAGCAACACTGCTGCCACGAACCACGATCACTTAGACGTCGAATAGCGTCCAAGACTTGGTTATTAGACCTAGAGAAATCTAGTATATGTTGCCAGTTGCTCTCCTAAGTAAGATCACGAAATATAGAGAGCGTTAACACATTAAAAACGTTAGTTTCTTATAAGCTTGTTACAAAAGTTTTATTATAGGTGTGTTAGAGCCTTTGTGTCATTAAAATTATCAATCAAAGTAAAAGGCCTTGGAGTGCTAACACTATTTTTAATATGTTATATTTAAATTTTGTTTCCGAGAGGATTAATTTTTAGTGTAGAAATGTCAGATGTTAGGTAGATACTGTATGATAGAAATTAAAACGTCTAAGTTTTTTTTTTGTTTTTATATAAGCAATAGTTTGCACGATGTTGGATGTGGACGTCTATTCAGGATTTAAACGATAGTGATTTTATAATGTTTTTAACTTCTTTTAATTTAATTAATTGGATACCATGTGAATTTTATCTCATATTATTAACATTGATTCTACTCCAAAAATAAGATTATTCCCGTATTATAGATTGTAATGAATGAATTAATTAATTGATAAATTCAAGACACCAGAGATTGAAGTAAAAACATCGTTTACTTCCCGTGGACTCGAACTTGCAACCTCTGGCTTCGCAGAGATATTCACTAACCTCTTGCATGTAACTCGGCTGTCGGGTCTTTAAAAGAAAGTCTGTTTATTTATTTTCTTCTACATCATGTTTGATGATTTCTACATCATCAATATTTTGTGAACTTTAAAAACAGCTCGATAGTCCTAGAATTCTATCGTATCGACTATTCGAGTAACCTTAATCTATATTTTGCCACCATTTCTTGATTTTTAACCCCCGACGAACACAGAGGGGCATCATAGCTCATGAACGGATGCACCGATTTGTTTTCGTTTGAAAGGTGTCTTAATCGAGAGTGTTCATAGTAAAGATCATCAATTCATTTTGTTTCAGGGGTTTTTAATTCTTTTTATTTAAGTTACATGTACATCAAGTTGGTGACGAGCAATGGCAAAATTCTAATATTTTTTTAAAAGTAATATCATGTATATTATATAATATTTTTTCTGAAGTTTGCAAATAGGTATATAATTTAATAATATTGTGAACGTGTTAATTTTAATATCAAAGTAGGTATCTATTTATAACTTACAATACATAAAATCACATTAACTTACTGATTTCAAACATAATGTAAATCAAATATTGTTAATCTGGGTTACTAGGTCTGTTTTGTTTCATCGTAAAGATTCAAAATATATTTTGACTTCATGAAGTCCGGCAAACTAACTTGCTGCACAGAATAAATAATAGCTTGCGGGCGTTGTTTACATTTAACCACTACGATATTCGTGTATAATGATATATCCTTAACGTGACATATTCAAATATATTATTAAGTTACCGGTTAAGGAATCCGCCATTCGGCTACTGTCGTGAACAACTCCTAGCATAATATTCAGCTTAGTTGGAGTGATTAACGGGAGTAGCTCTTAGTAGTATTAACAGCACCGCTGGTTTTTTTATAAAACTTTACCCAGTGTACGAGCAAAAAGCTTTAAATGATAAATTATCCTTTTTTAAAAAAAAAAAACGCATCGGTATTGAAACCTAATGGCGCGTCTCCACCAAAAATGTTGACAACATTTATGTTTCCAACTGTTGACAAATCAACAAAAGTTGCCAACATTTGTTTCCGAAAATGTTTCAAAATGTTCCAAGAAGCGTCTCCACCGAGGGAACAAATGTTGGCATCAAGCGTATTTCTTTGATGTTGCCGCCGAAAATTGAAACACAGTTCCCGATATTGTTTCAAGTTTTCTTGCCAACACTAGGTGATTACAGAAACATTTGTTGGCAACACGTGTTGGCAACAAAACTTTGGTGGAGACGCGCCATAAGGTTGCAGCGCTTCGGGTCGCAAGATTCAATTCCCGCACGGAACAAGTAGGTATTGAATGGCTCACAAATAACTGTTACGGGTTTAGCTGTTTGTCTTTGTGAAATGTATTTTTATAAAGCACCTCTACGATACAGGAGAAAGTCCTAATCCTAGTAAGAGTGGGTAACTTTTTTACACTAGCAAAAATACCAAGGGTGGATGCCCCTAATACCAGCCATGCCCCTAATTCCAGCCTTTTCGCCTTTTTACTTCGTAAATAAGATTTCTATTAGTCTTAACTACTAATATTGTGACCTAAAAAACTATTCGTAATTAGAGGAAAATATATTTCAAATATTACCTCACAGTTTTAAACCTAACAGTGTTAAATTAAAAATCAAAACACGACCGCGACGAAAAACGCTCATTTTCCTAATTTCTTGACAAGTAAAGATCCCGGTAAAATTATGCTTACTTTACATTAGCTCATATATAGCCTGTTTGATTTGTATGAATATGACTATAGACATAGTAATGCAGTTATTTTTGTTAAAATTTATTTTTTTAAAAAGTTATTTATTTTGTTTTAGTGGAAATTAATGGGGCTGTAATTAGATAAACGAAATGTATGGAGTGCATATATTCAGCCGCACGGCTGTTATTTGGTTTGACGTACATAATAAGAAGTACCTAATTTCAGCCACGTAATATAAATCAGGGCTGTCATAAACTGGAATAAATACCATTAATTAGATCATAACTTATTTTATAGTTACGGGAGTTATGATCAATTCCTCTGTTTTAAAATTAGTTTTAGATTTTAAAGTTTAGCAAAAGATGTGCTAGCTTTTCTATCTGACGTTCGGTGTATATTAAGGACAGCTTATGTATTCAATTATTTTTTGAGAAAGAAGAAAAAACAAGCAATAAATATAGTATATACTAGCTGTTCCCGGCGAATTCACCCGAGTGTAATTTATGGTTTTAATTATGTTGCGCGTAACTCTAATTCTTTTTCTAAAAAATAAGTATCCTAAGTTACTCCTTATAACATCAGCTATAGTTCAGTGAAAGTCCCGTCAAAATCAGTCCAGCCGTTTCGGAGATTCGCCGGGACAAACAGACAGACAGACAAAAATTTTATAAAATGTGTTTTTATTATAGGTACCGCACCGCATATACTTTAATATGCATTTAGTAAAAAGTTGTTATTTTGACAATACAAACAGACACTTCAATTTTATTTATTTGTATATATAAGCAAAAACTATAACTTCGCAATACTTATAACATAGATGAAAACTCATGACAAGGAAAGTGGATTAGGACCGGCGGATTTGCGGCAGTTTATGGAGGAGGATGTTCCGTAGTGGACTTATGTAAGATTGTAATGACGATGATGGTTTGAAAACTTGGATGATTAAATTATTAGAAATCGATATACTACATAATATTTTATCATAATTTGCTTTAATTTATTGAACTGCTTTAAACTAAAACACAGTAAGTTAAGTAGTAAAACATTAAAATAAAATAATGTTGTCGTCAGCCTTACTACATATCCCATGCTTGTCACATGCAGATTCAAAATTAGAAGTTGTTACGAATTTATTACTGTACCTCTAAAACTTACCTACAATAGGTACTTATCAAAAACTCAAAAGGCACAACCCTATGCTATGCTGGCATTAAGTACACAAAAGGACGACATTCGGTACAGGGTGGCTGGCATTTGAGCCATAATGCCTTTTTTTGCTTATCGTCGTTTTTAAATTGTTCTAGAAATAATATGATTGTAAATAAATGTTCAATATACTTTTAGATAAATAACCTATAAATAAAAACAAATGTTTAAAAATATTGTGCCCTAATTAAAATACCAGGAATTTTTAAAGTTGAAATTGGCACTAAGAGGCTGGTAATATCCATCCTAATTTATAAAACACGCCCGGACTCGTGTGGCCTATCGTGAGGTTTATTGTTTAGTTTGTAGAATCGTTTATTTCTGTTACGTAATTAATCATATTAGATACATGAGAAAAATACTTTTAAAAATATTTTACGCTGAAAGAAGGATAGCGAACGAAACAATGTCCTCCAGACCGTTAGCTGAAGCTATCTGGGCTGGGCAACATTATAGTGCACGAGTGTGTCTGCAAACAGTTGCACACTGTATTCCCTCATTCACTCATTCCGATGGGACGAAAATCCTACACGAGCGGAGAGAAATAAGATGCAGGACCAACGGCTTTACGTGTTCTCCCAGGCACTTTGATAAAACACTGCCAACATCTTGACTCTCGGCTGCTACTGAGAAATTATTGATTCTTGATGAGAAATAGCGAAAAACCACAATAACTGCTTTTGGCGCGACCCGGGTTTCGAACACATGACCTCGTGATCAGTAGTCGCGCTTACGACCCCTAAACCAACGGGACAGTCAGCAGAACGAAACATTGTACACAATATCTTAACTAGTTCTCTATATTGTAGTGTTTTAGTTGTATTATTTTAACCTATGATTTTAACAGACTTTATTTTAAATGTGCCTATTTTACGCAAAATTAATTTCTTGATCATATTTTAGCCCACTAAATAACATACTTAAACTATTTGGTTCATAATCGTCCAACTTTTATACGAAATGTTTGTTATTTTAATATTTAACTACTTTTAATAGCTTTGTAAATTTATCTGAATATAGTTTAGCGATTTTGAGCTAGTACCAGTCCGTCCTTTTGTGTCCACTTTTTATCACCTTTTAAGCGAGTACAGGTATAGCACTATAGTAAATGACTTTCGTATTCAGGTTGGTGATAAAAAAAAATTTCAAAGCTTCTTATATCGATATGTTTCTCAAAGCTGTTCCAACCTAGTCGCAGTCGAAAGAAAATCTCAATCATTTATTAATTTTTAAATTTATATTTACTTTGCTTTCGAGCAGCGTCTAATATTTGTCGGTTTTTCATCACAAAATCATAAAAGTTATACTTAAAAAATCAAATTTGGTTAGTACTTGTAACTCTGATTTTACTAAAGAAATATTGATATGGTTTCTTTCCTTGCTCCATGCTTGTTCCATAATGCTGAATAAGCGCTCGCAATAAGCATTAGAGACAGGAATGAAAGAAAAAATGTGACCATTTTTTTCAATTCAGGACAGGGACAGGGATTTCTGTCTTTCGATTTCATAAAGAAGTCATCCCAGCGTAAATCCACTTGATTTTCTTCAACGAGCTGTGGTTGAATCTCACGCAAAAGTTCAAATAATTCCTGGAGTCTAGTAATGCCTGTCAATGTGATTGGTTCTTTCAAAGATAAAATTTTTATTGCTTGGTATTCCGGATCTTTACCGGACCGGACAGACACCGCCAAATCGACAATGCGAGCGAAAGGTGCGTATAATTTTTAGAAAAACCGGAGAAATTATTGCACTCCGGGAGGTCGGGAGATTAACCATTATTACCGAAGTCTCCCGGGCAATTCGGCAGGTTTGGGAACCCTAGTTCTATACCGGGGGTGTCTCGTGATTGTTGGTAATTATTTCACGCAGGTAGCAAGAGTGACAGAGGCCTGACAATACCGGCAAAGCGCAAGTGCGAATTGTGCTGGTGTGCTGTGCCATTTCCAGCATATTGAAAATATCTTCCAGTGTGAACCGTTTGTACATAATATTTCTAATACAATTCCTTTGGATATATTTTGGTTATGTTAAGACTTATTATCGTCATCATCACGAGTCCACTGCTGAACATAAGTTTCCTCCAAACATTTATAAGTGGTAGGGCCATGTTGCAGCTATATTAGTAGTATAGTTGTAGCAAGAATGGGTCGGCTCAACCGGGTAAGAACCACACTCTCACAGAATACCAGCTTAAAATAGCAATTTAACACTGCTGTGTTTCGTATGGTGAGTGTAGAGAACCGGAGACCCTTTTTACTAGAGACCTTTTTTAAAGAGGCATTCCATCTTAGTCCTCACGGGTGACAACACTTCTGCATTTTGATTCTTTATTGAGGATAAATGTAGATGTCTATGGGTCACAGGAACCATTTTCATGTGGACTGTGTGCTCTTTTGTCACCCTATCCTATAAAAAAACACTGCCAAAAAGCACGGTCCTAAAGCCATCTGCATCCACATTGTTAAGTTTATTAGAAAGCAAGAAGAATTTGTAAAATAACTGTACTACTGCTGTACACGTCATCGTCCACATGCAAGTGTGAGTAACGATCCAAGAGTAAGACAATATTCCGATGATATCCTGGACGTCAGTCTGAGTCAGATTACAATGACTCTCTAGCAACCTTAAAAACGGCAAGGTCCCGGGCGAGCATGGAATTACACTGGAGTTTCTGAAAGCTAGTACTCGAAGTCCTTCAGAAGCTATTTAATTCCAAGCAAAAGTGTGGTGGTCTTGTTCTTCAAGAAAGGTGACAACGCTCTTTTGAAGAACTACACAGATTACCTTCAGAGCCGCGTCTACTTACTGTTTTCGAGGGTCTTTACAAATTGTCTCGCACACAGACCCGACTACTTCCAGTCTCCCGAACAAGCCTCTTGCCTCGGGCTCTCAACGCCTATACCGGTAGTTGTTGACGAGTATCTTTATAGTGTCTCCCAACGGATAGGTCTTAAGATGAACATGGACAAAATAAAGATCATGTTTAATGTCCATGTCACACCTATGCCGGTAGTTGTTGGGAGCACTAAGCTCGAAGTTGATGACGAGAATGAGTGATGACGAGTCCAACTTCGACCGAGATGTCAATCGACGGATTCAACTCTGCTATGTAGCGTTCGGGAGATCACGACACATCTTCTCGTCAGATATACTTCAAAACTTGAAAACAATGTATAATCAGTGCGTGTTGCCAATGATGATATGGGATCTGAGATGTGGTCCTTCACTGCTGGCCGTATGAGGAATCTCAAGGTCGCGCAACGATCTATGGAGAGGGCTATGCTTCCGGTTTCTCGGCGTGATATACTTAAAAATGAGGATATCCGCAGTAGAACCAGATTAACCGACATATTCCAACGGATTAGTAAGCTGAAGTGGCAATCGGACGGCCAAGTAGCCCGAAGAATCGATAATCGATGGGGAAGAAAGGTTCTCGAGTGGCAGCATCGTACTGATAGGCGAAGTAGAGCGGCCCCTCACTGGATAGAGGGACGACCTGGTAAAAGACATGCAGGAAGTTTTTACGTAATTAAAAAAAAGTACGTAAAACTGGCTAATGTAAAGTTCAGTGATTGATAAATGAAATGATTCATTGCCTCAACAGGCTAGGTATGCGTGCGACCGCATTCCTTCAATAGCATACAGTGTACCTAAATTAGACTGACGATGACAAGCCAAGGAACCAAAAGCCAAGTCTTCTTTATTCATAGAAGTAATCGAAATAATATTAAAACAAATATTGTAGTTTTGAACTTTTTGGAACAATATTTTGATACGTGTTTAATTCAAAAATTGATAGTTTCCTAATAGTTTAATGAGCAAAACTTGGTACACTAAAGTTAAAAGTTAATTTACAACCTATATACGTCCCATTGCCGGCTGTGGCCTCCTCTCATTTCTGAAATGGTTTTAGGACAAGGAACTGTCCGCCGCGCTGCCCCAATGCGTATTGGCTAACTTCACATGTCTTCGAAATATTTTTTTCTTATTTCTCAGACATGCAGGTTTCCTCGCGATGTTTTCCTTCACCGGCGAGCACGTGATAAATCAGTACTTAAAATTGCAATTAACAATTTCATTGGTGCCGGCGGGGGTCGAACCCAGGTTGCTCGCGTTAAATTAACAGCGAGCACTAACCATCTGAGTTACCACGGCTCTTGGTACGTTGGTAAATTCGTCGGCACAAATCTACTTGAATAGTTGCTACTTAACGTTAAAACGGGTATTTTTGTACATGGCTTCCTCATGCATATCACATACTAACAGGCGAAGTTAATTAATAGCTACTCTCGTTATCAAACTCATTTTGAAGGTACTATTATTTTATTATAATAGGTCAGGGAAAAAGTTTCTTCGTATTTTGTTTGTATAAAATTGAAGAAACGGGCTCGTTTTAATATCAAATACATATAGGACATTAAGAAAAATAAAAAATCACTGTGAATCTAACGAAGAAATTCGATACATTTTGAAGTCTTATTACAAAAAAGGGAAAATAGTGACTCTACCGCGAAAAAAATTTGTGACGTTTATGAACCTAAGGCAGTGTCAGTAAGAGCATAGCATAAAGTTGGTTCAAGCGTTTCCGAAAGTCGATGCCATTTTTGAAAAAAATATATATTAGTAGTTACGACATAGCCGAGTAGTTGAGGATTGACCAAAAAACAGTTTTGATCCATTTGAAAAAGTCTGGCTATACAAAAAAGTTCGATGTTTGAGTACCATACGAGATCACTGAAAGAAACCTAATGAATCGTTTACTTATTTGCGATTTTTTGTTGAAACGTAAAGAAACCGAACAATTTTTGAAAAGATTGATCACTAGTGACGAAAAGTAAATCTCCTACGACAAGAACGTGCGAAAAAAGGTACAAAAGGGTCAAACTTTGACCCTTTGACCATCAAAGGATAGTCAAGCGTCACAGACTAGCGAAATCTGGCATAACACCTAATAAGGTGATCCTGTGTGTATGTTTGGATTGGAAGGGCATCGCTTATTATGAACTTTTACCGCCAGGCAAAACCTTCGATTCGGATCTCTACTGCTAACAACTAATGAGACTCAGGCAAGTAAATTGAGAAAAAACAGCCGGAACAGAAAAGGAGTGGTCTTTCGGAGGAGGAATGCGTCCGCTATATAGCACTGACCTTGCACCTTCAGATTTTCACCTGTTCGGTTATCGAACAAAATGGCACATAACTTATAATTAAATGTAATGAAATTAAAAAAAGGTCTTGAATTTGTATATAAAATACGATGAAGCCTTTCCCTTTTGTGAACTAGGCAAACCCGGAGTGGAATCTATTAATGTGGCCTCATTTAGTTTTTTTTTAAATAATTGATAATGACCATTTGTTTTATCAATATTTCCATTTGACCAAAAATCTCGGAAAGTTTCAAAAAGTTTTAAGTTAGTTTAGATAAACACGTCCAAACAATTTTTGGAAACCCAAGGACTATTGGTCTGAGGGCATGTTTATCACGAGCTGGTTGAGAGTTACCACGGCCTCTCCTGGCTCCGTAAATACCAAGCCTCTCATTAAATCTTTGATTTTATGGAAAATAAAGAAATTGAGTTGAGTTTGATGCGAGGTCTGGATTGTGTGCTGTATGCGTCACGAGCTCTATCTTTTCATAAGCTAAAAATGATTGTTTTGCGCCGAAAGATTGTCATGGTGCAATAGGATGAAACTTTTGGTTGTTTTTGGTCGTGTACCACTCAGTTTTGACTGTCCTTTGTTTATCAAATGGGATCGTGCAGAAAGGACTCGTTTGGGAGAAAAAAATGCAATCATTTTTTGCTCACGCTTATCTATTTCAATTTTGTTAATACTCATACAGAAGACGGTTGCCTTCTTTCCAGAATGTAAAAATACATTTATGTTTCATCTGTCACAATTTCATATACCTACAGCATTTGAACGTCCGTGATCATACTTTAACAATATTTTTTACACTAATCAAAAGCCTGTTTTTGTTCCGAGATGAGTGCATGAGGAATTCAGCGGCAACAAATTTTTCAGACTTTTAAATGTTGATGGCAATTTTTTTGAAACTGGCTCATACGAATATCATAGTCCTCGAACGAATTTCCTCATATGGAGATGATGTGCCGGCGTTCTTCAGTTAGTCGCCTAACAGTAGCTACATTTTACTCAGTGATCACAGTTGAGGATCCACCTTCACGAATTTCATCATGGAGAAAATCACGGCCACGACCAAATTCTGCGTATCAACGGCCTTACGGTGTTCAAATGAGGTTTTTCCATCCCATTTTGAAGAATGCAATGCAATTTTGCGGAAGTAAACTTTTAAAATCATAAAAAATTATCGCCCTAAAACAATTACTACACGATTACCCGCCAAAAATTATGTTAATCAATAGATGATTTTCTTATGTTTCTAAAAATTTACATTCTAAATTCAAATTTCAAACAATTATTATGAGCGGTCAGAAGCGGCCATGTAATAATCATTAAAACCAATGCTATTTATTTATTAAATTGTTTTTAGTCTATTCTAAACGGTATGCTAATTTAGGATAATAGGAAAAGTAAAATAAAGTTACAGACTAGTATATATATATATATATATATATATATATATATATATATATATATATATATATATATATATATACGTTACTGCTGGGCATAGGCCTCCTCTCATTTCTGAGGTCTTGGGACAAGTAAATGTCCGCCGCACTGCCCCATTGCGTGTCGGCGATCTTCACGTCTTCGATTTTTTTTTCTTATTCTCAGACATGCAGTTTTCTTCACGATGTTTTCCTTCAACGCCGAGCAAGTGGTAAGGCATGACATGTTAAATCTGTGAAGGTCATAACATGATAATTTCTTTCATGTTGGTTTCGTATTTCTTCTTCAACTTCAGCCGTAAAAGACCATTGCTTTACCACATGTTCAGTAGCGGACTCTCCCGTTTTATGGATGGTAACCTTTCACCCGACTAACCATCGACGATCACAGTACCAGAAGTTAGCACCTTTGCGGTGCTCCCTGCCGCCACGGTCAATCTGGTAAACGAGAATCTATCGGAAGCCATAAAATATTTTTGTTATGTCCCATAGTCACCTCTTAGTATATTATAGTGTGTGATGTAGAGTCTGTGATGAATGAATTCTATTACGCTGCCACCACATGGCAAACTTTCGAATATGTTCAGATGCTATTAAGAGACATTTGCAACGTAATCACACACGTCATCAAATCAGACACGAAAAATGACGAAATGATGCGATTTAAAAGTAATGTGGGCTCCGGCGCGGTTTACTTACCCAGGTCCTGAGACTTGTTAGTCCGATTTTCTTTTTAATAAGCTACGCGTACATATTACTATATACATATATACGTATTTAAATCAGTTGCATTTTTAGTTTTATAAAACTATTTCCTGTCTATCTGTACATTCTTACATAAAACATAATAAAAGTTGTTTTAATTTTAACCATTGTAACATATTCAATATTCAGAAAGTGTTTCCTTTGAGTCATTCTTATATACATACTTATTATAGAATTGTGTTTATCTACTAGCACAAAAATGACTAGGCAATCTAAAATAATGTAAAATTTCCGTTAAGGAGGTTAAGTTCATATCAAAAATCCTAATATGTATATTATGTAAATGTAAATAAAATACAAATAGGTATTAAAATAATTTGGATGTTGCATTGCTTTTTATCGAATAGCCATATTTGAGATAACATGACGCTATGAATTACATACAAATAATTTATTTATTTAATTTATTTAGTAACTTTATTGTCGGCGTACAAGGGGCATTTGATTGTTAGCTCATACATTCTCAACCCACAATCTTTGATAGTCAAGATTTGCATATAGCTGTCCATAAATAGAATAAACAGCCATGGGATAGACACAACCCTGGCTGACACCCTCATGGATGCCGAACAAGCCTATGTACGCCCCGGCAAATCTAAAAAATCCTAACAAAAACACTTCTTTCTTCTTCACTTCACTTCGTTCACACTTCGTTCTTATAAAGACATTTCTATTTTTTTATTAGACCAGCGCTCAACTCGAACGTGGCTGTTTGTTATCACAAAGCCCTGTCGACTCTGTTATAGGTTTTCTCCCAGTTTAAAAGTTTAAAGAAATCTTTTTGGTTTTGGTCGAAAACTTCTCTGTAATCATACGCATAGAAAAGGTTTGATCCGTACATCCCTTACATTTTAAACACAGCTTAATCATCCTAAAAATTTAACAGTTTTTGTCATAACTCTCTCAATGAACACCTAACCTCGTAAGAATACAATTTTCCGACAATGCTAAGCAGGTTGAAACTACGAGTCTTACAGCCTAATGAAAAATAGTATTAAATTACGAATGATAAAAAAATCCTCAAAAATTACATTTAAATTATGCAAATTATGTATTTATATTTTAATTGAATGCCACGTGGGATGTTCAATAAGTTAAGAGGAAATCCCGGTGGCGTTTAGCCTATAAGTATTATATTTTTTTGTTTTCTCCCTGGATAATGACATACGAGTAAATATTATATCTAGCACTAGTCATGTAAGGTATATAAATGTTTTGTTACTATATCTACTACTGGTCATGTACACAAATGTTTTGTGTTTCCCATATTTTTTTAAAAACTAGTAAACTTTTAAAATTACAAAAATTGCCGAAATATGTAATTGAAAAACAAGAGGGGAAACAGGGGAAAACAAGATGATGATTATGTCAATTTTTAATAGGTAGGGATATAAAGTACGAGTTGCAGTTGTCTCATTCGGTTGTCTTTAGCTTGGTCGTCCGAGATGTCGGGCACAATGGGACGGCAATAGTATGTTAAAAAAATTATTTTTTAAATGAAAACGCCCAGATATCCTTTTTAAGCTGCTAAAACACACAATATTTTTTAACTAAGAACTTAATATAAGACTATTTAAGGATATTTTTTTAACTAAGAACTTAATATGAGACTATTTAAGGATTATTTTGCCTGTTATCTATATCTTTGATTCTCATGAATACTTAAAAATACCTACAATGTTTAACATAAACTATGTACAAACATGATTGAAAGATCCTCTCTTTTTAGTAGCTATTATTTAAATTTTGTTGATATAGAACACAAACCTGTTTTTTTATGTGTCATTCTTGCACAAATTAAACAAGAATTACCTATTTAAAGATTTAAAAAAAGAGCGGTTAATAAATACAAAAGAAAGAATATTTCAGTCCAATGGAATATAACTAACTAGGTACCCATGTTATTTTTATTCATCATCGTTACAGCTCATCACAAATCCACAACCTGAGCCACCTGCATCCATAAAATAAGATAAAAATGTTCTAAAAAAGCAATAATTAAATTCAAATACCAAATTGTTAAACCTAAAGGAAGAAAAATTAAAGTTTCTGTTTTAGCTTTTATGGGTAATCTAGGTACCTACCTACATTTATTTCAATTTTAATTTTGTTAAATTAATTCAGTGTACGGCGGTATAGTATAACTAACGAAAGTCGAGGTTTAGGTGACTCGGGACTTGTTTTGTGTCATTTCTTTGGCTAGGCCTATGTTCAGCAGTGGAATTGTGTAGGACTGTAATGAAGACGTCACGTCGGGGTTTTAAAACCATTACATTAAATATTCACTTATCTTCCTCTCAGTTTATGAATATCTTATCAAGATGCCAACTTTAGCAAGATGTCGAAAGGACCGGTTAAACAAGATTTTTTGGTAATTTACAACAAATAAAAAACAGTCGTACTAAAATAAATTCTCAGGGCCGCAATGCATAGACGACATTCCTTAAAATTCCACCCATTATCGTCATAACAATACGCAAGTGTCAAAAATGGTGGCGAGATGTCAAAAAGTAGAGGCAACGACGGTCGTCGGTATGCGAGGACGCAAGATGCGGCTGGCTAAGGGGGAGGGGCGCTCGGCATCTGAAGGTCGTCCGCATTCCACGCGTCGCCGTCCGCGGCTACCGCGCTTACGTAGCGCCCCCCCCCCCCCTCTCATGCCCCGCGTCGACCGGTCTGCTCCCCACCTCGCCTGACCGTCATCACAAACTATCGCGCATTTACTAAAACAAAAAAACGTGTTCTTACGGCTATCAAGAGCTGGGGAGCTGCAGAGGTACCGGATGCGATGAAATTTATTCGCATCTAGTTTTTTTTCAATAAGTCAGTGAAGCTACATTCCAAGAAACATTTTTAACTACCTATACACAACGCGTAGTGATGTATATAATTTGGCTTTTTATTATTTTAAGTACCTACATAAAACGTAGATATTATGTAACAGCCAGATATACCTACGTATAGTAAACTAGTAAGTTTTAAAATAGTCGTAAAATTATAATAAACCTAGTAATTACTTTAAAATTGCTTTGAGGAATGTTGTTGATATATTGTCGCAATGAAGATCAAATTTTAGTATCGGTGTACAAAATATTTTAATAAATTTGACAGACTCCTTGCTGGTATCCCAACTTCTTGAGCTTCTTAAGCATTAGTTGGATTATATCTATTCTTATGAATTTTATTTATTGTTAACAATAACAATTAAAATCATAAGAATAGGCTAATTTTGTATACGACTTTTAAGAGCAGTTATACATTTATGAACTCAACACAATACTCGCAAAACCAACGAATATAACAACATCGTTACCTTTTATTACAACCTATTAATGAGTGGTAGCGCAGGGGTTAAGCGCACGTTGTTAATTTCAAAGTAAGCGCAAAGCAACCCGGGTTCGATCCCCGCCGGCACCACCAATGAAATTCTTAATTGCAATGTCAGAGAGAAACCTGCATGTCAGAAAAATTTAAAAAAATATTTCGAAGACATATGAAGTTCGCCAACACGCATTTGGCTTGGAGGCTTGTGCCCAACAGTGGAACGTATATAATGTAACTTTAACAGCCTAAAGTCCACTGCTGAACATAGACCTCCCCGTAGATGGCCTCATAAGGTGGATATTTGTCATAGTTGCCACGCATGGCAGGCTGGTTGGTAAGTGGTAACCGCACTTTTGTATTTTCAAGTTGTTATTAGGAAGACGTTACTGCTCATCTCCTGGTTTCGTTCCCTCAGTCGCGTCTTAGGTAGTGGATATTGTTTCACTGCCACTACAAGGTCAATAACACAACCATACATAATATATCTATCAGCTTTTTTTTATAGAATAGCCGCAAACGAGTATGCGGCTCACCTGATGGTAAGTGACTACCGCCGCCCATGAACAATCGCAACACCAGGGGAACTGCAGATGCGTTGCCGGCCTTTTAGAAAGGTGTAAGTTCTTTTCTCGAAGGTTCCTAAGTCGAATCGCTCCGGAAAATTCGCTGGTGGTAATTGATTCCACAAGGAAGTTGTGCGAGGGAGAAAACTTCTTCTAAATCGCACAGTGGTGGACCGCCAATCATCCAGATGGTATGGATGGTAACGCGAGTTTTGTCGCGATGTGCGATGGTGAAATTGAGCGGCTGGAATTAGTCCGAGTAACATGCTTATCAATACATTTACAATTTATGTACGAGGTAGAGCCATGCTGCAGCTATATTAATATTATATAAACCACGAATGGGTCGGCTCGACCGGGGAAGGACCACGCTCTCATAGAATACCAGCTTAAAATAGCAGCTTAATACTGCTGTGTTCCGTATGGTGAGTGTAGAGAACGGGCGACCCTTTTTACTGGAAAAGAGGCATTCCATCTTAGTCATCACGGGTGACAATGCATCTGCTTTTTGATTCTTTATTGAGTATAGATGTGGATGTCTATGGGTCACAGCAACCACTTACCATCAGGTGGACTGTGTGCTCGTTTGTCACCCTATCCTATAAAAAATATATAAATAAAATTGTAGTCTATCTTTGTTACAGAAATAACCGCCTGCATGAATAACTATTTTTAAAATTTTTGTCTATCTACCTGCCTGTCCGAGTTAATTTTCGGAATGGCTGAATCAATTGTAATAAACCTTCAAGAACATAATTATAGAAAGCAACGCCAGAAGTGATCTAGGATATATTTTGTCCGAAAAACTTAGATATTGTTTGAGAAATCGAAAAAAAATTGCTTTGATAATTATTAATTATCTAAACTCTAAATAACGCCACACTAATAGAATCTTACCCAGGCGAAACCAGGGCGGGTGGCTAGTTTTAAAAGGGACGGGTCTTATTGTTACTTCTGAAGGTAATCATCTCTGTAAATAAATAATTAACTTATTTATTTATTTTATATTTTTTACAATTAAAACTCGTCAGACAAATAAAACTCTGTTACAATATCTTTAATTAAGTAATTATTCCAAATTCTTTAGGTAATACCTCAAACCTCGAATAATAAGCAAATACAAGAATGTTGTCTTCAAAAGCAGGTAGCAAAATAGTCTTAAAAAATCTATTGCAGTGGAATGTGCAGATGGCGCAGATCTGTACATTCCTGCCTGCTCTGTGTAGCCTCAGGTGAATATGAGCGAAAGATTTTCTTTTCTTATACGTTTCTATAAGATATAATATACAATACATATTAAAATTAATTTTTGTTTGTTCGTAATTTATGCGCTGCCATACCGTTCATCAGATTATGGTAAAACTTTGTCAACTTATTGCTACAATTAACTTACAGTAGGTAGCGCGGGAATCGCAACAATAAATTCATTAGAAAGTTATATTTTATCGTTCAACTTCAGTGAATGTATTATCATTCCTAATTAAACAATATAACTCTTCCAAATTTAAAATGACATTTTTCCACAATTATTTTTTCTGCGGCAGTAATGAGCCGGGTACCAGTTATATAAAAATTTGTTCGATTACGTGAAATCATTAACTATCGTATCAATAAATGAAGTGTTACCGAATACAAACAGTGGTAGAGCCACGCGGCAGCTTTTGCTGTCGCACGGATGGGCCGGCTCGAACCGGGGTGGTACCACGACCTAACAGAATAGCAGCGTGAAGTAGAGGTTTACCTCTGCGTTTCGCTTGGTGAGTGCAGGTGGCCGGAGGCCCTTTTTACTGGAAATGAGGCATTCCATCTTATTCCTCACGGGTGACATCGCATCTGCATTTTGATTTGTAATAAAGGATAGATGTAGATGTCTATGGGCCGCACCAACCACTTACCATCAGGTGGACTGTGTGCTCGTTTGTCACCCTTATCCTATAAAAAAAAAATACAAGTTGCGGATAAAAATTGTAACATCTACATAATATAGATACCTATAATGTAAAGTTTAATGCATAGAAAAAACAAAGTGCTATCCGTAATTGGTTGAAGGCAAGGCAATCATTATGTTATTACTAGTCATTAGCATTTAGTTTTGTACTGCTGGCGTGGCAGACGTTGTTCTACCCTTTCCGGTTCGTGGCGTTTTGAGTTTCATTCAGAATTTATCATGCTGCAGCTATCTTATGGTTATAGCACAAATGGGTCGGTACGACCGGGGAAGGACCAATACCAGCGTAAATTAGCAGCTAAATGCTGCTGTGATTCGTATGGTGAGTGTAGAGAACCGTACACCCTTTCTACTGGATACGAGGCATTCTATCTTATTACTCAGGGGTGACAACACAGACCAATTTCTATGATCTGTGGGTGATAACGTATCTCTGCATTTTGAGTTTTAATTGCGGATATATGTAGATGTTTATGAGCCACAGTACCCCTTTACCATCAAGTGAGCGGTGTGCTCGCTTGTCACCATAATTCTGTAAATAAAATATATGTAAAATTTATTAATATCTCGACTTATCGGGCCCTGATATTATGATTTTCTTTTTTGGCATTAAACCAACATATTATATTGTGTATATGAGTCATTTTAGTCCATAAATATACTCTTAGAATGTCGATAACTTGACTGCAGCATCACCTATCGAATAGTTATGACTAAGAAGCATAGCATAGATTCTAGCCCGACAAAACAATTTTATTGTATGAATATGACCTCAATCGGTCTATTCGTTCAGAACTTCCTCACAGAAAACCAGCGTGAAGTAGAGGTTCACCTCTGCGTTTCGCTTGGTGAGTGCAGGTGGTCGGAGGCCCTTTCTACTGGAAATGAGGCATTCCATCTTAGTCCTCACGGGTGACAACGCATCTACATTTTGAATTGTAATAGAGGATAGATGTAGATGTCTATGGGCCGCAGCAACCACTTACCATCAGGTGGACTGTGTGCTCGTTTGTCACCCTTATCCTATAAAAAAAAAAACTTACACGATCACTAACGGACGAATCAATTACTATTATCTATATATTAAATAAATATTGATCTTCTCATAGATAGATCTGGACAACAGATTAGAAGATCTAAATGTTAGGAAGGAAGGATTGATCGTCGGTGTGTGTGCGTCCTACAATATTATAAAATATACTGCACAATTTCTGGTAACATAAAGCTATGACTGTTTTCAAAAATAGCTAAAAATAACCTCCTATAGACGTAACGACACCGGACACAAAGAATTAATCATTACATTCATATCAGTCGCGACCCGTGATGATACACAAGATATGAAATGCAAACGAAACCAACTTTTATCAACTTATAAGGATGTTAATAAATACCAAATTGATGACGTTTCTATTTTATATACTTTGACATATACATTAGTCATTAGTGTATTAAAATAGGGGCGAATTATTTATTTATTATTTTTTGTCCCTGCGGTCTTGTTGAGTATACTTAGTCACTATGTGATCAGCTGCTCGAAAACGGTCGGGATATTTTAGGTAAAGATTTTAAATGCTTATTCTGTCTTATTTTACATTTTGTAGCATCATCAGTTTAATTTACTTATTATTCGGGTTTGGTTAAGTAAATATTAAAGTAAAATAATATTGAACGAATCTTAAGGAGAGAGGTTTATATCTGCCATATGCTTAAATATTATGATGCTGTTAATCATGTATTTTCAAGGATATATCCTAAGCTAATAGAACTTTTCTCTTATTTTAACATCGATAGTTAATAACAATACAAAATAATTGTAACCATCAAGCAAAAATAACTATCTAGTAGGAGTCATATTTTACAATCTCTCAATAGGCGAACTTTATCGGTTAAATAAATTACTGTAAACACCTTCATCATTAGAACGTTTTTTTAGTGATTTTATTCTTTTTCAGGGCGAGTAACAGTGGTCTCGAGATGCGACATGCGTGCTCTGTGTTCGGTTCGCGGGCCGCTTGGCGGGGACACGCGCGCGCTCGGCGCCGGCGCGCGCCTTTTGTCCCTACATATGCCCGGCCAGCCTCAACCGCTTCATTTTGTCGTCGAAGCGAAAGCGAGAGTCAAAGAACTAAAATCTTTGGCGAATTCTCATGCCCAGCTACAAGGCATGACCGACACGGAACTCTTCGGATTAGCTATTATGCAAAGTAATGTATTCTCAGTTTATTTTTATGGATTTTATGTGTTAGGAAGGGCTTAGAAACGTATAGCTATTAAAAATGCATCTTATTATTTTACAGATGGAGAGTACTTGTTTGTTGATTTGGAGAGTAAACTGTCAAAATATGCACCAAAGAGTTGGAGATCATCCCATACACATGTAAGTTGAAGCATTTTTAATAACATTTAGACACTTGAGTACCTACCTATTTGAGAAAATTATATTAAATGACAGTGAATTATTTTAAAGATATTGATTTATATGTATTTTGTAATAATTCTTTATTTTGCTTTTAGGGCTTGGACGCCAATGGAAAGCCGCTGCTTGAATTACACTTAGTTGTTCAGTTTCACGTAGAGAGTCCATTGCTTTTACACGATGAAATTGGACGCCATTTATATTTTCTACAATTACTTCACAATTTACGTACAAGAGACGGATTATCAACAGAGATACTATTACTACTCATCGGGTTGGCATTACAAGCGAAGTATGGAGATGCTGAGGCGTACGAAAATGAGGATTATTTCAAATTGGAAGACTACGCTCCTAATTATCTAAGCGGCGATTGGGTAAATGCTGCAATTCGCGCCTGTCATCAAGAACATCACGGTTTATCAAAAGCAGACGCTGAAACTAGATTTATACGTGAAGTTTGTTTACTTCCAGATACAATTAATTCTCATAGATATCGCTTAAAACAAGCTAAAAATGAGTTGGAACCGGGGACTGTTTGGTTACTTGTAACTGCAAAAGGAATTAAAATACTACCTGATTGCGGACCAGTTTCAAATTTTGTATGGAGTTCAATAGGTAAATTAAGTTTCGATCGAAAGAAATTTGAAATACGAACTGAACAAGAAAAAATGACATTGTATTCTTCTAGTGAGGAAAAATGCAAGTATTTGTTCGCACTTTGTAAAGAAACACATCAATTTTCAATGAAGATTTCATCAAAACTTAACGAAATCTTGAGAAAAGAAGAAGAAGAACGTAAAATATGTTACGGATACTCAAAATCATTAAATTTACAATTTTGGAAAAATAAAAATGAGCAAAGAATATCCCTTATATCATCCACTAGTTCTAACACGACTTCAGGAATTGTAAGCGACAGAGTACAGTCAGAAGATGAATTAGAAATAATGATAGACTCACCTCCGGCACCTTCTACTGAAAGTTTGGCATTCGCTCATCTATTAGATTGTTCAAATTCATACCTTATAAGGCACATTTCACAAGATAATCAACCACTCAAAAAAACATCATCCTTACAAATCCAGAAGTCAAAAATTCGAATAAAAAAAGGTAGGGAACAAGGGGAAAGTTCATCTAACAATGAAATATCGTTACATAGACAAAACTCTACAAGTCAGGAAGAAAGTCTATCTTTAACAGATCAAAGTCCCAACGAAACCTTATGCGACAGCCCCGTTTCTGGAAAAATTAAATGTCCAGGCTCGCAATGTTCTTCATCTTGTAGCACAGTTATAATGAATCGAGCGGGATTTAGTACGCTAAGCAGAGCATCTAATGGAAGCAGTTTAGAATTAAGTTATAGCCATACGGCTCAAAATTCAATGATTAGTGATAACAGCACGGTTGGTATAGATGCCGAATACGCGCAAGATACAGCTTCCGCTTTGTATGATGGATTAGGTCAACCAGTAACGGTTGCTGCGTCCAGTGAAACAAGCGGAGTTTATACAATGGGTAGCTCCGAGCTAACCTCTCGGTCGAAGGCTTACACCTTGTCTGAAGACAGTAGAACTGAATATGGGAGCTCGCAATATGATAGCTACAAAACACCAAAAGAAAATGACCTTGCTGACTTCGATAGTGTTTCTTCCATACTTAAAAACAAGTCTGAAAGAGCAGCTATATCATCTGGTACTTTACGACTGCAAGGATCCCTACCTAATGCAGATTGTGTTGACGGTGTAAGTCCGTTTGTTAACCAAAACTGCGGGGACAAGGATAGTATGTTTCGCGAACGGGCCAATTCTAATGTGAGCGCTGTTTCTTTTCACGGCGACGGAAGTGATCCAACGGACAATAAACATAATTTGCTTAGTGCGAGTGAGCTAAGTGACCTGATCGTAGGGCGAGGCGTATACCCAAAAAGTCAGTCAGTGAGTGACACATTTGATTCCGTATCTGATTACGTTAGATTGCCTCTGCCATTTTCTGGTGATAGTTATCTTCAAGGACACGAGGATACTGCTCCATCAGATGAAAATTACCTTAACAATTCTTTCTTCGACCGGCCCCCAACGCCCCCAACAAGAATTGATAGCCATAAATCGCATAATTTATCATTGCCAAATATTTTAGAAATTGATAGAAACGTACCAATACCACCAAGATTTCCAGAAAAACCTCCACCCCCTTATGAATATAATCATAAAACTCTTTCATTAAATAGTACAACATCTATAAAACCACCGCCTGCCTATCCTGGAACGACATCGATTTGTAAAAATCAGTCTGGTGGAAAAGAAGAAGTAGCAGCTAGAGTAGTAACCTCTAAACCAATGATAACTATTCTAAAAGCAGAGGCGGGTGAAGTTAATGCTTCAGGCGAACGAACATTTGCAAGTCCTATGATATTAGAACACAGATTCCAGAAATCAAAGAGACATCAAGCATCTAGTCGCAGAGCAGAAAGGTCAAAATTAGCGCAGGGTATAAGCAGTAGTCTGTCACCTTCGCGAGATATGCCCCTTCATGGGGTGGATTCAAACGTGTTCGTGGCTATGATGAAACTGCCTCCACCTCCGCCACCACCAAGACATATTAGACTTCCTCCTCCCCCACCAACAACTCGTCTTCCACCACCTCCTCCGCCACAAAATCCTATGTTTCATCAACAATTGTATAGTGACGTAGACTACGTTTACTATCCACTACAAGATCCAGCAGTATCACAACAAAACTACCTCGACCATAAACTAACAGAGTCTCGTATATCAAATATCCATAAAAGTAGCCTTCAATATAGAAGTACCCCATATTTGTCAACTTCGTTATCGGCGTCATCAACATATGGATCGATTCAGAATTTGTCAGATTCTTATATTCAAATACCAGGTGTGAGAACAAGCTGGTATTCAATGACAAGCAGAACGTCTGTCAGCAACCATTCCATAAATCTGGAACGACCACCACTGCCACCTGGTATTACAGGGGTTGCTAGTTTCTCAAAAACAAAATCTCATGAGAATATTTTGACCGTCAAAAATCCGCAACCGGTGAAATTGAGACGAATGCCGCCCCCTCCACCGCCCCCTTATGAATATAAGAAGAAATTGCCTACACATCTAAGGGAATCAGAAATTCCGAATTTTAATATTAATTTTAAAAATGATACAGTAGTATCTAAAATAAAAGATTCAAATTGTGATCTAGATATAAAAACTCTTAGGGAAAAGAGCAAGAATTTAGACTTGCCCCTTATAGCGGCGTTGTGTAATGATCGCTCATTGCTAAAACAAACAAAAGCTTTTGGTGCACCAAAGTTAGTGAAACATACAGGTAGTGACTGTGAAAGTGAACTCAAGTGTACCAAGACTGTCCAAAACACCACCGATAATGTAGATCGTAAGAATAAACAAGAAATTAATGCTAAGAGAACAGTAATCGGGGCTCAGAAAAAATTTTTAATACGTAATCCAACTGACAAACTACCAGCATTACCCGTTGCTGAAACTCACACTCCCAGAGCTACGTCTAATACATATGTAATGCATCCGAGTGTAGTTATTAAAAATAAGAAAATTCAACCCAATACGTGACATCACTACTAATTCAACTTTTCTCTTGTGAATCCTTCCAGTGCTATGCATCTCTTATTCATAAAATCTAAAAGACTGACAGTAGTAGATACTTCTTACCGAGTCGAAATTCCAGTACTTATGCTTAAAAAAGATGGTACGAATTGAGAAATTCGACTGTTTATTTTTTTAATTCAACGACAAAGAATTTAAGATAATGCATTATCTCCAACGTTAGTTAATCGATTTTTTTGAACGGTTTTCATTAGTAGGAGACCTACATATCTAAATTTTCAACCATATTTATGTATGGAAATAAAAAAATTATATAAACCTAATTTGTTTTATATTGTATTTATTGAATTATTTAACATGAATTGAATATGAATAATGAATTAGTTTCAAACGTTTTTAATAAATTACGTTTGAAAACTTATACTACGTTTGAATAACATTAAGGAAATTAGTAACTTATCAGGAAATTTCGATTCAATAGGTGATAATTTTCTTACAATTTTTTTAAAGTACGTGATAGTATCTTTAAATTTTATAGTATTTCAAAATTTAATATCTCTGGTTATTTATTATATTACCGAAAAAGTATTTCTATAGAGTTAAATAGTGCCTAATGAGTGCTAAAATTGTATGCGTCCTTCAAGCCAGAATCCTCTACGATGCGATCCTGAATTTTATTATGCCAGGATTTGGTGAGGAAGTGGTGACAGTAGATGATGAAAAAAAGACTCAGTACTTTCGAAGCTAAAGCACTTTTTTAGTAGAATTTAAGAATTCTCACTGGCAGCTTTTTCTGTGTTCGAAATGTGATTCTAATTTCAAGATTTAGTGACTTATTGATGACTGTCATATATCGAGTTTGAACACTGACCTCTATATACCTACGCTCTATAGAGGTGTGAGTTTGAAACATATCGCACCAATTTAACCGGAGTTGTTCGTATGCCTGCCTAGTTCTGGTATACGCTGTGAAATATGTGTCAAAATATTTTGCCTATTACTTTAAAAGACCTTTATAAAAGCCAGTTATGTCTATTGCAGACAGACACTTAAATTTTATTTATACGTATAGATTAATATTTAAAAAAAAGTGTCGCTGGCTTCTTACTTAAAATAAAAGCAAGGTTTTCACAAGACTACGGAAATTAATACGGACGTAGCGTTCTATTGACAAATTTTTAAAACTAGTAGTCACTAAATTTTCAAACATATTTCAGAGCTAAAGACGTAAGCGTCTTTGAGTTGTTCAATGATATATAATCATCGAGCTAAAATACTTGCCAAAGTATATGAATATGTTTGCAGCGATACGTTTCGAATTCGGTATAATATGAGTCATCGATTATTCGTTAAATCTTGAAATGGGAATAGCATCTTTCGATGAAAGGCTGCTAGCTGGAATTCAGCCTAAAATCCTCCCAAAAGGGCTCATCTCCCAAAATATTGAGTCACAATTGACATTCCTCACTATACATATCCCGGCATAATAAAATTCAGGATATGGTTAAGGAGAACCATGACTTCAAGGAAATAATTGTATTGAACATTCCAATGTCAAGTATTTTTAAACTATAGCCTAGCCAGGAAAATTAAAATCTCCGCCACTATGCGGAAATGTACAAAACCACATAATATTATAATTCATTTACAGTAAACAGAATATGCTATAGTGAGCGAAAACAATTTCATACATTATTGTCTGATGTAGGTAATAGTTTTCGTTCTTTTATTAAGAATTAATATACATAGAAAGAAATGTGCTTCTGTACAAATAGGCAAAAAAAAAAACAATAATTTTACATGTATGTAAGTACTTGCACGAATATTCGGCTATTATTCGGTATTCTGCCTATTGGGCTATTTTTATTCTATTCGGTCGAATACCGAAAATTAGTAAAATGTTTTGTTTTTTGTAAAATGTTAAGTAAAATATTTTGTTGTAGTCAAATAATTGGTAAAATGAAAATATTAATCAACTCCTATTATAAAAATTAACAAAAAACTATCAAATAAACGTCTATGGCATTTGATGTTTTGATGCTATGATTGCTATGATTTGATGTTGTCTCTATGAACTTGAATTATAGAAGTGGAAGATTATCGTGCGGAAAGACTATTTTTTCCGCATTTTTAGCAGTAGTTTACTCCTCTTCTCCTCGTAGACAATCCCAGCTTCAGAGAATAGATACTGAACGTAGACTACTTCCTTCCCGGCAAAAATACTTTTGCTTAATATTCCGCTATTTGGCCAGGAAGCCCGCAGAATATTCGGTATATGGCGTGTGGTCGAATATACTAATTGTTGCAAGTCTATTTGTATGTAAAGCGTATAAGCTGTAGGCTAATTCATAGTGCCATTACTCTTTATGGCCATAATATGAAGTCAATAAGAAGTGCTGTCAGTAGTTTTATTTTTTCTGGTTAGGCTATATCTACCGATATAAATTATTAACATGGTATTTTTCTATTTCAAAACAAAATAGTTAAAGGTTTATTTTTTCTAACCTATATAATTACGAAACAGAAATTAGAAACAAATTAATAATGAGATTAGCTTCTTTATGTTTATGATTATATAAAGTAATTTTATTTTGCAATCATTGAGTTATATGTACTACGTAGTACGTATTAGAGAAGCTACTCCAAACAAAAATTGTGTATGTCTTCGCCATGCGCGGGGGATAGTAGATGCGCGCAGACTTTAATTTAATATAAAATACTTTTATTTTAATCTAAACACACATATTTCTAAATAAAATGTAATAATAATTATCTTATGGAATTCACAAGCCTTAAATTTACGCAATATTTAGTTTAGTGTACGGATTGCGGTATAGTTCAGTTGAACTTAGTCAATGTTCGGAATGCGAAATCTAGTGCGTAGTACATATACTATATCGATGTTTGCAACCCTAAACAGACTATAGGTAGATTCTAAAAAGATCAACTTAAACTTTTGTAGATGAGTTAAATACTTAGTCTTTGTAAATCTATACAGGTCGTTTTCCATAATAATGCTTAATACATTAATTCCGAAATACCATGTTGCTCTTGCTTTTATAATGTATTTATTGAACTTTTTACAGACTTCTTAATTCTCTATTGAATAGTGTATTTTTATTAAAACATTGTTAAGAATAAATACTCAATAATTTATATTAATCAGAGGTATAAACATATACCTAATATTTGAATATAAACTTGAGTCGCCCGTTTAAGTGTGTAAAATAATAGAAATGAAATAATTTCTAAGAATATTTATTTAACTACAGTCATGTACATAATATACCACAAGAATTTTTAGAATAAGAAAGTACATAAATTTTGAATGTGTACAAATGTAAAATAAAAGTTATTATACCTATACAGATCTGAGAGATTCATTTTATTTTCCTATAAAGATATTACAGTTTTTCTTTGGTAAGTATTTATAATAATTTAAAACTAAAAATTTTGTACAACCGACTTCAATATAAATTATTAAGTATAACTCAAAAAGTATTGTTCAGACTTTGATCAAATTTATATGGGACCACATGAGAAGCACCAACTTTCAGATAAAAAACGAATCATCGAAATCGGTTCACCCAGAAAAAGGTTATGAGGTATCACGCATAAAAAAAACAGTCGAATTGAATAGTCTCCTTTTTGAAGTGGGTAGAAAAGTAATGGTTACCCACAATTCAGAATATAAAAAAAATACTAGCTTTACTAAACCTTTGATTATATCAAGTATATAATCAAAGATAATAACAAAGCTTTTTAACGACTCGACGATGTACGCCTACATACAATTATTTGTATGTACAAGTAAAAATAGAGAACATAATTTATATACACTACATAAAAAAAGGAAAAACTAAAACTAAAAAATTAAAACTCGTAAAAGGATTTATAAAAAGCATAAACCTGTTTTTGCTTGATATAGGCCTCTTCTAATAATTAAGAGAATAAAAACAGCGAGAAAAGTCTATCGTATAACTCTGGTGCGAACTGAGGAGTTCTATAATAAAAAATATCCCATAATTATTCGAGAACTTGAAGGTTTATTTACCACTGAGCATTAAGACATCAAATAAGTTCTATCCATTGGTGACGAATTATTTAGCTTAGGGAGCTCATAGCTCTTTTATGATAAAATAAGATTGAGCGACTGATTCTAAGTGAAACTCTTCACCGCTGCATTGGAAGACGTTTTCAAGCTACTGGACTGGAAAGGATGCGGTATTAACATCAATGGCGAGTACATCACTCACCTTCGATTTGCCGACGATATAGTCCTTATGGCAGAATCGCTGGAGGACCTAAGCACTATGCTCAATGACCTCAATAGTGTCTCCCAACGGATAGGTCTTAAGATGAACAAGGACAAAACAAAAATCATGTTTAACGTCCATGTCACACCTATGCCGGTAGTTGTTGGGAACACTAAGCTCGAAGTTGTTGACGAGTATGTTTACCTGGGACAAATAGTCCGATTAGGTAAGTCCAACTTCCACCGAGAGGTCAATCGACGGATTCAACTCGGCTGGGCAGAGTTCGGTAAACTACGACACATCTTCTCGTTAGACATACCTCAAAACCTGAAAACGAAACTGTACAACCAGTGCGTGTTGCCAGTGATGATTTACGGATCTGAGACATGGTCCTTCACTGCTGGCCGTATGAGGAAGCTCAAGGTCGCTCAGCGAGCTATGGAGAGGGCTATGCTCGGGGTTTCTCTGCGTGATAAACTTAGAAATGAGGATATCCGCAGTAGAACCAGAGTAACCGACATAGCCCAACGGATTAGTAAGCTGAAGTGGCTGTGGGCCGGCCATATAGCTCGAAGAACCGACAACCGATGGGGAAGGTTCCAGAGTGGCAGCCTCGTACCGGTAGGCGAAGTGTAGGGCGACCCCCCACGAGATGGAGTGACAACCTGGTAAGACATGTAGGAAGTCGATGGATGCAGGTGGCTCAGGACCGTGCTTTGTGACATTCCTTGGGGGAGGCCTATGTTCAGCAGTGGACTTATGAATGATGATGATGATGATGAAGATTGAGCTAAGCTATACAGAGCGCCTAACTGCACTGTAATCATCTTTTGTATAAATCCATAGAATATTTTTTTTTTTCAAACTAGCTTTGTAGGCTAGTTTGTTTACATTGTAAAAAATAATAATAATAATAATAAAAATTCTTTATTTTGTGTATTCTTTTTTTTATTGTGCCTTATATTTAGATTTTTATTGATAACGAACTTAAAACAAATTTTCTACTGTTTAATTAAATACTGGTTGCTAAGATAGTAACATTATACTAAAATACCTACGTTTCATTAAAAAACATTATATGAATAAATTACCCAGAGGTAACACAATATCTGTATTTTGAAATCTAACATAATATTTTAAGATAAATTTTATTAAGGCTCTTTACTGGACATGAGATTAGAACCACCTTTAGACACCACTACTAAATATTCTACTTTTCAAGTTTCAAAATGATAGCAGAATTTGGAAGAAATGTAACGCGATCGAAATATAAAACTTGTCCAACTAAAGAACTGTTTGTTCCAGCCACAATAGTACCACCATAAAACATTGTTGATAAATCTGTTGTTATAGGTGTATTTCCAAGATTTGCAACATAAACGCATGTATTTCTGCGAGGATACCAACGTTCAATAACAACTAGGTTTTCTTCAGCTTTACGAATTTCCATATTTTTTAGAACACTACCGTCTTTGTAAATAGCTCTTAAGTAAATAGTTGGTGTTGTTAACCTTACATCAATAATTCTTTTAATAACTTCCAAATAATGAAATTTAGGTTCTGTTATTGGTTCAGAATTCCATGGGGAAAAGCCAACACTATTGTTATCTGTATCAGCAAAAGCCATTTTGACCATGTTGTGAATATTTTTGAACTCATGGAAATCATCTTCAACCTCGTTTTGAGAAGAGCCACCTAAGCCTATTTCATCACCATAAAATAAACTAACTGTACCAGGTAAAACTAATTCTAGCGCAGTTAACGCTAGAGTATTATTTACATATTTCGCAGATATTCGCTCACTATTGATATTACCTATATTCCAGTGGATCCAAGGATAATGTGGTTTAGCCCAAAGAGTACCAGTTACAATTTTCTCTATATGACTTTTCAATCCTTTAATACCTTTACTTAAATTTAAATGAACGTCTATAAGATCTATTCTATTCAATAACACTGTAAGAGAATCACCATTAGAAAGTTCGAATGCTTTTTCACTAGCAATTAATATTTTACCGTTACCAATTATTTGTTTCCATGTCTGCAGTGTTTTGGCAAAATTAACTTCATCAACAAAGTTTTCCAGATTTTTTAGATAAAATCCGTCAACATTCTGCACACGAGACCAAAATGCTATAGCTGAAGACATTTGATCACTAAAACTAAGTGAACTATTATTTTCAAAAAGTATAGTATAGTTGGGATTCAAAGATGTTATAGGTGCTACCATACTTAAAACTGGTATATCTAAAATAATGAACATACCTTTATCATGCACCGCCTTCACTAAATCTTGAAAATCTTTAAGAACTCCCAGATTTTTGTCAATTTTTAATAAAGAAGTAGTGTTATTGTAATGTTTTGGATAATCTTTTGCTTCAAAAATGTAATTAAGTCTGACTGCAATACAACCTATTTCCTTTATGTAATTTAATTTGTTTGTTAGACCTTTTAAGTCACCAATACCATCTTTATCAGAATCTTTAAAACTAGCCGGAAATACTTCGTAAAATACCTTTCCTTGGTGCCAAGGCAAATCCGGATTACAGGATTTAGGTATTGTTATAACCATTGCTATGATAGCTCCTAAACAAGCCACAAGCCCAGAGAGGACAACCCAAAGTAAAACCTTCCTTATAATTAACCAATTCCAATTCACAAAGCTTGGTAATTTTCTCTTGTTAACATTTAGATTGCCATTAATTTTACAACCTTCGGTCTGAAAAAAAAACACCAAAATGTATAATAATTAAGATATAAATGGCAAAAGCTCTCATTAATTATTCTAAAAGGAGAAATTTTTCTTGATTTACTTTTGTACACTGCTGACCAAAAGTTAGAAACCACCATAATAAAAGAAACAATAATGAAATAAAGCTCGAGAACTTGAAGGTTTATAAAGAAACTAGCTTTTGTCCGCGACTTCGTTCGCGTAGGTATTATACTTTAAACCATAGATCTATCAATAATAGCACTTTCAGAGTAAATTCCATCACTTTCTTTAGGGATGACTTCCGTGATAAAAGCTTTTACTTCCCCTGGATTTAAACTATCTCGATACCAAATTGCATCTAAATCGGTTGAGCGGTTTCAGCGTGAAGAGGTACATTTGTTCACGCGGCGATGACCAAATTTTTCCCGCACCTCGACCGCAGTACGCCCGACCGCCCTGCGCGCGCCGGATCGCACAATTTTTTATCGTCGTTACTTTTAAAATATTTGACCAAATTACATAGTTTAAAAGACAAAGTGTATAATGTGTATACTTTGAATATCGGAAACGATTAAAGTATTTATTTTGATAAAATCTATCTGTTACTGCAAGATGTTATTGACTGTTAAGAAGACTGTTATTGAAAATAAAGTATCAAATTTTATTGTATTTATGGTTTACTATTTTGGTAATAATGACTTACGCATATAAGATAGATATATGTGTATATGTATATTATCTCGGACTTTTTTGTAGAACTATTTAGGAGAAACAATTTCACAACATCATATTTGTGTAGCTCTTACAGTTTTTGCACCGCACGCCAAAATACCTTGTATGACAGATTTTTTCGGACTTACTTATCACGTATCGTTATATTTTCACCAATTTACAGAACATCTTTATTAATTATAGCCTATGTTTTGTTCTGATGTATGAGCTATATATATTATTGTAATTTCATTAAAATACATTCAGTAGTATTTCCGTGGAAGAGTAACAAACGTCCATACATTCTCACAAACTTTCACGTTTATAATATTAGTAGGAAGTTAACAGTGGTAGAGCCACGCGGCAGCTATGCTGTCGCACGGATGGGCCGGCTCGAACCGGGGTGGTACCACGACCTCACAGAATACCAGCGTGAAGTAGAGGTTTACCTCTGCGTTTCGCTTGGTGAGTGCAGGTGGCCGGAGGCCCTTTTTACCGGAAATGAGGCATTCCATCTTAGTCCTCACGGGTGGCAACGCATCTGCATTTTGATTCGCAAACGAGGATAGATGTAGGTGTCTATGGGCCGCAGCAACCACTTACCATCAGGTGGACTGTGTGCTCGTTTGTCACCCTTATCCTATAAAAAAAAAAGAAGTAGGATAGTTTAATTTGAAAAATAAATATTTAAATTACATATACTTACAGATTAAACTAAACATCAAAGAATTAACACTTATCAAAAATTTCTTTGCGTTCTATTTCTTTTTTTACATACAATGACTATACAATTTTTTTTTATAGGATAAGGGTGACAAACGAGCACACAGTCCACCTGATGGTAAGTGGTTGCTGCGGCCCATAGACATCTACATCTATCCTCTATTACAATTCAAAATGTAGATGCGTTGTCACCCGTGAGGACTAAGATGGAATGCCTCATTTCCAGTAAAAAGGGCCTCCGGCCACCTGCACTCACCAAGCGAAACGCAGAGGTAAACCTCTACTTCACGCTGGTATTCTGTGAGGTCGTGGTACCACCCCGGTTCGAACCGGCCCATTCGTGCGACAGCAGAAGCTGCCGCGTGGCTCTACCACTGTTAAAACAATTTAACATCTTATGTGTTCCTGTTCTTATATTATATAAAAGCCTTCCATACTGTTTGAAAAAACCTAAATTTGCCTGTTTTTAATATAATTTTGTCCATGACTGGAAAGGTGATCTGTCATTCGTTTTGGGTTTATTTATTTTTAATACAAGTAAATAAATAAACCAAAAACCAATGGCAGATCACCTTTCCAACCATGGACAAAATTATATTAATTTTCAAACTTTTTAACATTAGTTGCTGTAACCAACAAGCTTTATGAATAAAATAATTATGCATCAAGTAGGAAATAATTTAGGTTATTTAGTACTTTGTCCTTAATTAGTTGGCCAACACATTATGTATATGTGGACAAAACCATACCTTGTATGAAACATTATTTTCTACAAAATTATAAATTTCTTCTAAGGAGGGATCCGCTTCCCCGCTCCTCCCCATTCCACTCCCCTCTCAGGTTGCATGTTCCGAAACCTTTTTTACTCAACCCTAAACCATGTGAAGTGAGGCATAAAGTTAATTGTAAATTATGTCCTAACCTTGTCTAAGTATGCCAGTTGTAAATATACCGAGTGTAGCCAGTGGCGTAGCTATGTAACCAAGGGCCCCGAGGCAAAAATGAAATTGGGGCCCTATGCACACTAAACTAAATACTTTAAAGGTGCAAAACTACTTCATCATCATCTCCTTGTCGCCCACTGCAGGGCATAATAAAGCAAAGCTACTTACTTATTACTAAGTATTATGTGTAACGCATAAACAATGGCGAACTAGATTACAATTAATAACATAACAGTGGAAGAGTCACACGGCAGTTTTTGCTGTCGCACGAGTGGACCAGGCTAGATGGAGTGACGACGTGGTAAGACATGAAATGAGGAGCTGTAATTAATGCATGTCCACCCGCTTGAACCGAGGAGACCCACTACCTTACAGATAACCAGCGTGAAGTAGAAGCTTACTTCGCCTGTTAAGTGCAGGTGGTCGAAGGCTTAAGCCCTCTCCCCCTTAACATGGTAGTGTAATTAAATAAGTAACCATCCCAGGAGGGTACCAGCATCCCTGGTATTGGAGATCCCTGGCTGAGCATCGACGCCCAAGCTACCCTACTCTTCTTTAGAGCGACGAGGGGGGGGGGGGGGATTCCGCTCAAGACTAATACTGCTCATGGCAAGTAGAGCAATAAGACAAAGGTGACTCCTGCCACGCTATCCGTGAATTTCTGCAGCATTAAGGGATATCATTCGAACGTTAACGGAGTTCACTACGTACCCCATCTGAAGAAGGCGAAGTCGACCTTGCTCTTTCTAACCGAGGCGCAGGTGTCTTCTCCGGTCGATACTTCTCTCCCATCCGGAGTACAAATTATAACACCTTTGTGCCTCGGGCTGGAGTTTGCGTATACGTCAGAGAGGACATCTGTTCTCGACGCCTCAGCAGTTTTGAAGTTCAGCGACGAGCATCCTCGCGTCTACGGGTGCCTCTATAGGTAATACACACAGACTAACTCATCGACCACGTCCAAATCGCTGCAGACTCTGTGCTACAACAAGTCCCGTCTGCAGAGATCGTGATCCTTGGTGATTTTAACGGCCACCATGCTGAATGGCTTGGTTCTCGTTTAACCGATCTTGCGGGAAGACCTGTTCCTCTAGGCTCATTGGATCATTGTCTGATCCGGATTATGGCACCACTCACACTCCCATCATAGTAGCGTTCTGTAGATCGCCGCCATGTTTGGCACTATAGGTTGGCCGATTGGGATAGGATGAGGTTTTTTTTTGCATCCTTACCTTGAAGACAGGAGCAGGTATGCTTCTCCCCGGATGAACCCAACGTGATTCTGTCGCTGATTTGGTACTTCAGAAAATAGGACTCTTTATTTTTTCATCTGTTGTGCCTTGTTTGGTCGCTCCTATTTAATTGCATCGCACCGTATATAATAGGAGTAATTCACCAGCGCTGTTATAAAGAAGTATAATTTCGCCTTCAGGTCGGTACGATACGGTTTACACAGCGCTCGGCGTGAATAGCACTACTCTCCCTAGACGTCAAGTCTAGTGGGCTGATGGAGTTCCTCCCATTGTGCTGAAGACGTGTCCTCCCTAGTTGGCACCGGTCGTAACGTGTCTTCTAAAACTCTTTCTTCATAGGCGTAGTCCCGAACTCAAAAAACACAGTTTTAGTGCATCAGATCCCTAAAACATAACCGAAAATCGACCGCTCAGACCTAATCAATTTGTTCATAAAATAATGAAAACCATTGTGAACTGCCAGCTCATAAGTTTGAGGATTACCAACTGAAAAGTGACCGCCAGTACGATTTCCGTCAGGATTGCTCAGCTAGTGATCTTCTGGGTTACTTGACTGAGGCAGAGAGGGAGACCCTGGCAATTAATTTTAACAGTGGTAGAGCCACGCGGCAGCTTTTGCTGTCGCATGGATGGGCCGGCTCGAACCGGGGTGGTACCACGACCTCACAGAATACCAGCGTGAAGTAGAAATTTACCTCTGCGTTTCGCATGGTGAGTGCAGGTGGCCGGAGGCCCTTTTTACTGGAAATGAGGCATTCCATCTTAGTCCTCACGGGTGACAACGCATCTACATTTTGATTTGTAATAGAGGATAGATGTAGATGTCTATGGGCCGCAGCAACCACTTACCATCAGGTGGACTGTGTGCTCGTTTGTCACCCTTATCCTATAAAAAAAAAAAACATAGCGAAGGCCTTCGGTCGGGTCGGTCGGCACAAAGCACTTCTTTCGAGTCTCCCTTCCTATGGGCTTCACGAAAATTGGATCAGCAGTTTTCTTGCAGATTGGAGCACCGAAGTCGTAGTAGAAGGTGCATGCTCCATTTACAAGCCTATTTACGCTGGTGTTCCACAAGGCTACGTAATATCACCTATGGTGTTTCTTCTGCTTATGAATAATATGTTCCAAACAGTATCGTGCACTGGTGATGCTTTATGCACCGGCTGTGCTTATATTTCTCGGGAAAATGTCGCCGAGTACCGGAACAAACTTGTGTCTGTAGAAGAGTCTTTGCCGGATAAAGTTTCGGACTGTGGCGACTAAATCTAACTAGGTTCAATGCCCAGAAGACACAAGTTTGCGCGTTTACCACTAAAAAGAACCCCTTTGTCGTAACTCATCAATTTCAGGGCACTCCCTTTGTTACTTCAGCCAGTATCGGAATCTTCGGCGTTGACATATCAAATAACGTGCGGTTTCGTAGGTACTTGGAAGGGAAGGCTGAATTGGCCACTGAAAAGCTTGGCGTGCTCACCAGAGCGGTACAGTATTTTATGCCGGCACACTGTTTGCAACTTTACAAGGGGCAGGTTCGGCCTAAGATTGAATACTGTTCTCATCCCTGGGCCGGGGCTCCCTAGTACCAGCTCCTTCTACTTGGCTGTATCCAACGCAAAGCGGCTCGAATCGCCGACGACCGACGAAAACGAAAGACGAGACGAAGAGATGTTAAATCATTTTGCATTTTTTATCGCATTTACGGGTAGTGTTCATAGGAATTGTTTGGATTAGTTCCAGCCACAAAATTTCATCAACGCATTTCACAAATCTACATCATCGAGATGTTAGGCGGTATATTACTGTTGGACCAACACAACTTAGGGAGCTTGAAGAAACGAGCTTACTCCTATTTAAAAAGCCGATAACGTGCCTGCGACTCCCCATATGCTATATTTGTTAATAGGCGGTGGTCGACATTTGCCATCAGGTGAGCCGCATGCTCGTCTGTCCCTCTCTTCTATATAAAAAAAGATAATAAGACGAAATAGACAATTATCTTTAACAATGTTCTACTTATGTTCTGGAAGTGGGAGTAATTTTTGTGATTTCAATTCGAGGTCAAGGGCCGAAAAGTTTATTTATATAGAATAAGGGTGACAAACGAGCACACAGTTCACCTGATGGTAAGTGGTTGCTGTGGCCCATAGACATCTACATATATCTTCCTTTTGTAAATTAAAATGCAGATGCATTGTCAGCCGTGAGGACTAAGATAGAATGCCTCTTTTCCAGTAAAATAGGTCTCTGGTTCTCTACACTCACCATACGAAACACAGCAGCATTAAGTACGAGGGTGGATTGAAAAGTACTCGGCCTAACACAGATCCATTCAATTCTAAAAATCAAATCTACCCACATTATTTAGTTCAGTTCAGACTAGTTTATTGTGTGAAGTTCGAAACGTGTGCGATAATTAGTTGTGATTTTATAAATTTATTAACAAAGTAATCGGACATAATTTCCGCGAATGGAGCAAATCGAGCAGCGTGCCGTCATTAAGTACCTCCATAAGAAGGGGCTATCATCAAAAGCCATCCATGATGACATGGTCAGTACATTAGGCGATTGTGCTCTGTCATATTCATCCGTCAAAAAATGGATAGCAGAATTTAAGCGTGGTGGAGAGAGTGTGAAAGATGAACCCCGCTCTGGAAGGCCTTCGACGTCAACTACTGACGAAAATATTAAAAAAGTACTTGATTTAATAATGGGAGACCGCAGATTAAAAATTAGAGAGATAGCCGAGATTATAGGCATCTCTTATGAATAAACTCAAAACATCATTGTCAACGAGTTGGGTTTCCACAAGGTGTCTGCGAGGTGGGTTCCGCGACTGCTTTCAGTTGAACAAAAAAGGACGCGATTGACTATTTCACGCGACTGTTTGGAGTTATTTGAAGCCGATGCAGATGATTTTTTGAATCGTTTTGTTACTATAGACGAAACATGGGTTCATTACTGTACACCGGAAACAAAACAACAATCAAAACAGTGGAGAAGACCTGGTTCACCACCCCCTAAAAAGGCTAAGTCGATTTTGTCGGCAAATAAGGTGATGGCTTCAGTATTCTGGGACTCGAAAGGTGTGATCATGATTGATTATCTTGAAAGGGGTCAGACTATAAACTCTGATTACTACTGCACCTTACTACGTCGTTTACAAGAGGAAATAAAAGAAAAACGTCGAGGAATGCTCAGAAGAAAAGTCCTGTTTCATCAAGATTACGGCCGTGTTCACACGTCAGTACAGACAATGGCTGAAATTCACAACTGTGGCTTTGAACTGTTACCGCATCCGCCGTATTCACCTGATCTGGCACCATCAGACTTCTTTCTGTTCCCTAACCTAAAAAAGCACTTGGGAGGTCAAAGATTTTCGACAAACGACGAGGTCAAAGCAGCTTTAGACGCATATTTTGACTCTAAGGAAGAATCATTTTTTTTCAACGGTCTAAATGCTTGGAAGGGGAGGTGGCAAAAGTGTATTGAACTTGATGGTGATTATGTAGAAAAATAAAAATATAACTGATTTAGTATGTGTTTATTTTCTTGGTTAGGCCGAGTACTTTTCAATCCACCCTCGTACTATTTTACGCTTGTATTCTGTGAGAGGCCAAAAAGTTAAAACTCGAAAATTTTTTATACAACTAGGTTAGTACATAATTTTTCGAATTTCGTTCTTTTTTTTTATAGTATAGGGTGACAAACGAGCACACAGTCCACCTGATGGTAAGTGGTTGCTGTGGCCCATAGACATCTACATTTATCCTCGTTTGCGGATCAAAATGCAGATTTCGTTCTTGGAGGCCAAGGGGCCCCTTTAGCTTGGGGGCTCCGGGGCACTGCCCCGGCTAGCCCCTGGGTAGCTACGCCACTGACTGTAGCCATTGCTGCAAAACCTTCATCTTCTTAATTTTGACAGTTTTAGCTAGGCAGAACTTTTATTGGAACTCTGCATAAATAGGCGCTTCTGACTGTTTTGATAATGGGTTTAAAATGATGATGAATTTCAACTTGCCACTTAATTTTATCTTATCTTAGTAGTTTCCTGTTGTGTCATAAATTAATTTCAGTGCTACCAAATGCAAATTAGGTAAGTATTTAAATTCGAACCTGAAGAGTGTTACCAACTATTAACATTTTTATCACGCTCACAAAAATCATCAGATTAAGATCAGGACTAGAAGGTGACAATATCAAGTTCTTCAACATGTCTTGTCTTTTTTTTTTCCAGTATTAACTTATTTAGGTCGAAGACTGCGGCTTTTGTTGCAGATTTAATTAAAACTGCTCAATTTTTTTGTAATTTCTTCACTTATTACTTATAAGTAAATTGCTTTAGTGAAATTGTACATATGAGTTGGGTTATCAGGTGTCTCGGTGGAAAATCTCGACAAAAAGCTGGATTTCTATATCATGTCCTGACATTATTGCAGCGAGCAGGCGCGTTATAATATATACAAATATAAAAAAAATCTCTAAATAAAATGCATATTATGTAAACAACCCTTTTTCCGGCGAGGGGTGCATAGATGTTCAAATTTGAAGGGAGAAAAAATTATTTATGGTATTTTTAATATTTTCAAAAATATACCTACCCATATGTTTTTAAAACAAGGGTGTGAAGTTTATATAAAAAAATATATTATGAGAACCACAGCCCAAACAGCTGTACGTCGAAGTCTGAAAATGGGAACCATAGGTTCTTTTTAGTAAGCATCCAATAAGAAAGAATTTTTGAAAATTCAAACTAAGAGGGCATATTCAAACGAAATAGGTTGTTATAGTTTGTATGAATGCTTTAATGCTACGGAGCGATAGACTCAAAACTTGCTCAAAGTACTCTGTAAATAAAATAAATATGTAGTTTGCATATTAATTAATGTTTTAATTTAAAAACTTGTTCAAATGCTCTTTAAAATTATAAAATATCCATTTTTACCTTAAAAATCTTTTAAAACATGGATGCAAAGTTAGTTGTGTGCATCTTAAATTGATGCTAATTGAAATAACAAAGATTTTATATGTATATGCAATTAAAGGATTGAATCGAATTTTATGAGAAACTTACATAATATTTGATTCAATTTTGTATATTTTTGTAGATTAAAAGAATTAAAATTATTTTTATGTTAATTGTGTTGATTTGTTCCTACAGATAACAAATACTAACTTATTTAGTACTAGCTGTGCACTGCGACTTCGCCCGCGTGTAATTGAGGGTTTTAATTATATTGGTCAGAACGCTAATTCTTTTTCTCAATTATAAGTAGCCTAAGTTACTCCTTAGAGCATTGGCTATCTGCCAGTGAAAGTACCGTCGAAATCGGTCCAGCCGTTTTGGAGATTAACCAAAACAAACAGACATAGACAGACCGACAAAATTTTTAAAAATTGTGTTTTTGTTATAAGTACCTTATATACATTCATATGCATTGAGTAAAAAGCTGTTATTTTAACATTACAAACAGACTCTTCAATTTTATTTATTTGTATAGATTTACTCGCCAAAGATCCCATTTCCAAAAAAAACACCGAAATCCTGACCAATGCCTTCCTTACTTTTTAAAATCTAAAGCAAACCATGAGTGTCTTGGCAGATTCTACAGCAGCGAATAGAGTAGAATGTCATATTTGACCTGTCATCAACTTTACTAATTTCTAGCAATATGTTTTCAATAACATTTGTATATGCAATGCTTTGATGTAAGTATTAAAATTATTTAATTAAATCCTGTAAAGATCATTAACATTATTAGATTATTTAACTGCAGTTTTCAAACTTTTGGTTGGCAGTGTATTATCTATATATTGTAAATTTCATAGGTAAGATGGTTACCAGGTACCTATTTATGGTAAAACTGATTTTTATAATACTTACTTGACCTATAATAAGATCACCATTTTTGCTTAATGTTTGATAATCTAACATGCTGATATTATTTATAAGCTGAGCACTGACAGGATCTTGAACCACAGAATTAGAATCACCTGATGAACTAGAATCTCCAGCGGATACATCTATTAGGAAAACAATACACTGTTTTATTTACATACAAAATATAGAAAAAACTGTTCCATGTGGACAAATACAATACCTGAATTTTGCAAATTAGTAATTTTAGGATCATCCTCTAGGAATTGGCCTTCATTCGCTTCCTCTGAAAGTGGATGCTTAAAGTCTAAAGGTGTAGGGCTAGGTGTCATTGGCAATAGTAAACACGTTGAAGACTTGACCCCTCTGAGGTAATCCACAGTTTGCAAATCCACTCCATCGTTGCTGCAACTGGTTTCCGGCAAATCATTCATACTTGCATAACGTTACTGCTAAGACTAAGAGTAGTGTAGTTAATGTAATCTTTGAATCCTGCAAAAACTTCTTAATAAATTAAAAATGGTAAGGCCTTGAAGTAATTAATTAAAATTTATCAGTTAGGCAAATTAATCTATTTTATTTATGTACATTGTACATACTTAGTTTTGATTCTTGAATTTCATTCAGTGTTACCAACTTCAAAAAATATTTGCCACTAAACTAAAGGTGTGGTTAAGTCAAAAATCCCTAAAACCAACTTATTTACTTAAAAATGTCCTAAAAATAAATACAATGCTTTGAAATATTTTTAAAATATACATTATTTAATATTTCAAATAAAACTTCATTTTCTTCTGATGCTTTCGACGTATTAAAACCATACATTTGAATATTAAATAAACATACATTTTACTTAATGGGTTAAATATTATGAATGTTGCTTTCAATAGATAATAAGAAATTGCAACCGTGATAGTTAATGCAAAACATACAGCCCGGATTTTGAAAAATTATCAAAAGGTTTACAACCAATTGCACGAAATTATTTTAACTTCTAAACAAAAATCAAGTGGAAAAATATATAAAAGTTCCTAAAATATCCATAAAAATATAAAGTACCTCAAAAATACCATACCGTTTATTTACCCTCTTATGGGGAAAACACCTAAGATGGGAACCCTGTATGGCTTGGTAATTTTGTCATTTTTTTTATTAAGACTTTTGACTTGGATGCTTGTTCTTTACACCATATCTCAGAATATTTACGCCAGTATATTCTAAGTTTTCATTAATTTATCCAAGGAGATTGTAAAATATAGGGAGTGCGCACTTCATACTAGAGAAACGTTCCTAAATCAGTGACCTTGAAATGAATGAAAGGCACCGTGTTAGGCGTTGCATTTCTTTCTAATAGAGTGTCCATGATACAATATTTTGAGGATATTATTAGTGTATATAGCATCACGGAAAACGAAATGTGTATTTTTTTCAATATCATCTTTCAAGCTCTGAGCATCTTTGAAGCTCTTAAGAATAAATTACTGACTCGATGGAGTCGGGTAATTGGTACTACTAGCTTGTTTCTGTTCCTAGTATTTACAGAATAAATTTCACTTATTTTTGTAAAACTAATTTAATTTTTGTGTACGTACATTACATTTTCATAAATGTATTGGGAGGATAAAATTAAAATATTAATTTCTTAGTTTTTTTTTTGTCGCAGCAACTCTTTTTCTTTAAATCATAAATTGCTCTTACAGCTCTCTTCTGTCAAACAAATTTAATTTCAGTGTCAGCTGCGTATCCCCATAGCAAAATACCATACGACATTATGCTATTGAAATAGCTAAAGTAAACTAGTCTATATGTTTCAACACTGGTAAGACTTCTTAATCTTTTTTACAGCATATGCTGCAGAACTAAGTCAGCTTGCTAATCTTGATATATGGGGACTCCATTGAAGCTTGGCATTTAATGTGATTCCAAGAAAATGGTGGTATCTACAAGACTCAATTTCTCCCCATTTAAAATTACATTAGTATTTAACTGTTTGACATTTGGAGTCATAAATTTCATACATTAAAGTGTTTTAGTGGTTTTTTTCATGTTACTTAATAATAAGCTTAATTCAAATACAATATGGAATATGCCAACTATGATTAGCAATAAATAACGTAAGATCATCGTTCTAGCATACGTCTAAAATATTAGTTTAAGTCAATAACTGTCTAAACGTTGGTAATATTTTTATTTTGTGTAAACATTTACGAATGTTACAAGGAGATAAAATATAAAAGCAAAACTCTGTGCCTCTCTTGCTAAGAAAAATGAAGAACGGTTACAATGTTCCTAGCGTTCACTCTCTATATTATATTATAACCTCCTTGCTTAAAAGAAAAAAGAAAAAGACCGGTTTTCGATTCGATTTCAAACGAGTGCAATATAATCGATTCTCGGTTAAATTCAGCTATTTAATATTAGTTTTTAATTATTTTTCTGTGTTAACTAGGGAGATAAAAAAAAGGGCATACATCTACAAAATAATATGAAAAAATTCAAAATATCAACATGCCAACAAGTAACAGTAACAACAATAATTCAAGTAATCGATCTCAGATCGATATGCCTAATATTCATTTCAATTAGTTGTTATTGTTTTAATTTTCTTTAATCGTTTCACTATTTTGTTTCCTAAAAAACGACAGCTTTTCTTTGGTGATTTTATACTGAACCTGCTTTTATATACTTATGTAATTATAGTGTAAAATAACATGTTACACTGTTATTACAGTGAAAAATCGCCTGTTACAACGTATGTAATACATAAAATAATTTTTATTTATTTTACAATAACTCAGCTCCTAGATTGACAAATCTTGCTGGATTTTCAGCCAGCTATGAATTGTTTATACAACGTGTCCCAAAATTCAACGATAAGCCAACACCGGAGGATAGACCTGCCCCGGACTAATCGAGGGAAAAAAGAAAAAGAAATATATACCAATTATATTTTAAGTTATATAAAAAAAATGAAATTCTTCAGAAATTGAGACCGTTTATGATATTTTTCACCACCACGACCACAATTATTTAAATATTTTTTTTTTTTTTTATAGGCAACCTGAATAGTACTGCTATCTACCACAATTCTTAAAAACTCCAGAATAACTCTTGTTTTATCACGAAAATTAATGAAACTTATTTTATTCCCTAAATTTTTTGAAGGCTTTTACTTTTAACCAAATTTAACTTATCGTGGTGTAAAAAAAAAGTATAAACACTAGTATGGCAAGTCTTTTTAAAAACTGACGCAACTAACCAACATTCCAAAATGGTATAATACTCTAGGAAAACAGGTTATAAAAAAATATGGGCCTATTATTTCTTAACAGGGGCCAAATGACGGTCGGGTGTAATAAAAGTATTAGTTCTTGAAAAATGTTTAATATTTCAAAACAAATGGTACAAACAGTTTCACGTGTAATTTATTAAGTTATTAACATTATAGCAAATGGTCGAACTGTTTGCCACCAGCATTAATACATGCACGACATCGCCTTAGAAATGATCGTTTTATTTGTCTTGCATATCTTCTGCTATTAATGTAATCAGCAGCCTGAGTGATATTTCGACGAAGCTCGTCCAATGTCACAATGGGTTTTGAGTAGACCCTGTTTTTAAGACAACCCCAATAGAAGAAGTCCAGGGGGTTCAAATCGGGTGAACGGGGTGGCCATAAGATAGGACCAAGTCGCCCGATCCATAGCCCTGGATACTCTTGATTTAAATATTCTCGCACAGGACGGGCATAATGTGCTGGGCAACCATCATTTTGGAACCACATGTTTTGAAGATCACTTAAGGGCACGTCGTTTAACAATTCTTGCAAGTCATTTTGTAAAAAGTTTAAATAACTATTGCCATCTAAGTTTCCTTGTAACTCAAAGGGCCCAATTACTTTTCCATTTAATATGCCGGTCCATAGGTTAACCTTGAATTGATATTGGGATTTGTCTTGTCTCATCAAGTGTGGATTTTCATTACTCCAACTATGTAGGTTGTGAAGAGTTAAATACCCATCTTTCTTGCACGTTGTTTCATCCGACCATAGAATTTTTTCTAGGAAGTGGGGATCTTCACTGTGCCTTTGCAGCATTACACGGCAAAATGTGACCCGTAGCGGATAGTCCCGCGGTAATAACGTCTGCACACGCCTGTAGTGATATGGGTGAAGCTTGTGACGTTTTAATATTCGATGTGCAGAACGTTTCGGGATTCCTGTAGCTTCTTCTATGGCACGTACCGAAGTATTCGAGTCATTTTATATCTCATTGAGAACTTCTTCATCACGATCCAATCTAGGTCTTCCAGCGCTTCTCCTATTGGATGGCATACGACCCTCCGAAAACACTTGATGCACATTAATAAACACTCGATAATCAGGATATTTTTGAGCATTTGGGTATCTTTATCGATACCGGTATTTTCAATAATTTATAATCCCTACGCCATCCAAAAAAGAAGCAGAATCAGAAGAAACTTCCCTCGTTTCGTCACCTAATTATTTTTCAGAGTGGCTCATCTATGCCGAAAACTGTAGAACCAGTGCTAAATTTATTTTACGAATTACTTCGATTATTTTAGTTTAGAAGTCAGAGGCTCTAATATAATCTTAGATGTACTATTTTGACATGTATGTTAATATATAATTTATGATTGTTATGCAGTAATATAGTATTTTAAATGTCTAAAATTACATTCTTTCTATTCTCATTTATTTCTATAATGTTTATAATCATATTTTTTTAAAAGTGAGACGTAGGATCAGAGTTTGATTTCGAAGTCTATAATTAAACTGTATTCATTAAAATTATTATAGGTTGTTTTATTTATTATAATTATATTAATAATCATTCTTTTTTATAATGATTATTTAAGTTGGCGATTTACCTTCATATACTTAACTAGGCTTAAGACTAGCAGAAAAGTTTTAAAACAAATGTACAAAATGCAAACAAATATTACAAGTAAATGCACAAACGCAACGTCAAATATTAATAATTTTACAGATAGTTTCATAGTGAACGGTACACGCCACCAATGTCAAGTGCGTAATTGTTATATTTGAAAAAAAAATCAAAGTCTAAACTTTCACATAAACAAAAGTCGCCTAAACCAAATATAATGTGATCAAATAAATCTACGTCTAGTGCCTAATGTCCTAAGGACCATTTAAAACTGACAACTCTCACAACTATACAAACTTAAAAAATTACGAAATTTTAACCATTTAAAATTCGACCTTAATCTTATAATTATATTTCACTTCGTGTACCGTTTTATGATAACTACCAAAGCATCGCAACGAAATCCATATTCGCTTCATCTTATTCATACGTATTTATGATACCGTCGTTAGAACGAGAAACAACTAATATCAAAGGACATCGGTTAATTTTGGTTTTGGGCCATTTTGGCATATTGTTACAGTTTGCGTTTTACGTTTCGTACGTTGGTTAGTTGGTTTTGGGTTTTGGTTGGATATGTGATAACTGTTATGTATTTAGGTTTATCGATATGATATGATATTTGAAAACATAACGTTATTAGTTACGTTTTGATATATCGGTCTCATGCCTAGTCATTGTTGACAAATGACAGAAGACAGAACTAGTAAACTTGGACGTAGGAATAAAAAAATATTTTGGCTTTTCTTTTTCTTTTTCTACTACTAATATTGACTAATATAAAAAAAATTATAACTGCAATTCATATAGAAAGTTAGAAAGTCAAATAATTAAAATTAAACCGAACGTCTTAAATTTGTATGATGATTGTTTCTAAGGCTACAATTTCTTTAGTTTGTTTATTATTAATAGCGTCAATATTCATGGCTAATTTACTAAACATAATTGCAACAGACCATAATTTTTTCACCGAAGATAAGGATGCAGAAATAAATTATACTCATTATCTAGGTAAAAAATATAGTCAAATGACTGACAAGACTCATAACCTTATTTGGTTTTTACAGGTAAGCAGTAGTAGTTTTTATTAATAAGTATGTGTTCAAAGTAGTATAATTGAGGGAATTATTATCAACTTAGAAATTAATAAATGTATATATAGTTTTATTTTAATGTTAATAGTAAATAGAGTTGAGCTTTTAATCTGCTGTACTATCAATAGATTGATGCTAGCCTTAGAGATGTGTATATTTGCTTAGTTTATTTTTAAATATAGGTACTTTGACACCGACTTAAATGGATTTTAGGAGAAATTAGTTCTTCCAAGGCTTAACTATTTTTAGAGTCTGGCAGGATGAACCAGATGCTTGCTGCTTTGGGGTAGCCCAAGCCACCCCAGCCGCATCTTAGTCTAGTGTTACTGATATTACTTTTCCCAATAGGATCAAGTTGCATAAAACTAGATAAACATAGAAAAAAACTACTTTGTTTTTAAATTGATTGGCAATAACCGTTTTGTGTAACATTAACAACTTATTTTTACTCAACAGTCCTAGTCAAAAGTGATTTTAACTATATATATTACTATTTACTATTATACTACTGTTAAACACTTGCTGCCTTCAGGGAAATAAAATAGTGAATCAGGATGCCACCTGTTGCACTCACTGTTGCACTTATGGGCCTTACAGCAGGTATTGTAATGCACCACTGTTGTGTCGATGTGTATATTATGAAAAAGTTAAGAATGCAAAATAAAAAGAAAACTATTCAATAATTATATTTATTATTGGTCAAAAATATATTCTTAGACTAAATAAAATGAATAAAAATTTAAAATAGGTATTATGTATTACTAGGAAATTATTAATTTTTGTCTGAGTTAGAGTCGCTGTCGCTATCATCACCTATGCTAATGACAAGTTGCTCACATAAATGTGTTTTCTGCAAGTCTTCTTGAAGTGCTTTAGTGTGTAGAACACATTATCGCAAATTTTCCACAGTAACATTTACAATGACTGTGTGAATTAATTACTTCACGTCAGATTTTTGAATGTGGTGTTTTATTAATGGGTGCCAGGGCACACTATTTTTCAGCCTTCTAGAAATCAATAAACAGTTATTGATAAGTTACGCACTGCAAGCGTATATCTCTAGCACACTGAGGATTTATGACACCGCGGGTAGCAAATGTTTAACAGTATAGTCTTTTTCATAATTACTTTTAACCAATATATTTTAAGTCAAAATTACTTTTGCCTATTTCACCTTAGTCAAAATATTTTTGACTGTTTTTGTTGAAGAAAATTAGTTTTGACCAGAAAAAAGTTATAACTATAACATAAATATTTTATAACAAATGCAAAATTAGTTATTTTTAATTTTAATTGCAAAGTATACATATAATAATATTAAAATATTATAAAACCCCAACACAACTTGTTCAAACAAAAAGTAACATGTTGAATGTGTGTGCTTAATGTCAAATGAGCAAGATTATTTGTTTCTTAACCCATACATTGCCACTAAAATTTTAAAAACATCAACTGAGTGCCACTTAATATTTTTGTGGATTACAATAGAAAAGGCGTAATTGAGCACGTTTTTTAATTACAAAAACCACATTAATAACAAAAACCTATCTAAAAAACGGTAAACGCAACATACACGGTGGTGGCACTGGTAAGAGAAATTTAATCACAAGTGCCATTCAACACACCCATTGCGTTGCTGCTTGGATAGTATTATTCAACATATTCTGAAAGACTGCTCATGTCCGATATATCGATATAAATGCCGTTGAATTCTTTATTCATATAATCTGTGTCTGTATATAATTTAATATTAGTATTATTTAGCATGTTTGTTCGACATCTAATAAATGTATTCTTATACACTTTCTCTACTATTACATTTACGCACCCATATTTTATTATACGTAGGTATGGATTGTAGGTAGATAATCAATATTTCATTGGGCAATTAGGGTACACTACGGCAATTAAAAAATAAAACCATGAAGATAATACCTTATTATTAAAAATTAAAAATAAACAATTAGCAGTTGTCGTACTCTTTGAAACAATCATTCAAGCAAAACCCGTATTGTTCGGGATAATCGGGACAGAAATATGAAGGTATCTTTTTTGAAACCCAGCACTGTCTACACCGACGTCAATTTTTCTCATTCTGCCCTCACGTTTTTCTTCTAAATCTTCATCTTCCAATTCCAGCATCTTAATAAGGTCTTCTTCAGTCAATAGTTTTGTAGATGGTAGTTTCGCTTTCGGTTTTTCTTCTTTGTATTCTCCTGTAAGTTTATTTCTCATTTCATCCATAATATCTGAACCCCGAAATGATTTATCTTGATCTGCCGTAATTGCATTGGGTACTATAAATGCCACTGTGGAAGTAATAAAAATAAGTTTCTATCTGTGGGTTCACAATTTTATCTTACATTTTCAATTTGTAAAATGTAATGGACAGCTTCTAATTTATTTAGTAAGTAAATAGATTACGAATAGCAAATTTAACTTTATTTGTGTTAAATAGATTAAAAATTACTAGACATGCATACATTTTGGCGTGATTTGTTCCTCATGCATAAAACTAGCCATCAAAGATTTTTACTGCTATGCCAAAGAACGCACCGAATGCGTGCATGTGATTTTATTTTTAAAATACGCAATGAAACAATGAAAAAGAATTATATAATTAAGAATATTGCTTACCTTTATCTCCCAATTTACAAATATATAATAAACATTCAATAAAACCTAAGTTATTTCAAATTCAGAATAGACCTTCTCAGCACCAAAATTTTTTGCACTGTCAAAACAAGACTGACAGTGTCAGTGTTTCCAAATTTAAAAATTATTCCTAGCTGTGAATAATGCCACAGATTTAAATAAATTTCTACAGTTTTTAAGTGATGCCACAAAAATCTCAAGAAGTCACTAAACTCATATGGTGCGTTGATGCCATGACGTTGCAATCTCGATAAACGCTAATGGTGCGTTGATAGCAATGAATGGGTTAATGCTGAAATTTTGTACATGTAAATTAAAAAAAAATAGATCTCTTATATTTATGCGAATACTACTCATTGAATAAAATTACTTTATGCATTTTATCATATTTAATTAGACTTATTTTTAATTTGTGCAAATAAACTATATAAAAATAAATAACTTTTCTAAACATTGCTGCTTTCAACCAAAAAAGTATCTCATATAATTATAAGTTATTAATTCATTTATCATTATGTTAATTGCAAAAATGTGATTGAATTTTGTAATGCCCTTTTTAGATTTCTGATATACATTTAAGTATTTTTCGTGATCCTGGAAGAATATCACAATTTCAACAGTTTTGTGATAATACTGTAAAAAGTATTAATCCAATGGTTGTTCTGGCAACAGGAGATCTCACAGATGCTAAAACTAAAGATAATATGGGTAGTTCCCAAGTACAAAGAGAATGGATATATTACCATAATATTATTAAAGAATCTGGAGTTACTGAAAAAACTGTCTGGCTAGATATAAGAGGAAATCATGGTGAGTGATAAATGAAAGATATATAAAAATTCAACATTAACTGAAATAGTAAGAAATAAAATTATAGATAAAAAATAAAAACAAAGTCATAGTTTAAAAAGGTAGTTTGTAATTTTTGAAACTTCTATAATATCATGTTAACATTTTATGAACTTAATAAGAACCAAAATCAATTCAAATATAAAAATATATTTCAACTAGAATAGAGTATCATTATATATGTAAGGCTCAAAGAATGAAAATACTCATTGAGCAAAAAAGGACTATGTGGTTTCTGTAAAATATCAACATCGAGAAATTTGATTATTATATTTGTTTTGGCTTTTATTGAAATGTCCATGATGTGTCGTGGCAAGTACAGAAAGATCACATTGCTAAATGTGTATTATGACTACCATGCTATTCTGCTGACACTTCTGATGCTTTATACACACAAATTGAAAATGGGAAAATATCCAGACTTTTTTTTTATAGAATAGGGTGGCAAACGACCATACAGTCCACCTGATGGCAAGTGTTGCTGTGGTCCGTAGACATCTACATTTATCCTCAATTAAGAATCAAAATGCTGATGCGTTGTCACCCCTGAGGACTAAAATGGAATGCCTAGTTTCCACTAAAAATGATCTCCGGTTCTCTACACTCACAATATGAAACGCAGTAGCATTAAGCTGCTATTTTACGCTGCTATTCGGTGAGAGCGTGGTCCTACCCCGGTTGAGCTGACCCATTCATGCTAGAACAATGAAATGGCTACAGAATGGCTCTACCACGTAAAATGATAAATTTACCTGGGAATTATTATTTTTAAGCAACAGAAATACTTGTTCCTAGACAACAGAGATAAACTTCATATACATTGCATCACATCTATACAATATGCTATTAGTTATTAAGTTAATAAGATATCACATCTAATCAATTATTGATTTTTATTCATGTAGACTTTAAACAAAGCACTTATGAATGTCAACATAATTATATTCATTATTACTTAGTGTTCAGATATACTCGTATCGAGAAAACTGCTATAACAAACTATGTTTTTGGTGAAATTTATGTTCAGTATAACATATAAAATTTTCTAGCCTGTAAATGAGATTTTATGTGTTAAACTGAAAGACGTTATTATAAGACATAATAAGACCACACATCTTTATTTATAAGGTAGTCATGAACAGTGTAATATGCTTTCCTTATGAGTGATTGTTTTATGTTTTTTTTAACGGTATATAAAGGTACGTTTAATTTTGGGTATCTTATTGAAGAAGCAAACACATTATACTGCAAAGGAGTTGGCTTACCTTCTAAGAACCACTAATTTATGCTGATTTCTAGTGTTGATTTTAGGAATGTCGTTTTTTTATTCTTTATTTTAAAATAAAATATAGCATTATATGTATACCTAAGTAATGTTTAAATAATAGGTCTTTACCTATGAAATTGCATTTTTGCAGTACTGGCCATTTGTAATCAAAATAATTTTTGTTTGGCTAAGAATTCTAATTTCAAAATTAGTAATTTGTTTATTGATTAGCATTATGTTTTCATCACATTTGAATAATTGTCGTCATCATGGATAAAAAATCAAGTAATTATGGAATATGAGTATCGTCGTGGCACCAATGCGACAGAAGTTGCACGCAACACTACTACAAACGAATGCACCACCTGTTATTGGTTTTCCCGCTTCCGTTTTGGAAATTAAGACCTGAAAAATGAACCCCGTGGTTGTCCGAAAACTTTGGGCGACAATGACGAATTAAAGGCGATTGTGGAAGCTGATGATACTCAATCTACGGTGAATTAGCAGTAGCTTTGAACGTTAGCATAAAAACAATATTGGTTCATTTGCGTCAAATTGGCAAGGTAAAAAAACTTGACAAATGGGTGCCCCATGAACTCAATGATCGCTAGAGTGAAATACGCGTCGAGACGTGCCTTACACTGCTCAAAAGTCACACAAACAAAGAAATTTTGAACCGCATTGTTACCTGCGACGAAAAATCGATTCTGTTTGACAATCGCAAGGGCTCAGCAAGTTGGTTGGATCCTGGTTCAAACAAAAATTTACCCCTAGAAAAGTGATTGGTGGTCTAGCGCCAGTGTGATTCATCCTAGCTTCTTACCAAACGGGATGAGCATTACTGCAGATGTGTACTGTGAAGAACTGAACACAATGATGGAGAAACTCGCACGTCTCCAACCAGCTTTGGTCAATCGCTCGTCCCCGCTGCACCTTCACTACAACGCGAGCTCATACTGCGTAACAGACCGTCTCCAAGTTACAAGAGCTGGGGTTGGAAGCTCTCCATCATGCGCCGTGCTCATTAGACCTAGCGCCTACAGACTTCAACTTTATTCAGAATTTGGGTAACTTTGGCGGGAAAAAATCATTAGTCATAGTCATAATCATTTATTCCAAAAACAATATACATTGTGTGGGAAAAGTTAATTGTAACATAAAATATTAAATATAATTAATTAACATTATACGTGTTTACTAAAAATGTCTACAACTTAATTATTAATTAATTAATTATAAATTAACTTTTTTATTTAAATTAATTAACATTACCTTAAAAACAGTAAAAAATGCCTGAAGAATTTTTTGCGTCCCATCCATTACATTTCTTCAAGAAGGGCATCAATAAACTGCCACCGCGCTTGCAAAGATGCATCAATCCCATGGGTGATTATTTTGATTAATAGAAATAAAAAATATAGAAAAAATACGTTTACTGAATTTCATAAGAAACAGCAATTTGCTTTCCCAAAAAAACTCCTGAAATTAGCAATAAAAAAGTGAGGGTCACTTATCGGTATAAAAACTATCCTATCTCTCAAGTTGGACCAAACTGCACACAGTCTGCAAATTTTTTTTGAAATCTGTTCTATCTGTTGAATACTTACAGCAACGCGTGGTGGTTATACTACTAAATTGTAGCTGTTATTAAACGTTTGTATTTTTAACAAGGCGCCATCTATTGAATATTTACTCAATCCAGTCAACAGATATCGTCATCTGACAGAATCGTTTAGAGCTAACAGATAATTGTGACTGTCAAATAATAGACAAATAATTTTCAATAAAATAATATTGTATTGCGACTATAAATTGAGATGTAAGCTATCCTATCTTTTAAGTTGGACTAAACTGCACATTGACCAAAAATTTCATTGAAATCAGTTCAGTAGTTTAGGAGTCCATCGCGGACAAACAACGTGACACGTACTTTTTATATATAAAGATATATATATATATATATATATATATATATATATATATATATATATATATATATTATATATATATATATCATCATTCTCTAAACCATTTCCCATTATCTGGGGTCGGCGCAGTAAATCTTTTTGTTCCATTCCTCTCTATCAGCCGTCATTTCCATACTTACTCCTTTCATTCTCATATCACTCTTCACACAATCGATCCATCTTTTATTCGGCCTTCCTCTGCCCGTGTGTCCCTCCACATTCATATTCAACACTCGTTTTGTGACATGACTTTCATTCCTCCGCATCACATGCCCAAACCATGCCAATCTGCTTCCTCTCACCTTTTCTACCACTGGCGCTACTTTCAGGCTTCCTCTTATATACTCATTCCTTATCTTATCCATCCTTGTCACACCACACATCCATCGTAACATTCTCATTTCATTCGCATGCAGTCTATTTTCATCCTTCTTCTTGACGGCCCAGCATTCACTTCCATACATGACGACAGGTCGGATGATCGATTTGTAAATTTTCCCCTTCAGTCTTATTGGCATTCGGGGATCGCACGTTGTGGCTGTGACCTGTCGCCATTTCATCCACCCTGCGTTAATCCTATGCTGCACAGCTCTATCTATTCCGCCGTCGCCTTTAATGAGGGAACCGAGGTACTTGACATCTGAGCAGATAGGCAGTATAGCGCCATCCAACGACATGGGTACAGGACTGGAAAGACCGCCGAAATCACAGCACAGATATTCGGTTTTGGATCTGCTGGTCTTCAAGCCAACACTTTCCAGCCTCCGTTGCCACCCCGTCAGTCTGCTCTGTACCTCGATGCCTTCTTCCCCGACAAGCACGATGTCATCGGCAAAGAGCATGCACCAGGGTGCCTCATCCTGCAGGTCCGACGTCAAAGCGTCCATAATCAGTAGTAAGAGGTAAGGGCTCAATGCCGACCCTTGGTGCAGCCCTACCGCCACATCGATACTGCCCGTAGTTCCCGCGGCAGATCGTACACATGTACGGGATGCTCTGTACATAGCACGGACTAACCTCACATACTTCCCAGGCATACCTTTCATCTTTAACGCCCACCACAAAACCTCACGGGGAACCCGATCATACGCCTTTTCAAGGTCGACAAAAACCATGTGCAGATCTTTATGCACGCGCTTGTACTTTTCGTACAATTGGCGTAATGCGAAAATGGCATCTGTCGTACCTCGACCGGGCATGAATCCGAACTGGTTTTGTGTTATCTCACACTCTTCTCTCATTCTTCTCTCTATTATTCTTTCCCAGACTTTCATCGTATGTGACATGAGTTTTATTCCCCGGTAACTGCTGCAGTTTTGGACGTCTCCTTTGTTTTTAAAAATGGGGACCAGTATACTACTGCACCATTCCTCATATATATATATATATATATATATATATATATATATATATATATATATATATATATATATATATATATATATATATATATAATGTGGCGAAGCTTGCGAAGTCACTTAATGATTTCACGATGTCTGTCCGTATAGTTTTCCTCAATATGTGGGCTATAACACAAAAATATATTTTATATCGGACTTTGAGCACGTGCAACCATGCAAGCTAACAAAGTCTTCAGCTTTATAATAATAATAAAACACTAATTTTGACGATAGCTTTTAATTAATATGAATGATTTGGGCATGCTTACAGGACGAAAGATATTCATTATTAAGTGGCGAAGCTTGCGAAGTCACTTATTGATTTCACGATGTCTGTCCGTCTGTCCGTCTGTCCGTCTGGCCGTCTGTCCGTCTGTCCGTCTGTCCGTCTGTCCGTCCGTCTGTACGTCTGTCCCACGATTATCTCGAAAACGGTTTCGAATTTTCAAATTCTGTTTTCAGCAATCGATTACTGATCACCCAGGCATCTGAACCTCCTATTTTGAAACTGATTGCTCCACGGCAACCCTTTAGAAACCGCTACAAAGCTGATTGCTTCGCCACTTTGCTATGCTGTTAGCTTGCTAGGTTTATTATAATATACGAATATACGAGGGGTGATCCAAAAGTAATGATAATCGGTTACTTCAGGTCCGCATAAAAATCCAAAAAAAAATTTTTTGGCTTGTCAGCCTAAAAAAATCATATAAATAGATCACGATTTCCGGGAGATACATTCCTTTGAATACGAACTGTCAAAGAGATAATATCAACATGAAGAAAAACGAAATTAGAGCTGTCATCAAGTACCTCTGTTTGAAAAAATGTCTTCAAAAGACATACACAGTGACTTAGTGGAAACATTGGGGGACTCTGCTCCTCCATATTCTACAGTTGCACGCTGAGCCAAGGAGTGTAAACTGGGCAGAACATCCACTGAAGATGAACATCGCGAAGGACGCCTATCCAGGTCCCTCACTGAAGACAACGTGAAAAAAGGCGAAGATGTTGTGTTGGCAGATCGAAGAGTGACCATCAGGCATGTAGCTGAGGTCACAGGGATCTCATATGGCAGCGTTCAAAGAATCCTTGCGAACCAGTTGCATATGAAAAAGGTCTCTGCGCGTTGGGTACCCAGAATGTTAACCGTCGAGCAAAAGAAAAATCGAATTGACATTTCGAGGGTCAATCTCGAAAAGTTCCAAGCAGATCTAGAAAATTTTTTGTTTTGTTTTGTGACTATGAACGAGACCTGGATCCACCATTTTGATCCTGAAACGAAACAACAATCGATGACTTGGAAGCGAGCCTCCTTACCGACGCCAAAGAAATTCAAAGTTTCAAGTTCGGCGGGAAAGGTTACGGCATCTGTTTTTTGGGACGCTCAAGGCATAATTATGGTGGAATATTTGGAAAAGGGAGCCACTATTACGGGCTCTTACTACGCAGACCAAATAAGAAGATTACGGGAGGCCATTAAGGAAAAAGACGTGGCAAACTGCGAGCTGGAGTGCTGTTTCACCAAGACAACGCACCGGCTCACAAAGCCGCAGTTGCGATGGCTGCCATTCAAGAAACGGGATTCGAACTGCTTGAACACCCTCCCTATTCGCCAGATCTAGCTCCTAGTGATTTCTACCTCTTTCCTCGGCTCAAGGAACGCCTCCGAGGCAAGAAATTCGAAGACGATAGCGAAGTACTGGCCGCTGTTGAAGCGTTTTGGGAGGGTCAAGACAAAAGAATTTTTTTCAAAGGGAATCCTGGGTTTAGAAAAAAGATGGACTAAATGTATTGATTTGTTAGGAAACTATGTAGAAAAATAAATTATTATTTTAACTTTAATTACCGTGTTTTATTTTCATTATCATTACTTTTGGATCAACCTCGTAATACGAATGTTATTGTTAAGACTTTCGTGAGTTTGAATTGTAAAGAATCATGCCCACTTTCCATACATTTAAAAACCTGATAGTGAAAGTTGATGTATAATTATAAAGTATAGTAGAAAAACTACATGTAAGCTCAGAAAATAATGTCATATAATTATTTTTACGATTTAAACGCTACGAAAACCAAAATATACTAATGTCACTTTTTAGGTTAGGATTTGCCGTAACCAAATAGGTAATAAAGAAATAAATGTGCTATAACTTATTTTTAACGCTCGAATTGCTATTAAGATAGCAATACTTATCTATTTATGGTCTAAGTCTACGTCTTTTTTACTTTGTGAATTTTTTGAAACCAACTGCCCCTAAGTCACCGCTTACTCTCGACGATTGTCACCATAAATTGAGTGTCTAGCTCTATCTGCTATTTCTTCAGCACACATAAATACTTACTAATTATATTTAGTTCATCTTGTATTGTCAAAATGATCACTTATCAACCAAACACATTTCATTGGCCTATGGTATATACTTACTGATGAACAAAATGGGATAAACAAATAAAACACTATGTTAAAGTGGCACGGTTTATTAATTATCATCATTTTCACTTAAATCTCTCACCACCACGTCATCTAGAAATTCTGCTGGAGCAGAAATATTTTCTTGATACCATATAGGGTTGTAAAAAGAAGTAACACAAACAAAATGGCACAGTACACAACGAGACGCAAATGCAACAACGAAAAACTGCGCCGATGCCAATTGCAGAACTGTCAAATGTCAAAAAAAATCCGTTTCATTCGTCCGCACTTGATGACATACTGAATGATTAATTTATTTTATTATTATATAATTTTATATTAATATGTACTATACAAATACAAATAATTAAATACTTACTGATTAAATGAAACATAAAATAATGTATAAAACTCAGAAGCAGAGTTAAATAAAGTAAAGTAGCAGTGTATAAAATGGAACGTACTAGAAAAAGGGTAAGGGGTTGAGATGCGTTCAAAACATATAATACGTTTACCCTTGACGTAGAATAAACTTATAGAAATATGTAAAAATATTTTTTCCTGTGTTTCTTTTAACATAGTGATAAGCGTAATTAATTTACAATTCAATTAGCTGAATTTTAAGATTTATTTCATTTCTATACATTGTCAGGTGAAAAATGGGCATTGTTCTTTCATGTATAGCTCTTTTCTGGATGGCGAATACAGATTCAAAGTCTGATGATTTGCCCCAAATTTGAGACAATATAAGATAGTTTATACAAAATGAAATCAGAAATGATGTAAACAATAATGCATAAAGATATAACACTCATACAACCAGGACACATTATCATTGTACCTCACTTGAATGCGATTCCCCCCTCGCTTACCACCTCCCTTGCCCTGTCCCAACTCCCAACAGGCCGGTTAGCATCGTCATTCCTGATACGCGTCTCGATCATAGATAATTTTGAAAACATTGAAAAATATATTTACATTATGATGACATATTTTTTACCTAAGACTGCGATCAAGCAAACAAAACGGCAGTTAACACTTTGCAAGGAGCAATAAGTTAATTAGATTTTTTGTTAGACTTAGATCGCTATCTGCCCTGGCTTCGCAGGTTCGATTTCTAGATCTTGAGGCGCCACCCATGGGGTCCAAATGAATGTATCAATTTCAACCATCTAAGGACCCATTTAAACACATACAAAAAAAAAATCATTAAAATCGGTCGAGCCGTTTTTTGAATTTATAAACATCGTTATATATTTAAATTAATTCCTTGGTTTTATAGATCTGCTAAAACTTACCACATTATTACCTACCTACCTAATATTTACTAAATACTTACCTGATTAAATTAATAACTTAAGTATATTACGCATATGCGTCAATCATGGCGCATTACTATTCAACCGCTTCATCTATATATCAGTATCTATTGAACATAATATGCTTACGCTTGTCAAATGGGCAATGAGCGATACGAGCACTCTACAGCTTGTTTATGTATGCTCTAATTGCAGTTATCAATATTTTTAGTGACGCTTGTTTTTCATACCGTACCAGAGCGCCGAAATGACGTCGATGCCGGGTGCGCAGAAAATGTGACAGGGTTGCTCACTACATTAGCTGTTAACTGCTAACTTACATTTACTTATAATACACAATATTACCAATAATTTCTTGCATTAATAATTGATCATAATATATTAATTTATATGTAAAATAAAATATACATAATAGTTCGGGGAAAATTTTTCTTCGTATTTTGTTTGTATGAAATTGAAGAAAAATCTCTTTGGTTGTACTGTTGTATCTGGCTGGTTTAAATATCTATACATGTAGGACATTAGGAAAAAGAAAAATTGAAGTAAAAAACACTTTCCCGCCATTTTTCAATTGTTTTTCTGATTTTTTTTTATAGGATAGGGTGACAAACGAGCACACAGTCCACCTGATGGTAAGTGGTTACTGTGTCCCATATACATCTACATCTATTATCGTTTGCGAATCAAAATGCAGATGCGTTGTCACCCGTGAGGACTAAGATGGAATGCCTCTTTTCCAGTAAAAAGGGTCTCCGATTCTGTACACTCACCATACGAAACACAGCAGTGTTAAGCTGCTATTTTACGCTGGTATTCTGTGAGAGCGTGGTCCTTCCCCGGTCGAGCCGACCCATTCGTGCTACAACTATACTACTAATATAGCTGCAGTATGGCTCTACCACGTTTAAAATATATTGTTATATTATAATATACATATTGCATGCAGTATTATTAATTTTGCAGATAATTTCAACATTAGAACCATAAATGCTCAAGAAAATTATTTTAGAAACTACTCTGTACAGGGTGTGACTCATCCAAAATCGTACATACACATTTTGAATACAAATGGTTTACGTGTTGCTTTTATAGGCATTGATGCCTGTCCAGATCCTGGGATCCGTAGACCATTTAATTTTATTGGCATTCTCGATATCTCAGAGCAACAACACCTACAGAAGCTTAAAATGGAAGCAGAGGCAAGTGCAGATCATATTGTGTGGTTTGGTCACTACCCTACATCATGTATCTTGTCATTAGAAAAGGACTCTCAGAGATTGAACATACGCCAGTTTATTGGCAATAGTAAAGGATCACAAGTTTATGTATGTGGTCATCTTCATGCAATGGGAGGATTAGTACCACATATGTATACACTACAACAAAGAGGCTTTTTAGAACTTGAATTAGGTGATTGGAAAGACAATCGCATGTACCGTTTGGCAGCTATTGATCATGGTATTTTTTCTTTCGTGGATCAAAAACATATTACTTGGCCAGTTGTTTTAATAACTAATCCAAAACATGCACAATACGTCATGCCTGGGAGAGAACCGCTACATTTGATGCTTGAATCAACACATATAAGAATACTGGCCTTTAGTGATGTAGATATAGACAGTGTACAGATATCTTTTGACAAAATAAATTGGTTGAATTGTAACCTTAGTGAAAAGCCTTTGTATGTTTGCGAGTGGCAACCGTACGGTTTTGAAAGTGGTGTGCACTATTTACATGTCCTAGCCATGGATGAAATTGGTAGAAAAGTAATTGTTGACCATCCATTTTCTTTGGACGGATCAAATTTAAAGTTCAACATAACACCAAGAATTTTACTTATGCTTGATGCTGGTACTGTGGTAAGTGTGATTAGGTGACATGTTGTGATAAATTGCTTAATGCGTGTTATAGACATGGTTGAAACAAGAAATGCTTTTAATTTTAGTTTCAGACAATATTTGGAACGTTATTAATGCTTAACGTATTGCCATTAGTTGTTTTGAGAATACAAAGAAGACCGCCAAAATATCGCAGAAAAATTGCTCACAGGATTTTTCGCAGAATGTGGTTATTGACCAAGATAGATAGAATATTCTATCCTCTTATTTTATATGCACTTTACATTCCATTTGGACCGTGGATCATTGGAGAGCTCATAGATGGGTACATTGGCGTAGTCTTTGCTTGGGGTATTTTAATAAAAGGCTCATTTTTACCGGAACCATTCACATATATGTATGGAAGTGTGCAGTTATTGTTCGTACATATACCTCTAGTTTTCATATTGGCGTATTGCCTAGAAATGCGCCTATTCGGACAAAGTATTAGAGGAATGAAACGATTGTTAAAGAATTTACCTTTTATATTTTTGCTGTCAATACAGCTATTGTTGGCATACTTTTACTGGCTTGAGTATGGTACAATGGCATTTTTATTTGGACCTTTACGCACATGGAGCGTATTTTTAAATATCCTTCTGTGGTATAAAACACTGACATTGCCTCAGGAATATTGCAGGTAAGCATTCGTGACGGGATCAGCTTGCTAGAAGTATGCACTAAAATTTATTTGGTAACTGACACGATTTTTTCTTTGCAGACAATTAATGAAATTGAACGATTTGGAGTAATACATTTTTGACTTTGAATATATTATATAAAGCAACGAGAGCACTTTACACGTAACAGTGATAATGTATATATTTTGTATATTTGGATTCAACTTTATCTTAAATCAAATGACCGCTCTAAAATTCATATTTAATAGTGATGCAATATTGCTGTTTAGATGGTCCATAACTGAATATAAGAGTACACCTATTTTACAGTATTTATATAGTAATATTAAACTTACGTTGCACATCTTCTGCCATATTATACTTACTGTTTGCGCATTCGCACGCTGCTAGTATCGAGGCAGTAGAGAACAAAGATGTTAATGAACTATTAAAAATTGAATTCTTCGGCTAGTGTATTGCCATGTCTGGTTGTCTTGGAAAGTATATTTAATTTGTAAGAGTAGTCATGTCCACTCTTTTCTCGTTGTGTGAAGTAAAAGAAAAACAACCACTTGCTAGAAAGTAGGATTTTTTATTTAGATTTATTATTGATATAACCAAAGAAACATTCCAAATCCATATGTATAAAAATCGTTTGTATGTTTTAAGAGGATATCTGGTCGGCTAGACATTTGAAGAATCTTGTAATTTTTTTTTAAATAATATGGGCCGATTTTTTTTTCAAGAACAATATAAGGATTGTGGCTATGTCTGCATGTTTTTCGTTTATTTTTGTTTGTTGAATTTGTTTGCCGGGTGTCTGGCAAATTTTTTTAATTTCCTAGAAACACGACAGTTGCACATAATATAGGTGATGGTATCATGAAATTATTATCCCTAGTGTCATTTTTCAAGAAGAAATCAGAGGAATAAGTTTGTATGGACTAATATCTAAATGCCGCCCGGATATTCTCCTAACATGTTTAATATTTGTCAAAAATGCAAAAAAAGAAGTTGCAGCTATTGGGCGCTATAGAACATACTCATAGTGAGATATTATGGCAAGGCGTATTCAAAATAATTTTATATAATGTGATTGTATGTATAGTTTACTTTATCGTTTTGTGTAAATATTATCGAAGCCTTAATTAATATTTATTATTTAGTCAATGAATCGACGTTGAGTTGTGGTCGTGCATCAAGCTATTAATCAGCCATTTGTGTTTACAGTACACAATTAGTAATATGAATTCATTAGGGTGTTACCACACCAATCGATAGATCTTCGATCGATGCCATTGATCGACGTCGATCGATGTCGTTCAATTGGTGTGGTATCTTTAGCTGTTCGACGGATACTGGTCGATAAAACGTTTAATCATCGATCGACAATTAATCGATGTGGTCGTGGGCTCCTCATCAGTACCTATCTATCAAAATGCGAGAAACGATCGATCGATTGGTGTCGTAACACCCTTATATTGGTGATTTTTACTCCGTTATTGTGTGATTTGCATATTACTAATGACATAGGTCTACACTAGATTCTACTTAAAATTAGTTTTGTCTGGTTTTTTACTGAATATACACTTTTTTGTATTTATTAACTAGGTAGACCTACATTACAATTTACTGAATACCCTCGCAGCGTACGAAACTACTTACTTTTGATTTTTCTACCACAAAACACTAATAACACAGATATTTCAACTAAAATTTTATTCTAATACACCATTTAAATATTTTAAACGTATTCATTGTTTTCAAAAATAATTCGAAAAATAAAAAAACTTAATTAACGCAATTGTTGTTCAAATAATTTCTTAATTAATTAAAATTATATTTTATTGTGTCGTGTAGCTAAAGCGTTCCATACATAGGTATTTGGAGAAAAAAGTTTAATCCCTAAGTACGGAAAAATAGGGGATAAAGTTTTTGATGTGACTATTTTAGATGATATCATGACATTCTAGTTCTACATTCTACATTGTGCTTGTGATATGCCTCAGTGCACTCCCAAAGCGTCAAAAAATTAAATAAAAAAAGTTAAAGTCGATTTCAAGAACTAAACAGAAGAAAATAATTTCCTTATAATACAGCTTCTGAATTTTATGTGGAAATTATTTTGTATTGTTCATTTTTATAAGAGCTTTTACATGTTATTTAAAATTTAAAATTTTATTCTCTTTGTCTGTATTGATCGATTACCTAAGGTTCCTTCTTATCAAAAGTCAAATGTTATATTGTCTATAATTTGATACAACCGTTATTTATTTACTGCTAATAAAAATATAACAAAAAATATGAATTACTTGACCATTTACATTACATTTATTAACTATCGTTGTTAAGATGCTAGGATAAAAAGGGAGGGTCCCTTTTTATCTTAGCATCTTAATATATCATCCTACTACTAGGAAGTACATCATAGCACTTTATAATCCAGAGTAAACATTCAGTACTTAGATCTAAGTATTGTCTCTAATCCGATAAAATTATTAGAATTTGTTTATAGGTATAATTGGTTTCCTAAATATTTACGTGAACACTTCATATTAGAAGTGAGGCGTATTTTTATCGTAACAGATAAAAAAAGAGGTATCTTAAAATAGTAAACTGTACCTGTGACAAACTATCTGAAAGAACAGTTCATGTTCAGCGAGATAATAAATCCACTAAAAGACAGTCACAAATTTTTCTTTATTAATACATATGACAGTTTGTTTGTTAGAATAAGATAAAAAATGTTACTGGGATACCCAGTTACTCGTCACAAGCTCTTTACATTTCTCGCATAGGTTCAACACCTTAGTTAGAAGGAGAAGTACCCTCTGGAAGTATCTTAAACTGTCACTGTGACAAACTGAAAGAACAGCTCCTGTTCCGCTAGGTAACAAAATTCATTATACAACAGTCATAAGCTTTTCTTTATTCATACATATGACAGCTACCTTTATTAGAATAAGATAAAAAATGTTACTGTTACAATGTGACACTGTTACAGTTGACACAAACTGTCCTTTTTTCGCATAGGTTCACCACCTTAATTAGAAAGAAGTACATACCAAAACTGTAATAACTGACTGCTATTTTGTAACCGGTTTTTGGAACTGTTATTTATGTAGAACTGGAACAGACGGAACATATATGCGATTTTACCTGTTACAGCCAACTCTTACTTCACATTGAATGATACTAGTCTTTTTAGGGTTCCGTACCTCAAAAGGAAAAAACGGAACCCTTATAGGATCACTTTGTTGTCCGTCTGTCTGTCTGTCAATACCCTTTTTCTTAGGAACGCGTGGAGGTATCAAGCTGAAATTCATATCAAATACTCAAGTCTACTGTCCCTTAGATTGCTGTGAAAAAATCAAAATTCTAAGCCAACGCAATCAAAAGATACAGCCGTTTATGCCGCAAATTTTCGACATTCGCAAGGGAATCAAAACCTACAGGGTACTTCCCGTGAACTCAGAATCTTGAAATTTGGTACGAAGCAACGTTTTATAGCATAGATAAAGGAAAAATTTTTTGTTCTAAACAAGTTATACTTAAAACGTTGGAAATATATACCTAATAAGTTTATTCAATGCGATAAAATCCGTTAAAAACTAGTTTCATTCAATGTACAATCGTGTATTTATTAAAGAAATAGTGACCAGCAGCAGACATAGCCACCAATAAGGCTGGCTTCAGAGCAATGGGGATTGACTTTATATTTTACAAATCGCTTCAGATTTTCGCACTGCTCGGAAATCAGCCTAAGGGCAATTGCTTTAAATGTATAAATATAAGTAGGTGCTTTAAATGTACGCAATATGTTTTCACATACTTAGTGTTCTTCAATACGAAAGTTATTGCATTTTGCTCCACAGTAATAAAGCATCAATGAAAACTTATTTTACATTCATGGTTAACCATAAATTATGTTACACGTCAAGAGGGCGGTCTAGACATAGTGATTGATGTTGTGTGGGTGTGAGGTGAGTGTACAAATCTAAACCTTTTGACATTGCAAATGGTGTATATCTGTAACAAGGACGACAGAAAACTAAAATACCTTGAAATTTGCGTAACGAAGATCTAGAAATGATTTTTTTGTGCCCATGATTAGTGTCAAATTTTTCATTTACTGTGTTAAGGTTGTTATTAACTAGGGCGGTCCACGCAGTAGATATTTGCGGGTCAAAATAAATTACAAACTAAGGCTTACTGTTCCACAGGATTATTAAGTATTCCTTCGTCTGGTGCCGCCCCGCATTCGTAGGCACTGACCCCCGTCCTCTGCCTAAAGCTGCGACTGCTTGTTCCTATATTTATATTTGCAACTCGTTTGTTATCTAACAAAAGTATTGATAAGAAATTGCTCCGCGGATCGCACCACTTGTAGTATGTAGTCCATTGCTTGGACAGCCCTTCCATAAACGATATAAATTGAGCATATAATGTTGACGAAGATTAAATTCGTAAAAAATTTATTTCCATGATTAATAAAAATAAAAAAGTCTGCGCGTTCTATCTTGGCCGGGCGAAAGTTAGTCGTGAGTGGCTGTGGCTGCGCATATATAGTTTTAGGAACAAAATGGTGACAATCGGAGAGGGAGGTTAACTAACAATAGAGATGCGAATACGCATATTGCGCGGTTACAATTACGAAAATAATCGATTATTGTCATTATCGATTATGATCCGATTTTATTTTATATTTTTTATGGTTCAGTGGTGTGTAAATGTAACATGTTTTTAAAACGGTGCTTATGATGATGTGCATTAAAATTTTTATTGAAAAACTTAGTTATATTATTTTAGGGTTATTGAAAGAAGTTGTTGTCCCCGCTATTATCGTGTGTTTGCTTTATATTCAAACTGTTTATCATAAATCCATATTAGATACTAGCCGGTATCCGGTGCATTACTGCCGCAGAAGAAATAATTTATGCCTACAACTTTCGTGCAAGTGCAAACGATAAGTTGACAAAGTTTTATTGCAATCTGACAAACGATATGATCGCGTATAAAATACGAATAAACAAACAAACATTATTTTTTGTATATTAGACTATTGTTTTATTGAAATGCATAAAGATATTTTCATTACGATAATAATTTTCAATTTACAAAACAAACTGTTTCCCTAAGCAATCTTAGGAGAGAATTTGAAGTAGCACATCTCTATCGACTAGCTACAAACTTCTGCCCGGCCGAGATAGAACGCGCGGACCGTATGTAACACACTACCAAAGTTTCTAGTCCTTATTTTAAGAAATTTCAAATGGAACTTATTTATCTAATGTAATTTGTTCAATTTTCATTTAAAATTATTGCAATTGTATGCGATGTTATTTATTATTCATATTCGTTGAGGTATGAACGGTAAAGCAGGATATTTACATATTGTATTGTTGACCTAGTCATCAGAGTATATAGTCTGTTCACCAAGAATGTCGGTACACCCGGAAGCGCAGTTATTATTTTGTCTTTATTTTGTTATTTTTTACTGTGTTTGTTAAATAAATGTAATAATAATAAAATATAATACTATTTTATTCTTATGGTTAAAGTAATGAAATACGTATATAAATAATAAATAAGTTAGCTAACAAAGAACCTTTCAATACGGCATTTCATTTTAAATGCCAAATTCTCCTGCGGGTGTACCCATGCGGAGACCTTTGATGTCGTGGCGGCGCCTTTGACAAGATGCGGCACGTGCCAAGGTGGCGCGACACAGAGGCGACCGTATCTAAGCGAACAGATTATACATGATTACTTCGTCGCGGGTCTTGCGCTCTAACAATTTATTATGTAAACAAAATTAAAAGCTATGCTGATTTGGAACTGTTTATTTATAACCCTTATTTTGCTATTTACAGGTCTTGATATTAAAGGATTATTGATTTATTATTAAATATATTATTATTTTATAAAAATGCATGGAAATTATAGACCCTTAATAACTTTCCTGTCCGTAAAAAAGACCATAGAAACAATCGAAATGTTCGTATATGACTCTAGGGGCAATGGAATGGTTAATTCACCTCTAGATGACGTCATAAGGAAGACAAGAAAGGCTAATATCTAATGCTTTTAAAAACTCTACTGTTTTGTTGCTTGTGCTTGTCAAATATTCACGTCTTCGTCTTGGTATTGTATAAAAAATAACCCTTGCTTTTCTACGAGGGATTCTTCTTAGTTTGGATTTATTTTAATTATCCACCAGTTTGTGCGAAGTAACAAAATCAGTTTAAACTTTAAACTAATAGTAGTTATTTACTTTACGGCACAAATATTTTTAGCAATTATTTTAAATCAACCGTTTTTCTCTTACTCTTAAGCTATTTGATCGAATTTATCATCAAATCATAAAATAATACGTTAGACATGTCATGTTTGACAAAGGCAGTAAACTAATAATAATCTACTATGACATCATTAGTTAAAATTAATTTTTATAAACCTTATGTATAAAGCAAAATATATAAACACCTAAAAATGTTTGCATGCCACCGAATTGTGCAGAATATAAATAATATATTTTTGGATGTATTTACAACTGACTTCTCGTATACATTACATCCAATTACATCGGTGTACGGGCAGTTTAGGACAAGTGAGTAACCCAGCTCTGTTTTAGCGCGTACAGTTATTGCACTGTAATATTAGTTAAGAAATCCTTTGTAAAATCTCTCTTACTTTTCAATTCTTTTAATTATTCATTCCAGCTTATCAAAAAGTCAATTTCCAGATATAAGCCTCCTAAAAGAATGTGATAACTAATCGTTTTATCTCTTTTCAAACGATCTGTAGGCCTCCGTACTTGACGTACTTGTCTAAGAGATTACCATTTGTTCCGCGATTCGGACAATTTCTTGCAAGGAAAATTGTAGATTCCCCTACGGCTATTCGCAAAATTTGTTCACATCAAAATGATAGCCACTAACACTACGCAGTATTCTATATTATAGAGCTTCCGAGCTTGCCAGACGGGTCGGCAACCCCCCACCATGTACCCCCTACATTATATGGGATAGTGGATCAGAGGAAAAATATAAATCTGTTTCAGTAAAATTTTAGTGTCGTACTGTGTAAAGACATTATCATGAGCAGGCTAAATAGAGATGCAGTTTCTGAAATCTTTACAACTAAATATGTACACTACCTATTCTATATTCACCATGATGAGATGTTATGTAAACAAAAATATACCCTTAATAGCAGAAACCCCCATTGCATAAAGATTTAAATGAAGTGCAGGTACAAGTGTTTACATTAAATCTCATACTTAAATGAAGAGGGTATAGAAACCTTGCGTTTTCAAAGTAATATTTTAGATGCTTTGTTAAAAAACCTATCACAATTACTCTTAATTATTGCCAAAATGTTTATTCACAATTCAAAGTCGTTTTTTATTTTCATTTCTTAATAACAGAGTTATATAACATGTATCCGATCGAATGTGTTTTTGTGATGCTCGGGCTGTGTTGTAAAAATAAAACAATGTAATCTTAATATATAGTTTATTTCTCTAGTAACCCTAAAGTTATATAACCTTTTCTTCTTCATTAGCCCGTAATAGACCAGCTGGATATCGTCCTCTCGAGTCGAGGGAGAATTTGATTTAATGAGGGCTAATAATTTTCCACTCACCAGATGTCGCTAAGTGTGACTGAGGTAAAGTTTTTTTTACACAGTGTCAGTTAATTGAGAAATTAGTTTTAAATAATAGTTTATCATATTCTAGAGTATTATATTAATACACAACACAATGTGTCAGTGGTTTGATTTTTAATTTATTGCACATTATAACTCTTTTTTTAAAAAAGTCGTCTTTTAGTTATAGTTTGGTTAATTCATTTCCAACGTAATTAATATAAAATATAACTAATAATACAGAAAGAAACCTTAAATATTACATTTTCCTAAGAAATTATTGTCCCCGCTATGAAATCTGTCAAATATTTTACCTCACTCTAAAGTGGCGCCGCCCTGGTGGCAGAAAAAGTCGTGGATGCCCTCATTGTCACGCTTGGCGGGCCGATTGACGATCGCAGTATCATACGTCTCGTATCTATCTATCTATCTTTGACGCTGCTCCTCTCCTTTCCTCGCCGGTTTGGGTATAGTCTGTTCGCTCAGATATGGTCACCTTTGTATACCGCGCCGCATTTTGTCAAAGGCGCCGCTGCGACATCAAAAGTAGTACCGTAGTTTTTAGGGTTCCGTACCTCAAAAGGAAAAACGGAACCCTTATAGGATCACTTTGTTGTCCGTCTGTCTGTCTGTCTGTCTGTCTGTCTGTCTGTCTGTCTGTCTGTCTGTCTGTCAAGACCCTTTTTCTCAGGAACGCGTGGAGGTATCAAGCTGAAATTCATATCAAATACTCAAGTCTACTGTCCCTTGGAGCTGTGAAAAAATAAAACTTCTAAACCAACGCAATCGAAAGATACAGCCGTTTATGCCGCAAATATTATGCCGCAAGGAATCAAAACCTACAGGGTACTTCCCGTGAACTCAGAATCTTAAAATTTGGTACAAAGCAACGTATTATAGCACAGATAAAGGAAAAATTGCGAAACGCATAAATTTTTAGTTACATCATATAATAAAAATATTTTTAATAATTTTAACCTACGGATTTGTTCGGAACCCTCGGTGCGCGAGTTCGACTCGCACTTGGCCGGTTTTTTTATTATTTATATTCGTATTTTATTACAATAACCATAACAACAAAATAGTATTATATTTGTGAACACAGTAAGAAATAATAAAATATAAGTGCGCCTCCGGGTGTACCGACACTATCTTAGCAAACAGATTATAGTTAAGTATGATACGTCTGACGCAAATAGATCGTCATGTCGGAGGCTATGAGGACATTTTAGTATTTCCTATAGTCTTCTGTTACTTTTTTCATGGATTATATGGAGCGATGGATTCTCCATACACCGCCACTACATTGTTTAAAATTATAAAATTACAAAACACAGCATATCGCATGTAACCCTCTGTCGTGCACAGGCCTTCATTCACAGTACTGAGGTACTGAGAGTTGGAGCAGGTAAAACTACCGCACTGCGGTGCGTGTGCGTCTAATTTGTTCGAAATAGGTACATTTTGCATAGTTTTAATACGCTTTTATTAGCTTGGTATGTATCTATATAACGGAATTTTTTAATATTTTTTTATAGGAGAGGGGGCAAACGAGCATGCGGCTCACCTGATGGTAAGTGACTACCGCCGCCCATGAACAACTGCAGCACCAGGGGAATTGCAGATGCGTTGCCGGCCTTTTAAAAACAAGTAGGCTCTTTTCTTGAAGGTCCCTAAGTCTTATCGGTCCGGAAAAATCGCTGATGGTAATCGATTACACAAAGAAGTCGTGCGAGGAAGAAAACATCTTCTAAATCGCACAGTGGTGGACTGCCAATCATCCAGATGGTGTGGATGGTATCGGGAGTTCTGCCGATTTCATCTCCTTCAAAACGGATTGTTTTGAAACTACGCACACTTATCAAAGACTAATAATTTAAATAGTTTGTCCCATTATTCTTGCCAGGATCCTCAGGATTTGAGAATAATTCATAAAACTATAATTACTTACTGCCAGTTCAATCTACTGTAAGCCGCGTAAAAGAACTACCTACGTTTAAAAAAACACGCTTTTGTAGATAGCGAACTAAAAAGTACAAAATAATTTTCAATAAGTTTAAAATAAAGAAATAGTGATTAATATAAAAAAATAATTTTATTGTAAAAAAGCGTGGGGTGCTTGATGTCATTTGTTGTAAATATTTTTGTGGATATTTGTTAAATTAACATCATCATAAAAATATTTGAAAAAGCACCCCACACTTTTTTGAAATAAAATGAATTGGATAAAACTACTTTTACGGATTTTATCGCATTATTTTTATTAAATTTCCTACGTTGCGGGTGCTTTACAGCACCCTTAGTCACGGGAGACTGAGGTGATTGACGTTCCGAGTCAGAGTTAATCCGGAGTGCCTTCAGTATTTTTATTTATTAGTTTTGGTCTCATTTACGCAGAACGAACTTACTGTGTCTTTAAGTCTTGCAGCGGTATGCTTGGGTTTAGTTTTAATTTTATTAATTACAGGATCCCAATCAGTTGGTAGTACCCAGCCTCCCTGTCTATTGAAATTAGGATGTTTTTTAATTTCAATATCCTCGCGTATCATCCTTGGCAGGAATCGATGTTCTTTCGCGAGAATTTGTGGTTTATCAAATCTAATATAATGGCGGGGGCCGTCTAGGATATGATCACAAACTGCAAACTTCCCGTAACATTGGTGTTTCACGTCAGCTATGTGTTCTTTTACGCGGACTTTGATGGATCGTTTTGTTTGCCCTATATATGAGAGACCACATTCCCAATCAAGCTTGTACACTCCTGCATTTTTTAGAGAGATATTGCACTTGATGGATGGTAAGAGCTGACTAATCTCCTTCGGCGGTTTGAAGAATGTCCTAATTTAGAATATAATATAGAAGCTCGCTTCAAGATGGAGCCCATCTTGTCAGTGACACCTCTGACATATGGTAGTACAGTAGGCACACGCTCAACCGTGGCTGGCTTCACTCGGTCACTGTGACGTTAGCGCGGGACCCGAAGCTTGTCGTGCAGAACCTGCTTGACGTGCTGAAGCTCGGCGACCAGGTGTTTGCTGTCACAGATCCCTCGTGCTCTCTGTAACAAAGATTTGCACGGTACCTAACTATGAAGGATGATGGTGGGATTCACCGTTTAAATATCGGTTTGTATGGGTCTTTTTTCTATACACAGTGTGACCTATGGTGTTGTTAGGATTTCGGATGATTAACACATCTAGGCAAGCTAAAGAATTATTAGCCTCTAACTTCATAGAAAATTGAATTTTAGAGTTTATGTAATTAAGATGTTCTAAAAATGCAGTTACATTGTCTGATGGTAAAATTGTGAAAGTATTATCTACGTAGGTACCGCTTGTAGAACCTTGGAGTTACAGGTGCAATAAGCAGGGCTTTCTCCTTAAATTCCTCCATGAATGGACAATGGGAGATACCGGTGAGCCTATCACAACACCACCTACTTGCTTGAAAAACTCTTCCTTCCACAATAGATAGCCAGATGTAAGGCAGTGTCTGAGTGATACTGCATATTCTGCTGGCATGTTGTTTTCCTCTAGTTTCCTAGTTACAATCGAGATGTAGTCTTCAACAGGTAAGCATGTAAATAGAGACTGAACATCAAAACTGACCATGACTTCATTGTCAGTAAGACATAGGTCTTTTATCTCACTGAAAAAATGGTATGAATCCTAAGTGTGTGCTCTTGTGCGTCCTCTGAGTGTTGATAGTATTTTTGCTAATTGTTGAGCCAATCTGTAAGTTGGCCAATTGATCTGCCTCACTCATAGAATTATTACGCATAGAATACTAGCACGCGTACCGAAAGTGAAGCAAGTAAAACTAACGCCAACAGTGTGACCATATGTGGCAGGTTCCTGCCATTTTGGCAGGATTGGTCTCTTATTTTAGCCTCTGGCATGATTGGTTGACGTTTTATAAAACCTGGCAGTATTTGGCAGTATTGGGGTATTGAAAATAAATTTCATTATGACAACTTATAATGCCGAAAATTGCAACCCTAGGTACTTTGTCAGCATGTGGGGATTTCCCTGTACTTCTAGTATTATATTTGTATCACATTCCATAAACAACTTTAAAAGTTTTAGTTTGGTATTATGGATGTAGCACGAATGGGTCGGCTCGACCGGGATAGGACCACGCTCTCACAGAATACCAGCGTAAAATAGCAGCTTAATGTTGCTGTGTTTCGTATAGTGAGTGTAGAGAACCGGAGACCCTTTTTACTGGAAATGAGGCATTCCATCTTAGTCCTCAGGGGTGACAACACATCTGCGTTTTAATTCTTAATTGAAGATAAATGTAGATGTTTATGGACCGCAGCATTCACTTACCATCAGGTGGACTGTGTGTCACCCTTTTTTCATAAAAAAAAAAACTGCAAATTGGCATCCCGGCTGTCCTTTTTAAAAGAGCATGCCGCTACTAGTAAACATCGAAAAAAATATGACTCAGCAGGCGATAGAATATTCTCTCAAATAAATTTAATTAAGATAAAATCACGAAACATAATTAGATATAGTCAAACATGTAGGCGTCTATCTTGCACGATAAACAATGCATTGGTGAGCATGGCGATTGCATTGCAATTTAATGAAAATATAGCATTTAAATGTGTATTTTAATTTTTTTTTTACTTTTCTTAGTTTAATACAATTATACAATAGTAAATAAAGTTGGCAGTATTTAGGCATTTTTCACTATAGACTTTGGCAGGATTTGGCAGGTTTTTAACCAAAGAAAGGCAGGATCTGTATTTTAAAGATGGTCACACTGAACGCGAAACCGCGTCTCAGTGCCATAGATAAATATATATGTAGCAAGCTACAGATACGACAGTGACTTTTAGTCAAGTTTCCCAACTATGCGTTTTGGCGCTGCAGTCGCCCATTTTGACAGATGAGTAATAAAAAATAAATAAAAAAATATAGCTTAGAGATTGCAAGCACACATCCTTCAAATCATCGATATCGATGTTTAGTGGTGTTATTTTATCGATATCGACAGAAGTGCATTATACAGGAATACTACTTAATGAAACACTTATAATACATTAACATTTATTTTTTATTCAAGCACACCAACATCATATACATACACACATAATCTTAGGATTAAATTATAGGTACAATTTGAGAATAACATTATATAAAGCAAGTATCAAATTAAATAAATTAAGCCACAGGAATCATATTTAATCATAGTGCTCAATATTTTACTTTACAAGTTACTTTTTATATTAATTTTAAAACAGCTATAATTCAAATAGTTATGAATAAGTGAGTACCTTCCCTGTATAAGATAACGAACTTTTCGCTAGGATATGCTAAATTATTATTTGGTCTATATAACATTTGTTTGTTAGACAAGACAAACATTTTTTCCTTAAGTTTGTAGTGTTTGGAGTTTTGTTTCATTATTAGAAATCCTATTCATTTTTCATCTAGGGTAAACCTGGTCATTTTGTTTTTTTAAATTGTTTTAATTATATTAATAATAAAGTTATTTGTTTAACATTCAACTTTTCTATACTTCGACAGAGATTGGACATTAAGCAAGCCTTTGTGAGGCTCAGTCACCAAAATTTTAATATTTTTATTTTTTCATGAATGTCACCTTTCAATATTTTATTATTTGTTGCACCAATTGTGCCCGTGTAACCTAATAAAAACTTTTTCAAAGCAAGCCAGGAAAACCTCAAAGTGCTTAATATTTTACTTTTCAAACTACATTTTACATTACTTCCAATACAGCTATAATTCAAATACTTATGAATAAAGTGAGTACCATCCCTGTACAAGATAAGTAATTTTTCATTAGTGCTAATGTTTTGATGCAATCCTTACAACGAATACCTTTCGATATTTTCTGACAAAATGTATTCAGTAGTGTAAGCTGAGCAGTGGTCTATAATTTTTTCCATGACTACATCACCCACCAGCAATTTTTCTTTTGCACTTGATGATGAAGGGGATAGGAAACTACACTAACATTTAATAATGTATCTCCATAATCCTCTTCACAATTAGAGAATGTGGACTAACCATGTTAGATAATATCAAATATTTAAAGGCATATCGTCAGTGAACTGGCAATCGGTCCTGTCTGAAAAATTTGTCTTTTACTTTTTTAATGTTAAATTGTTGTATCTGATGTCCGGAACATCGTTCAAAATCGTAATGGCGCCTTTTTCGAATATTACCGCCAAAATTAGCTTCTTTCAATTGGTCCTTTCTCAGCCGCCATTGTTACTAGAAGCATTATGTACTATCTGAGCATTTTTGTACGGGTTGGGACACGCTACGAGTTCGTTGCGAATTTTATATCGTTTTTTGTATGGAAAGTGCGATTTTTTTTAAAAAACTACAGTTTTATTAAGTGGCAATGATATTTAGGTAAGTTATTCATATAAATTTTTCATATTTCATCATTCATGTTTATATTTATTAACAAAAATGTGAATGCTTCCACATAGGACATTTTGTATGTTTATTTTCGATTCACAGTCAAGTACATTGTTTAGCAACCTCATAGAGATGGGATATTTTGCATCTTGTTCCATACGTTATAATTTAGCTATTTTATAATGTTTGCTGTTTTTGTTTCAGTTTCAGTTTGGAAAAATGAATAAAGGGAAGAGATTAGTTAACTTGGTTATTAAACAAAATAATGAAGAACCAACAAATAATTCAAACTGTAAACTTATCTCTTTAAACTATTTAAAGTGCTAACTTTACCTTATATTGCACGCGTCACAATGCTAGTTTTAAACATTTAAATAACAATTATAGTCATATTTTTGTATGTTTGTTATGCGATAATTTCACCAACTATAAAATGATTTTGATGATTCTATTTTTGTTAAGTAGATCACATTTCAGAGCCGTGGTAGCTCAGATGGTTAGCGCTCGCTGTAACTTTCACAGTACGCGAGTAACCTGGGTTCGATCCCCGCCGGCACCAATGAAATTGTTAATTGCAATTTTAAGTGCTTATTTATCACGTGCTCGGCGGTGAAGGAAAACATCGTGAGGAAACCTGCATGTCTGAGAAATAAAAAATTATCTCGAAGATATGTGAAGTTCGCCAACACGCATATTGGGGCAGCGGACATTTCCTTGCCCTAAAATCCTTTCAGAAATGAGAGGAGGCCTGTGCCCAGCAGTGGGACGTATATAGGCTGCAACTTTTAGATCACATTTCAGATCGATCGATATCTAACATTAATTATTAGTTGTTTTGATTTGAAGTCGGTTTTTTGAAATTCTATTTCGATACAACTATTCTACTTGTTGTTTGATTTTCTGTTTGCTACAAATGCACGTGTTTTTGCAGAATCAGCCGAAAAAACAAGAGTACCTATTACATTGATAATTTTAAATGAAGATAACTGTCATATTGAAAAAATTACTGATTTTGATGAACCTCCAACTGCAGAAACTCTCACGGATACAAGTAATTTTATACAACTCTAAGATCTGATTTCAAATCCCATAACAGAAAAGAATCAATTAGAATCAAATATTCTTTCCCCTCAATGGCCCTTGCCCTTGATGCCCTTGGAACTAATATGTTATGATTAACCCAATCATAACAATAATTTATTTTATCAAGATCTAATTCCTACAAATATAAATTCTACTAGAACAGATGATGACTGCACAACTTACGTTTCACAACTGCTACTCATGCTTCTCCTGCAACAGCATCTTCTGCTCACTTTCCTGTTGGGTCACCAATAGCACCTACTGAAATAGTTTTAAAGACCACTGACGACACGGAGAAAGTTTCACCTGAGCCTACATTAAATCCAGAAAAAAATAGTTCATATTCTGCCACAATTACCATAGCCAATTCTGAAACACTTGCAGGGACCTCTTACGCCTCTCAGAGATGTGAAACCGAGCTTACGTCTATACCTGAACTTTCCTTTGCAATTCCCACATATGATACTGAACTGGTTACAGAAACTTCTAAGACCCCTGTAATACCTGAAACTGAGATAACATCAAATCCGGAGACAAATATTACATGTTTTGATCCAAACAATCACAATATGAACGAAGGGCGAAAAAGACGTAAAACAGCGAAACCTATGAATTGGAAACGTAACTTAAATAAAAGACTGAGGATGGAAGGTAAATCTTATACAGGTTTCAGGGTTGATGACTCAAAAAAAATATGTCAAGATACACCTAGAACTCAACGGGAAATAAAACCTACCTGTAGTAAGGACAAATGTGTTCGTTCGAAAATAAAAAAAATGTTCAACATTTACACAGGAGCAACGAGATGCTGTTTTAAAAAAAATTTGGAATCTTAATTGGGAGAAAAGAAAAGCATTTGTATGTGGACATGTAATTAAAATAGAGAAACAAAAAAATACCGTATCAGGACACGACACGAGACGAAAACTTACTTTGAAATATAGGTTAAGTTCTGGGAGATTTGAGGACAATAAAGAAGTGTGTAGAGAAATGTTTATAAATACTTTGGGTATTGGATATAGAATGGTGCAATTATGGGTCAACAAAGGCTCTTTTGAGATGCCATGTCCGTCGACATCAAAAACATCAGGCAGAGTACACAGAAATGCAAAAATCGATGGATTGGTAATTTTTTTACAATTGCTTCCGAAAATGCCATCACATTATGGCAGACAAAACTCATCCAAGTTATATTTAGAGCCAATTTTTCAAACCATTCAAGATGTGTACCAGCTTTACAGTAGAAAATGTAGAGACGAAGATATAGATGCAGTTTGCCGGCGTAAGTTCAGAGAAGTAATGGAATCTGAAAATATTTCTTTATTTCAATTAAAAAAAGTCAGTTTAATACATGCAAAAGTCATGAAGCAAAAAATATTACGAACGAAATATGGAATGAACACATCAAAGAAAAGAGCTAGCAAGAAAACATAAACAACAAGACAAAGAAAAGGCATTGATTAATTTACAAGTAGTAATAGAGGTGGACTTTCAAGCTGTCAAACTGGCTCCATTTACTAACGCCAATGCTTTTTACTACAAAACTAAACTGGCGTGTCACAACTACACGTGTTACAATGTGAAAACAAAAGAAGCTACATGCTACTGTTTTTCTGAACATCAAAACAATCAATTGGTTGCTTCATCTTTTGTATCTTGTCTAATAGATTATTTAGAGAAGTATTGTTTAACACCTGACAAGAAAGACATCGTTATTTATTCCGATGGATGTACGGCTCAAAACAGGAATAATATTATAGCAAACGCTCTTTTGAATTTTAGTATGCTGCACGGTGTTAACATTTACCTAAAGTACCTGGAAGTTGGGCATACCCAAATGGAAGTAGATTCCGTACATGGCTGCATAGAAAGAAAGCTAAATGGTCGCGAAATCAAACTCCCCAGCGATTATGTCAATGTTACCAAAGAAGCGCGAAAGAATCCATGTCCATACGAGGCAATCGAGTTGGAATACCATTTTTTTAAAGACTACACACATCCATTGCGACATAAATCTATCAGACCAGGAAGAAACAAAAATGATCCTACTGTTATGGATATTAAGGTGATAGCCTACATACCTGATGGTGTAATTAAAGTTAAATTACATTTTGATGGTGCTTACATGTTACTCCCCAATAGACCTACACGTTTAGGTCCTGTTCAAGAGTATCCACCCCTCTACACTGAAAGATGCAAGATTACCAAATCCAAATGGTTACATCTACAGGAATTGAAACCAGTGATACCTCGGGACTGCCACTAATTTTACGTTCGTGTTGATTATTTATTTTTTAAATATTTTCTTAAGAAATTAATGTTCTAAAATTGTGTTATTTTTTAGATTTTATTACTAATAAAATAAGTTTTTAGCCTAAGTGTCAATTAATCCTATCTAATTAGTTGTAAGAACGAATATTGCATTGTCTTCGTACATAGGACTAACTGTTTGTAACAAAATGTCCTATCTACAGTTAAATATGAATACAATAAATCCTATGTTTCCTACATTGCAGATAAAGTGAAGCAGGCTAATTATTGTAATTAATTTAACTAAAGGAACCAATTTAAAGAAATACAGTTTCTTTTATTTGCTGTACAACTTGTTCAATTGTTAAATAATTAGTTTTTTCTCCGTCCTGTAAAGTTGTATGAAAATAGATAGGACCGATTGCCAGTTCACAGACGATATATGCCTTTAAATATGTTTGCATCTAGGTCAACATTTCTATATTTTATAGCTATTATACATCCAAAAATAAATTTCTAAAGGGTCTTGGTTAATATTTAATGAATAATAATATTCTACATTATACTGTTCAAATAACAATTTGTAGACCCTTATAAAACTTTCAAGTTATCCATCCTTGTCGGGATGGTACGCGCACAAGTCGAGGTTTTCCTTCTTGTATAGCATGTTTGCTATTATATAGAACGGAGTCTACTAAACCATTTTTATTTTATTTTATTAATGGCTTCAATCCAAAAAGTATGAAGTTGTGAAGTTTGTTTAATCACTCGTCTTAACTTTGCTCTTTGCACACCACCCGGTTATCCACTGACGCTGTCAGTGTGTCGAAAAATTCAACGACTTCTGCTGTTGAGGCCATTGTTGCGCCACAGTTTGCATAGCGGAAATCATCTAAAAAAAAAGTACTTTTTAATTGAATTACTTTTACAGTTATTGCACCTGCAAGTCTTTCGCCAAAAGACACTTATTTGCTTACAACAACAGACTTTGTTAACCTTTATACAATTGTAGTGTGGCTCACGGTATCCACTAATGTAATACCAATTATAAATTTAATGTTACTAAACAGCACTTGGCAAATATAAGTTGTCTCATTTAATAACGTCATTACATGGCGACCTTGCCAGGCGAGCTAGCCAGCGATAGTAATAAACTCATAATAAATATAAGACTTAATAAATACACACATTACCAAAATGAGGAAAATATTGCATAGAGCCATAAAAAGTTTTAAATAAATATTTAAAAAATAAAGCAAAACATGTAAAATTATAACGCAAAGAGACAGCTAAGAAGACTTGAGATGAGAAAAGAGGATTTTTTTAATAGGATAAGGGTGACAAATGAGCACACAGTCCACCTAATGGAAGGTGGTTGCTGTGGCCAATAAACATCTAATCTATCCTCAATTACGAATCAAAATGCAGATGCGTTCTCACCTGTGAGAACTAAAATGGAATGCCTCATTTCCAGTAAAAAGGGTCTCCGGTTCTCTACACTCACCATACGAAACCCAACAGCGTTAAGCTGCTATTTTACGCTGGTATTCTGTGAAAGCGTGGTCCTTCCCTGGTCATGCCGAACCATTCATGCTACAACTAAACCACTAATATAGCTGCAGCATAGCTCTACCGCTTAAAAAATGGATGACAGAGATTACTTTTTTTTTCCTCAGGTTAAAAAGAATATTGGTTGAGAGAATATAAATTGAAGTACACAGTGGTATTCACGAAGGGAATTTAATAACATTATCAAACCAACCGTGGAGCAAACCAAATAAGAACATAATTATCAATTATGTTCCTAAAAAATTATCGAAAAATTTATTCAAGTGATCAGTTTTAGGACTGAATTTTTTGTGTTTTATCTATAAGAAAACAGGAAAAATGTTAATTTCAAGGAAACCAAAAAACAATAGAAAACAATGTGAAATATATGTTTGATGTATCTACTAAATAATTACTGTATAAAACGCAAATTATATTTTGTATTATACATATTTTGAAATGTCAGATGAGTAATCTTAAATTCTCATTTAAAATTGCAATTTCATAAAATTAAAAATATAATAAATATAATAACTATAGTCTTCAATCTTTTACCATTACTCATTTTATAGATGGAACACTATTAACACAAAGCAGGTGCTACTTGTATATTCATATCCTTATTATTTAAGCATGATTATTTTGATTTCAATGTGTAATGAAAAGTAAATTATGTGATTTATTACATATCATTTTTTTTAAGGTCAAAGATTATTTTATAGTATATTTTAAGTGGCTTAGAATATTCCATAATGAAATACAATTTTGTTTCTAAAATTTGGAAACCATTTTACATTTTGAATAACTCCCGGATCTAGGTACAATTTAAATTAGAAAAGTTAAGTTACGTCTGTATAGGATTTCTCTGTACAAAATATTAATTTCATATAGTAATTAATTGTATTTCTATACCTGGTTTACCTAGTATTAGTAAATTTATTAGTAAAAAAAAAATGTAATTTATACCAATTTTTTTTTCAAAATTTCCGATAAGTGTTTATTTCTTGACAGCGATTGGGCTTTAACAAGTCTTTGTGAAACTGAGTCATCTAAAGTGTTAGTTGCAATCTTTGTCAAAATATTAACCAAGTTTCTCTTCTTTGATACTATTTTCTTCACTAATGTAACCTGTAATGAAATAAATAAAATAATTAAGTATCATATTTTGTTACTGAATGATAAACATAGAAATATTAATTTATTATTTAGAACTTTTGATGTGTTTGATTTGTTTTGACCACCCTATAAAAGCCCTTGCATTTAGAATAAGACTCATTATAGTTCTCATCGTAGTAATGTAATCACGTAGTTAAGGAAGTCAATATTGCACTGAATTAGTTTTAATAAATTATTGTAATGTAATAGTTATTAAATGTCATCGAGACATATTTGTAGTTTTTAAAAAGCTTCAGCACCACTCCCGAAACTTATATGGCGCAGCCAGCACACAGCTTACAGCTGAGTTCAAGTACACTCAAATTGGTCTTGTCCACAGTTCCGGATATCCTCGAACCAAATAAGTTTATATAAATCAGGAGCTGAAGAAACCTTCCTATCTAGACAAGAGCAGCTCTACGGGTAGACATGGCAGTGAGCGGACTTTAAGTAAAGCTTTAACTATCCTGTCCCATTCTAGTTATTTCCTAAGGTTATTTCTTTATGGCTCTATGTTGTACTTTTGAACTAAAATCGTTGAAAGTTATTTGACTTCTGCACAAAACTTGACAGTTATTAATTAAGTAAATGTTATTATAAATAAAATAAATTGGATTAAATAAAAACAAAATATATAATAGTAAGTAAATATAATCTTAAGAAGTGCTAAAATTATAGAAAAAGAATAATTAACAAAATATTTTTGTATATGTGGTACGTATAACGTGGTAGAGCCATGCTGCAGCTATATTAGTAGTATAGTTGTGCTCTCACAGAATACAAGCGTAAAATAGCAGCTTGACACTGCTGTGTTTCGTATGGTGAGTGTAGAGAACCGGAGACCCTTTTTACTGGAAAAGAGGCATTCCATATTAGTCCTCACGGGTGACAACGCATCTGCGTTTTGATTCGCAAACGGGGATAAATGTAGATGTCTATGGGCCACAGTAACCACTTACTATCAGGTGAACTGTGCTCTTGTGTCCCCTTATCCTATAAAAAAAAAATATACATGTATTGATTTTTTTAAATAAAAATGGAACAAGGAAGACTATGTCACTTTCTTCAAATTAGACCTAAGGATCTAACAAGCTTGATCATCATGTTTGATGGTGATCAATGTATTTCAAGTTTATTTATTAAGAATTGTGAATATATTATAAGATTTTTTATGACATTAACAAAATTACATATACAAACAATATACTATATATTTTATTGTGTAACAATTACATTATAGGAAAAGATGCATCTCTTTTTAATATTCTGGTGATTCTAGATCAAACTGCAACTGAATTAGAAAATATTCTTAGTGGTTTCAATAGCTAATTAAAAAAAATTAAATAAATTATAGTTAACCAATTTCAGAATCCACGCATAATAATTCAGAAGGTTTTAGATATCCATTCATTTTGCAAATAATTTTAATTAGATTTAACCACAACATTAAATTGAGAATTACATGGAGCAGTGAGAGCAGCAGAGCAGCTCAGTGCGCAACGTCACGTCTAACGGAGAAGAGCTCGCGAAAAATTGTAAAAATTACCGTTTGCGTTGTAAAATATTGTCACAACGGTGATGATAAACATAAAAGAAGTGATGGTATTACATTTCACATATAAGTTTATACATTTAATTCATTATAAGTACGTAAAACTAAAAAAATACTTACCTAAGCTCTCATAATACAAATGTTGCTAGTTGTGGGGAAAATTTTTTCTATTTGTGTTTAAAACGTTTAATCGTAACGCTCTGTGTAAAACTCAAATGTTTATAATATATAGATACCTACTTCTCTAAGTGTTAACATTATATTAACAATGAGTGCCTATTTAAAACTAATACGGAGTGATCAGCTAATCGCGATTCCTCGACGCCATTTTAACGCAACTATTTTATTTTAATTGCTTTTTTATTGACTAATGTTACGTTTTAGAGTATAGAATAAAACCTTTTTTATTTACATCATGAGATAATTTATAGGAACGCCTTTACTAACCAGATGTCACTTTACACCAAAACATTAATCAGATGTTACGTTAGACCCAAACATAGCCTATTTTAACCGACTCCCAAAAAGGAAGGTTATCAATATGTATGTACACTGATTTCTAAACTTGATCAATTCGTATATACATGCTGAAATTTTAGTGGTTGTTATCCCGCAGCCAAATTATACTGGTTCGATAGTAGAGTCAATTTATTAAATTAAAAAATATTACAATTAAAAAGGGCAGCTTTACAATAGTAATACCTCACAAGCTATTCGGGCTTCCAAACTAGTTTATGTCGTATCACTACGCTTGAGAGTTCATGTGCATTTATTAGTGACCCTTAACTGTGTAGGAAGCGCGCGGTAGCACGTACGATAGACGTAACACTACATTACGTCCAGCGAATTTTTTTCATACTTTATTATAGTAATTCGGTATAAGTTAGCCTGTACGCCCGACCTACTTGCGAGATATTGCTATTGGTTTGAGATCGCATTCGAGTTATGTTTTTCTCGATTGTAAATCTCCCATTTTTACATCCTAATAATTTTATTTTAATAAATCTATTGTACTACTAAGGTAAAATCATTTTACTTCGGGAAAATAACCATTAAAATTTCAGTGTGTGTATTGGATAAATCTGTCCTTTTAAATAAAAAAATCTAAATCGGTTTAGAAATTGTAGAAGTCTGAGGTAAAAAACATTAAAATATACAATGAATTGATAAACTCCTCCCTTTTTGAAGTCGGTTAAAATTAAACATTACACGATGTGCTTATTGTATTCGAGCAAATTAATTGTGCTTAATAATATCCTTAAATTTTATTACTTCTGCATTTTTTACCATTAACATATGTATAATAAAGTTATATTAGTAACATCATTATCGTGTTTACTTTATTCCATTTTATATTCTCATAAAATACTTCTACTAAATAATCTTCGTACGTAATACGTAATCTTTATTATATCGATTTTTTAAAATTAATCAAAAAATAGTGATTTGCACAATTTGATTGCAAATGTCAGAAACTGGTATCTCTGAATATTTGCGTGTGACGAGCGTAGGCACATTCGACTCGCGCCCACTAACATAATGACTTTGCATCATTTTAACGCTCGTGTTTTGTACTGGACTGCGTTTCTATGTGTAATAATTCTATGGCCTCACTATTGGACGTAATGGAGCGTTCGGTTTGTGTATTTTTGGTAACCCATACAACTTCGGTGGTTTGGCACACGCAGGTATTATCGAATTAACGTCTAGATTCAATTTCTCGGAGTATTTCTTAATTTGATTGCTAGTTGTTTTAAGCGTATTAGTTGTAGGGTCTGTTTTGACCTTTACGTACGTACTTTCATCCGATAAAAGTTGTTATATTTTAAAATTGTAATCCGACGTATCCATCAACCGTAGCATTACCTTCATCTGCGCGGAGAATCGTGAGCTCTGGTTTGTTGCGTAAGTTTTTCAATGCAATAAATTCATCTTTGGGAAGATTTAATTTCGGCGCTGAGCTTCGACGTAACAAGGACGAAATATCTTAACGTATAGCCTCTAAATCTTCATTACCAATATTATTTTTATACAGACAGTCCTTAACATACGGGATTTCTCGCGGCGTTATTAATAAAAAAAATAAGCGAAATAAGTTAATTAAATGCGATAAAATCCGTAAATGTAGTTTTATTCAATGTGTAGTGTTCGCATAAATATAAGAAATCATTGTGTTTTTAACGAATTTGTTGTAGGGTCTGTTTTGACCTTTTTGTACGTATTTTCATCCGATAAAAGTTGCGAAAAAATTATAAAATTATACAAATTGAAAAGACCGTGTTTTTTTTTACTATTATTTATTATTTTTATTAATATCGCCCACTGCGTATAAGTGACATGAGAAATAATAAAATGATTTGTACCTATAATTTTATTTGAGGTTTGATTTATTTTATCTAAAACAAGGTTAGCCAAATCGTACCAGACAACGAAACGATGGCGTCACTATATGCCATATTTATAAAAAATACCCTTATTTTTAAGGCCACAAAAAAGTTATCCTTTTATTTTTGTTTTTTGTAACTTTTCTGAAATTATTTAAATTAGTGGTTTCAGAACGCACTGGAACCCACCTAATGACGATTCATTTCGCGTATGAAAGAACTTTGTATTCAAAGACTATAATTATTCACGTTTTTCTGAATAGTTGTTACCTGTAATTCAATTCAATTAGTATGTAGGCATCAAATCAACTACTATGCTGATTTATTACGTACTAGATTCATGTCATAAAAATAATTATGTAACTTCATAGTAAGCTTAGTATTTTGTTCAATTATGAAAAACGGAACGTCATTTGTCATCGACAAGTTACATAATCTGTGGTCATCGATCGACGTTATTGATTGTCACCCGACAACCCGGCAACCGGCAATCATTCGCATCATCTTATTTGCTTCACTCGTTGTTGTGGATTGTGATACGTACTGTACTATTTTAGATTTCCTTCTGTTGTTTTGTCCTTGGCATTGTTTTACGGACTGGTAACTACCACTTGTCAAATAGATTGTCTAGAATATAGTGAACTTATATTATTTGCCCTAGGAACATACTCGTATCAGATTCGACAGGCAAGGTCTTATTATAGTGAACATGTCAGATTTCACGGAGGGTATCGAAATGAAATAAGCAGAGAAAATATTAATGTAAGAGAGTATCGTTTGAGAGAAAGTTGAAATAATTTACTTACAAGAGGCAAAATCAAAACCAGACACATTTCGAGAAATGTATATTATGTTTGTATATTAATTGAAAATAATGTGTCTGGAAGTGGAACATATAATATAGTATTGCTGTAATTGTGTAGTTGAGAAGAACGGTTGGGTGCTGTGCACATGTTATGACTATTATGTGGTACCTTGGGTGGGCCAGGCATCAGCCGACAATATCAGCGCCAGCAGCATTCCTCGATGCTGTAGTTGTAAGAGAGGATGATAAATAAAAAATATTTTTGTCAAGCCTATTTCTTTCATTTAAATACTCCCAAATTCTACCATTATACTTCATTTACTATTGTAACCTACCATTACTGGATTTGTCATTACATATGCAACTTAAGTATTGAAGACTGAAAGACAGCAGGTATCTAGCAACTATCTCTCTTCAGCCAGAATAGAAGTGGTAAAACCACAAAAAAGCCTTGAAGTCTTTCAGGAAAAACTTCACGTGTGATGATAATTATGCCATCCTTGTTTTCTACACTACTCTGTGCAAGTTACAGCTATATAGGTGTAGTGTTCATTAAATTGTCGGTCAAAATCTGTCGTCGAAGCGAGCCAAACTCTACGAGACAGCTTTGACAGACGACACTTTTTGACATCTAAATCTAGGAGTCCGGTGGAAAGACAAGGGGTGCGCTTTGAGAGATGTCCTATTTTTTATTTATTTGAGAGAAATCGAAATAAATGGAAATGAGATTGCTAATTACCCTCCTTGCTTATCGCTTACTACACTTTTAGGCTATGTTGCAGTCAGGTAAAAGGTAATTGTTGATTCTAACCTCAAAAGTATTGTTGACGTTATAATAAAAAATTGTGGCCATTTACATATGATTTTCATACGGAATGGTGTTTACAACATAAAACAAACCAATCTAGCTATAGTTTGTTTTGGGGAATGAAAAATAAAAGTCTAGTCCAGCTCCTATAGAAATTTGGCAATTGTTCTTTAAAATATAGTTTCGATATTTGATTTATGGATCCACTGAGGTCTTAATATGTTTTTGTAATATACAGCTACTGTGATGTACTGATAAAATAATATAATTATGTTTGATTTAAATAAATACCACTAATATACCAAAGGAGACGATCCAAAATTGTATAAAGCGTAGGCCTAGTTTTGTACCAGTATGGAAATAAATTAAAAAAAAAATATTAAACCACTTTTGATCATTCAAATCCACGAATTTGCCTTAATTTCAGTGGTCTCACCAAAAAATGCAACACTAATGGCGGATTGATGTCGTTTTGGGAGTTTTGGCGGGAACTTGACCTGGGGCGGTTTGTTGCTCCTGTATTATTGTTTAAATAATGGTTTGAAGTGGACTTTGATATTTAAAAGTGGTGCGATTTTGTGTATTAAGTGTCTGCGCATGTGAATTATTAGTGGAAACTGTGAAACAAGTGCTCTGATGGTGATGGATTCTCAAGATAAGCTGTTTGTTTGCATAGGCGCCTTTAGATACCATCGCCAACTGTAAGCTGCCTGCTGGCTCAAGTTGCCGTCAAAATCTCCCAAGGGCTGCACAATGTGATGCATCAACATATTGTGAAGCAGTGAACTATGAAGAAATTATAATAAACCGAATAAAAATACTCAAGACCTGGCCTAAAGGTCTAGATACCAGGCCATAAACTCAAAAAAAAATGATGTCGTTTTAATTTGACATTAGCTGTCATCTCTGAAATATACTCATATCACCTATCAGGTAGATTAAAAAATCCTCTGAGAAATGAGAGGAGGCTTATGCCCAGCAGTGAGACGTATATAGGCTGTAACTTTAACTTTTTGAACTTTATATCTACCCATAAGTCTTTTGCGGAACATATAGGCCTTCCTCTTATGTAAAATAGCTAAAATGTCTCGAAACTAGTAGGAAAGTAGGGCAAAAAACTTGTATTTTTTGATCAAAACACGAATAAAGTGTATTATAGATTGTGTATGTGCTTTTTTGGTCTTAAAACAGCTAACGTTCTTGTTGATATTTGCATATCATAAATGCAGTTCAGAAGAAAACTAATGTAAAGAGTACTACCTCATTCCAGACAAGAAAATTGTTGAGATAAATCAACGGTGCCTACGCACAGAATTATTTCATTGCATTAATTAGTGTGCACTAATGCACACTTCAGTGCCAGAGGCATCCAGGACTTTTTTGTTTTACATGGGGAAATGAGGCCTAGGTGTTTTGTTAGTTTTTACAAAAATTTAGAGCCAGATAGCTTAAAGCCGAGATTATTTGTGAATAGCGGGTAATTCCGTTTCTCTATCCTAAAAAAATCCACCATGAGATACTACTTTATTAAACTAATAATAAAGAATATATTTAACTTATTTTACCTTAGAGTGGCCGTTTTAAGGTGGATAAACAGAATAATCCTGAATACTAATTTCTGTTCAGGTATATGTGCCTATCTGTGCTGCTGAAGTGCTAGGGTACAATCATAGATAATATAATTTATTTGTTATAATATGGTACATTACAGTTGTTACAAAATAATTCGCATGTTAAATAGTCTGCCGATTCCGGCGTACAAATATTTTCGTTTAACAGGTCCTCAGCGTTACAGAGTATGCCTTGAGCCTTGACAGACATTTAAAGCCTGGATAATGTCATAACAAAGTTTAACAGTCCTATGAATTATAGAAAGTGAAACATTAGGTCAATCATGTTTTGGTTACTTAAGGTAATATAAATAAAACAGCTTAATTTTTTTAATTTTTTATTTATTTATCCTACTTCAAAATCCTTTCTTACTAAAATGCTATCAAGAATTGAGGTCGGTGCGGTTATGGAATTTTGATACCGAGCCCAACACATATACCAGACAACGGTCATTATGTGGGCACAGCAACCCACTGTCTGTTGTCCAAAAGTGCAACTGCAATAAGAACCTGCAATTATCTCATCCCAACTTGTCCGTTGTCTCGCCAACAGTATATATGTATAATAAGCTCTGTCCGAGTGATGGCGAGATTTTATACGGCCTCTTATTAAATAAAATAGTCTTGTTGGGATGACATTAATTGGGTCACAACTTATCTGCTACCCAGTCTGCGTCGACACCATATATATAATATACTGATAGTATTGGCATTAGGGCGCTGGAGCTCATTTTCACGATTTGTGCCGACAGATAATTCTTGTAATACGTTTGCTAAAAATTGTGATCATATTGGTGCATTTTCATCCATATAGAACAAAACAATTTTACTTTAATAAAGTATCTATATTGCAGAAACGCATTTTAAAGTACGTAGTAAGTACAACATATTTTAACAGGTGAACTGAAAGATAATTACATCATATTAAGATTTTGCAGCCATTATGAACTTATGTAGAAATTAATAATTATTAACAGACTACAGATAGAAGCATGTCATTCAAATGCGTTTAATAGCTTAAGGAAACATTTCTTTAGTACATACCTGCTTACTGATTCTAAATGTGATTCTACAGAATACAGATGTCCGATATCAACGAAATCAAAATCTCACGTAAATCATTATGTCCATAAAACAAAAGCAGAGTCAAACAAGTAGTAACTGATCTAAAGTTCAAACAAAAAACCAAATCGCCAAAGAAATCCACAATTAAACGCATTCACGAGTTCAGAACTACACAACCAAGCTCGGAATAAATAAAAATATCGTTTGACAGAAATGACATTTGACAAATAACCGGGTTTTTTTTACTTTTTTATGACTGGAAGGCTTAGAATAATAACGCCTAGAAGCCGAGTCCGCCTCCGTAATTTGAGGCAACTCAAACTAAGCCAGTACGGCTTAGTTCAATACTCAGCGCGTTAGTGCTCAGTTATTACCAGGGTTGCCAACATTGAAAAAATGCAACGCATTGTTTTTATTTCAAAAAATGGATGATGAATTTTAAGGAAACTTTTATTTTTTATTTTAACTTCATACAATATCATGTATAGGCGGACTTAATGCCTGAGGCATTCTCTACCAGTCAACCTTTAGGTGATGCAGAGATAAAAATATGAAGTAGGTGTGTGAAAAGCTAAAAAACAAGAATATAAATTAAAGTATATAAATATAAAACAATATAATACATATACCCATATTTTTATATGGTTTGATAATAAATGCATGTTTGGTTTTCGTTTTATGTTTCTTTCTGATGCTATCATTGCGGCTTGTGAGACAGAAAACATCAGACACAATCGAAATGAAAGCAGTTGGAAGTCCACTAAAAATACAAAAATTTGTTCTTTACGTTTTAAAATTTTTATAGGATACGGTGACATACGAACACACGGTCCACCTGGTGGTAAGTGGACGCTGTATATTCATCTACAACTATCCTCAATAAAGAGATGCGTTATTATCCGTGAGGACTGTGTATAACCTGCCAAAATTAAAACTTTCTTGTGTTTTTCGTATTATAGCTTACATTATGCATGCAGTGAGGTGCGGTACACCATTACTCGATGATTATTAAAAAAAATAGTTAAAAATAAGCTGAATAATGGATACTGAATTCGATCAATCGTTCGGCGAACAGTCGTGTGTCAGGCACCGGGCGGGTGTTGCTTGCATTAGTCATATATTTATAACGTCTCTATACAGTTACAAATAAAAATATGATGCAATCACATTTATATGGCTCATAAAAATATCTCACTTGGCTAGATAGGAGATTTTGTTCTTACCCCACTTTTGAACTTCCAATTTGTAGGGAACTATCGTTCTAGGTGTTATTATTCTAAGCTGGAAGGGCACCATCTTGTAAAACCATCAAAAACTTCGGATTGCATTTTTAATTTTAGCAAGTTATTTAGTTTGACTTATTCTCTCATTTTTTAACAAAATCCCTGAATTTTTTCTTTTTTACGGTATACTGTACATAGACTGGGCCAGAAATGGACCGTCTCCTTTTACGGATTTTATCACGTTAAAAATTAACTTGTTTTTCTTATTTAAATTCTCGATGTTTCAAATGCTGAAGGTAACCCAAAAAGTATAAAGGTAACCCTTAACGAGTTAGGTAGTCAAATACATCCGTCAGTTCCCCAGATGCGTAGTATCCTCTTAGTAGAGTGTGGTTCTTCAGTGACCATGAGTGCTGTAAAGCACCCGAAGAGACGGGCATTTTAACTAAAAATAAGTCAAATTAAATTCGATGAAATTAGTTTCGTTCAACGTGTAATAGATATTTGTGGTTTACTATACCTATTCTAACTTCCTTTTATAAACTTTAACATCTCGGTTTTAAAATTTAAAACGATGTGTCAAAATTTAAACTGGATAATCGAAAGTACATACCAAAGAGAATATAATCACTACGTTTAGTACATACTGGGAAGTTAAAAATAGCCATTAATAGGAGATTTGTTTTAACTAAAGTGTTTCACTACTATCCCACCTAATGGTTAGTATCCACAAACTAATAAGAAGATAAGTTACCTTATTCAGTATTTTTTTCTGGTAATGATTTCTGAATGATTTACGACCATTGAGTTATATGTACTACGTACTAGAGAAGCCATTCCGAACATTGACTATGTTCAACTGAACTGTACTGCAAACTGCAATCCATACAAACTAAATATTGCGTAAATTGAAGATATGTGAATTCTATAAAATAATTATTATTACATTTTATTTAGAAATATGTTTGTTTAGATTAAATTAAGATATTTTATATTATATTCTTATATTTATTTTATACTAATATCTTATTTCGCGCATACGCGACTCTACTATCTCCCGCGCATACGCGAAGACATAGATTAGCGCACAATTTTTGTTCGGAATGGCTTCTCTAGTACGTAGTACATATAACTCAATGTTTACGACATTTTCTGTCAGTACGGCGCCATTTTAAGGAATTAGAAGAAATATTTGTCAAATTTCAAAAGTAATTTGTTAGAAAAGTGTATACAATAATGTTTCTTTCCGAAATATTGGTTATATTTTTAATTAGATTAGAAATCGGTAAGCCTGTACGGATATTTCTAATAGTAGAATATAAATAAAGTTAAAAATTAAAGAATGTGCTGTGGCACTGAGGCATTGTTGTATTGCAACTTTTTAATGATAATGATGTGAAACCAACTGCGTAACAAATAAGTTCACCAAGTGACCTCAACTAGCGATATCTGGTCAGCGTAAGATTATTGGCCTACATTAATTATGCTTCAGTACACTAAAGCTCCGGATCTGAGACGTGGTCCTTCACTGCTGGCCGTATGAGGAAGCTCAAGGTCGCTCAGCGAGCTATGGAGAGGGCTATGCTTGGGGTTTCTCTGCGTGATAAACTTAGAAATGAGGATATCCGCAGGAGAACCAGAGTAACCGACATAGCCCAACGGATTAGTAAGCTGAAGTCGCAGTGGGCCGGCCATATAGCTCAAAGAACCAACAACCGAAGGGGAAGAAAGGTTCTCGACTGGCAGCCTCGTACTGGTAGGCGAAGTGTAGGGTGACCACCCACTAGATGGAGTGACGACCTGGTAAGAAATGTAGGAAGTCGATGGATGCTGATGGCTCAGGACCGTGCTTTGTGGCATTCCTTGGGGGAGGCCTATGTTCAGCAGTGGACTTATGAAAGGCTGTAATTATGATGACACTAAAGCTCGTTTGTAGATCGTTGATTCGTTTGCAAAGTAGGCACCTATCGATAGTTATAAAAAACATGCAAAGGGACTAAACCCGGTGAAGATGGTCTCAGCATAGGGTTGCCAGATGGACGGGATTCGTCTGGAATATTATAATCTCCAGACCAGACTGTTAGCCAGTGTTTGACCTAAATAGGCTCCGGACTCACTAATGATTTTATATCTTAAATCAATACTGAACGTAAGATCACCGGTATACATCAGTGTTTGAATGAGTTATCTAGCATCCGTCCGAGCCGAGGTGTGCAGAGTTCGGTTCTGAACTGACGGAAAAAAAGGTTTCCGGTTCACGACACACCATACGAAACACAACAGCATTAAGCAACCGCTTAATGCTGTTGTGTTTCGTAATTCGTAAGCTTCGATACGACCATCGTTGGGTTTACACTATCTCAAGGTACAAGCATACGATCCCAGCAGACATCACCACCCGCATACCGCAATCGACGAAAACCACCAGATGTGTCGAATCAGGCGCAGCACACCCGCACATCCAGTAAAAAACGCAATATTGCATTGTTAGTTGCATAAATAAATATATATAAATATCAAAACAACTATCATATGGATGGCACGCCCTCACAACACATCCACATGATCCCTATCGACTTTGGCAACAAAATTAGTATTTTTTTTAAAATAACAATTTTATGCTGGTATTCACCGTTATTTTTCGTGCCCGTCTACGTGGGTGGTGCATACCATCCGTAGTCGTCATAGATTATACACCCTAATTGTGTACTCTACTCACGTTTACTTACGCATACTATTGTGTCAAACACAAACAGGGTCTCACAGTAGACATTTGCGTAGTGTCAATATGTTGTGACGGGCCTGCGATGTTTGGACGTCGGTATCGAGAGGAATTATCGTTTAGATAATTACGTTGTGGGGTCTACAAAGACTGGGCTCTCCGATTGGAGTCGGCGCGTAGTAGCGCTGTGACATGTTGAATTATCAGAGATTGAAGGACGTTCACAATCCGTATGTAGGTCGGAGTTATGCTGATACCACCGGGCTCCCTTTGCTTTACGGATGAAGCTGTGTTGAACAAATTGAAAGCCGTGGAAATTACTCTTGCTGTCGGGGGAAAGGATATGTTTACGTAGGACATATAAGTTCTTAAAGGGCTCGTCAACTATAGCTTACCAATATAGTCAGCGATACTTCTGCTGTATTGTATTGCGCAAAATTTGCAGAATATATTCGCGCAATGTTGCTTCAATTGTATCGCCAAGCAATTTAGTTCATAAACGTCAAACAACATTAAAGCTATAGATGAAGCAACATTGCACAAAGATGTGCGATATAAGTAGAATATGGATAATAATAGGAAGAAAGGAACTATACAATTTCAGCTAGAAATGCCACATAACTAGCCCTTACGTAAGTTTTATAAAGATTAAGTTTATACCTTATGGACACAAGTTTATAGTGAACAGTGACAAAGGCTTGATAGCGCACAACACAAATGTCTGCTCGTAAAGGTCATAGGCGCCTACTACACACTTGATAATTATCACGATATTTGGATCGTAATCTAAGATTACGATATTTATCGAGTGTGTAGTATAGCATATCTTGGATCGTGATACGGATCGCCGGATTTCTAAAAATCCAGAAATCCAACGATCTGTATCAAGTATCGTCGATAAATATCGAGTGTCTAGTCTCTGGTCGATATTTATCGTCAGTATTCATTGTCAGCGATGGTGGAGGACGCGCTTCTTGATGCAGTGGCGGCGCCAGCCGTGCCTCAAACGAATGACCAAAAAACCTTGAAAGAATTCACGTGAGAGTGACCTGTAAAGAGAAAAATATGGATGGAGCCAATGCTTCATCCATTTTTTCTCTTTATACGCCTTTTTAATACTATCGCTAATATAATAGCAAAGCGAGCTTTATTTTTATAGTCACTCATTACGTTACTGGCATCGAATTATGGAACGTACACGTCTTTAGTGAATGAAATCTACCGTTGTACTGACGCGATTAGTATCGAGTGTGTAGTATGTAGATTCGATCCAAAATATTGCAAGATAAAAATCACGTTAAATATCGTGATAATTATCGAGTGTGTAGTAGGCGCCATACCGCTGTCGAAAGTGACCTCGAGGTATTTGGTCGGGCACGTTGAGTTTACGTGTACAGTTTGTTAATCAAGCCATCGTGTCAGAATCGCCAATCGCGTTATGGTTCTCGTACTATTATATATTCTGTGGTTATGGTAGCACCACGCTCTCACAGAATACCAGCGTAAAATAGCAGCTTAATGCTGCTGTGTTTCGTATGATGAGTGTAGAGAACCGGAGACCCTTTTTGCTGGAAGAGAAGTATTCTATCTTAGTCCTCACGGCTGATAACGCATTTGCATTTTTATTCGCAAAAGAGGATGATGTAGAGGTTTATGGGCCACAGCAACCACTTACCATCAGGTGGACTGTGTGCTCGCTTGCCATCCTATATAAAAAAGCATGAACATGGACATTCTTAATATAGCTACCTACTGGTCGCCAGGTCCAGCCGTAGGATTCCCTTAATTTTCCTTACACGGTTTTCCAGCAATAAATGATGATTTATTTATTTTTTAAAACATAACATAAACACTCACGCCTGTCACCCAGAGGGGTAGGCAGAGACTATGGACTTCCATTTGGCACGATCCTGACACACCTCTCTCGCTTCCTCCACATACATATACCTACGCATACACGCTCGTCGGTTAAAGGTACTCCTGATTTGGCCCATTTTTAATATATCGCCAATTTGGTCGATAAACTTTCGCTTAGGGCGACCCTTCCCGACTCTGCCGTTTTATGTTTTCTTTCTTGTTTTTTTCTTTTTATCTCATTGATTTCGTTATTTACTACAAGCTTTAGGTATAAAAGAAGTATGTAACTGAGTTTTGTTCGACCGATTTGAGCTACTAATTAGATATTTAGTAACTAGTTAGCTACCTATTTACCTTCAAAAACCTGTGTAAATAATGGTTTTGCTGACACTGCCAGCTTAATAGCGCTTACAACATATCCAGCAAAGGACTGATGTACTCGTATCATAATGAAGGAGAACTAGTGGATCATAATACTGACATACACCACATACACAATATTTAGGCAAATTATTTTATACAAGTCAAAGTCACAGGCAAAATGCATTTGAAATCGTCGTATACTAATTCAAAATATTATGAATAGCCAGTAGTATTATTGCTTGTAGACGAATAATATCACGATAATCATTGAAGTATGATGTACTTACGTACGTAGTAAATAATAACTCAATGACGATAATACGATCTGCATAATATCTTCACTTAACATAATAGCCGTGATTTACCTGTGGTTAAATAAAATAAAACAAATAATCAAAATATTATAGTATAAAAATACGAAATTTCTCTCTTTTATTGTTTTAACCTTATTATAAAAAGAGAAGTTTAAATTACCGATTATTGTTTTTAACAATAGAGCTTATCAAATTTTATCGTTAATTAGGTACAAAAAAATTGAGATTCGCTTACAGAATTAAGGTAAAACTTCAATACTTATTAGGAAACATAATTGTAAGCTTACCGGTCATTGATACAATATTTCTTTAGAAAATAGTATAATAGTATATAATTCTCAAAATTATGGTACTGTATGAGTATTTACATAACACTGGAAATGTAGGTAGATAGGCTTCATTTATGTAATATAGATAATAATAAAATTTTGATGTATTGACATCACACAGTTCAAGCAGAGACCACAGAGTACCTTTGTATAAACCGAAAGCAGAGAATTTCTCTTATGGTAGCTAGATGTCTACCTATCTCCCTGTATGATTCACTATTCACAAACAAATCGCCAACTTCATATTTAATTTCAATGTTGTTTAGGGCTGAAACTCAAAACTGCGAATGTTGGCTCGCTATGACCAAACCGACTACGATCTGGTGCGATTCCTTGTGACTTTAAGTGATTCGTGTCACCTTTTGACAGTTTTACGGGTAATATAGGAGAGAAGAAGAGAAGTTTTACTCTGGTAAGAGTATAGTTCTGAGACAGCGTATAGGACTATATATAATATAATAATAATAATAAAAATATAATAAATATAATATTATATTTTGTGTTGCGAGTATGAATACTTATGATTTGAAGTATACTTTCTGCCGTTATTCAAGTGAACCCCTTCTTTGGACACAAGGAATGTAGTTGCTCTTGGGATTTATGATGATATAGAATATGATGATTTTTTACTGTTGTTGTGCGACTTGTGTTACCTACATATTTATTAAGATTTGTATGAGCAAAAAATGCATACAATTACAATCCACGTAACTAGGAAAAAACATCATAAATAATAAAAAAAATCGCTTTATGATGTGAAATCGCGTCGAACCGCAGTTTTGAGGTTTTGAGTTTAGTCTTCTAGTCTCTAGTTTCTAGTTTATCCGCTATTTTGCAACTAGCAATACACAGTAGGTATAATTTTGCGATATTACGCGTAACATAGGCATATTTATAATCAGTGGCGTAGCTATGTAACCAAAGGTTCTGGGGCAAAAATTAAATTGGGGCCCTATTTAAACGAAACTAAATACTTTAAAGGTGCAAAACTACTTCATCAGCAGCTCCTTGTCGCCCACTGCAGGGCATAATAAACAATAAACAGTTTAACGCATAAACAAAGACGATGTAGATTACAGTTAATAATAGGCCTAACCCCTTTTCCCTTTAAAATAATAGTGTAATTAAATAAGAAACCAACCCAGGAGGGTACCAGCACCCGTTGTATTGGAGAATTCCTGCTGAGCATTCACGCCCAAGCTATCCTACTCTCCCTTAGCGCGGGTACTCAGGCTGCCTCGCGCATCCTGGAGAGAGGGGGGGGGGGTGAAATTCCATTCAAGACCAACCCCTGCCATGTCATCCGTGAATTTCTGCATCATCAGGGGGTTTCATTCGAACGTTAACGAAGTCCACTAGGTACCACCTGAAGACGACGAAACCGACTTTGCTCTTTCTAACCGAGATGTAGATGTCCTCTCTGGTCGATAATTCTCTCCTATCCGGGGTACAAATTATAACACCTTTGTACCTCGGGCTGGAGTTTGCGAATACGTCAGAGAGGACATCTGTTCTCGACGCTTCGGCAGTCTTGAAGGTCAGCGACAACCATCCTCGCGTCTACGGGTGCCTCTATAGGTAATACCGACACAGACTAACTCATCGACCATGTCCAAATCGCTGCAGACTCCGTGGGACAACAGGTCCCATCTGCAAAGTTCGTGATCCTTGGTGATTTTAACGGCCACTACGCTGAATGACTTGGTTCGCGTTTAATCGATCATGCCGGAAGATCTGTTTATGACTTTGCCTTGGTATATGATCCGACATAAATGGTTACTTCATCTACGCGGAATCCAGATGTGAAGGATCGTGCACCTTCCCTGTAGGACCTTCTGCTGACCTCTCATCTGGGCGGATATCAGTTCTCCGTCGACACCCTTCTTGGCTCTTTGATCTTTGTCTGATCCGGACTATGGTGCCACTCACACTTCCATCGCGGTTGCGTTCTGCAGATCGCCGCCATGTTTGGCTCTATAGGTCGGCCGATTGGGACAGGATGCGGCCTTTTTTGCATCCTTCCCTTGAAGACAGGGGCGGGTATGCTTCTCGCCGGATGATCCCAACGTGCTCTATGGTCTATCGCTGATGTGGTACCTACTTCAGGACATGGAACTCTTTATTCTATCATCTGTGGCCTGGTTTGGTCGCTCCTGTAAAATTGCATCGCGGTATAATAGAAGTGCTTCACCACCGTTGTTTCTTCTGCTTATCAATAATATATTGCAAACCAGTAACGTGCACTGGTGATTTTTTATACACCGTCTGTGCCTATATTTCTCGGAAAAACGCCGCCGAGTACCGGAGCAAACTTGTATTTGAAGTGGAGTTTTTGCCGGATAAGGTCTTGGATTGGGACGACTAAATCTAATTAAGTTCAATGCCTAGAGGCATAAGTTTGAGCGTTTACCACGAAAAGACGTCTGTCGTAACTCCTCAATGTCAAGGCACTCCCCTTCTTGCCTCAGCCAGTATCGGAATCTTCGGCGTTGACATATCGAATAACGTGCAGTTTCGTGGTCACTTGGAAGGGAAGGCTAAATTGGCCTCTAAAAAGCTTGGCGTGCTTAGCAGAGCGGGACAGTATTTTATGCCCGAACACTGCTTGCAACTTTTCAAGGGGCAGGTTCGGCCTAATATGGAATACTGTTCACATCACTGGACCAGGGCTCCCTAGTACCAGTTCCTTCCACTTTCCTACATCCAGAGCGGAGTGGCTCGAATCGTCGACGACCGACGAAGACGAAAGACGAGACGAAGAGATGTAGCATCCCTTTGCATTTTCTTTTGCATTTTCCACGCTGAGTGTTTAGAGGAACTATTCGGATTTATTCCAGCCACAAAATTCCATCAACGCATTTCACAAATCCACATCATCGGAATATTTGGCGGTTAACTACTATCGGATCGATACCACTTAGTTAGCTTCAAGAAACTAGCTTATTCCTTTTTAAAAATGCCGGCAACGCGGCTGCAATTCCCCTGGTGATGTATTTGTTAATAGGCAGTGGTCGACACTTGCCATCAGGTGAGCCGCATGGTCGTTTGTCCCACTCTTCTATATAAAAAATACAATAAAACAAAGTAGACAGTAATTTTTCTTTTACAGTTTCTTCGTTATGTTCTATTAATGTTCTGGAAGTGGGAGTAATTTTTGCCAAAAAGTTAAAACTCGAAAATTCTTTATACAACTAGGATAGTATATAATTTTTCGAACGTCGTTCTTGGAGGTCGATGAGCCCCTTTAGCTTGGGGGCCCCGGGGCACTGCCCGCCTAGCCCCTGGCTACGCTACTGTTCATAATATTGCTATAGATTATAGTGGTTCATATATTTAGTATACATACAATATTTTATCTTTAAATTGTCTCCACGGAGGCTAGTCATCTGTGGTGTGCCAGACAGGATTAAAAAGCAACAGTGTTAGCGCAAGCACACGTGCACTGTCTACTTCTTCAGTCTCATAGTCCAATGGGACGACATTCCGACAAGACTGAAAATAGACAGGTGAAACACCGCCAACTTCCTGATTCCAGGCTCCTACTGAGAATTTCCTGACAGAAAATCTCTATAACTGATTTCTGCCAGAACTGGGACCACATGATTAGCAGTAGCGCTATGAAGTACTATTATTTATTCTGTGGTCGCGCTTACGACCACTAGACCAAAGAAATTAAGAATTAAAAAATTATGCAGGTGCAAGTCAGGTGTTCCGTGTCGCTCTATGCTATGTTAATAGTAAACAACACTTAGCGTGCCAGTTACAATGTTACGGCCTGGCCACGGGGATCAGCGGCACGAACGGCGAAGCGGCAGGCGGGGCGACAATTCGCGCGGCGTGGTTTGAGGGCCACGGGCAGTCAGGTTCGCCGCCATGACCAGATAGGCGAAGAGCGAAATGTCTTTATCAAAGTTATCTCGATATTGCTTAGAAAGTAATCGTTTTTTTGTTCAAGACATAATATTTGGAAGAGATTTACATAGGTACATGATTTGAATAGGAATCGGGTGATAGATAGAGAACTCCACAAGAAGTACGAGAAGTACAGAATGTCTCCAGAAATTTTTTTCGAATATACCAGAATGAGTGTCGAAACCTTCGATTATATTCTTGTTAATAATAGCTACTATTTCCAAAGCTGCTAGCAGGCCTAGCATACTTGCCGAGATACTTTTCGGCAATAAAAGTTTCACTATTCATTTTTCGCCGCGAAAACAACTAAAATATTTTGTTTCCTATACTATTCGCTCCGTGGCTTGCGTCGTGCTAATTCATGCCTTTGTTTCAGTCGCCCGCCGCGCCGCCAGTCGCCCGTGCGATTCGCTCGGTAAATTTCGCCGGTCGCTTCGCCACTCGCCGCTGCGCGTGGCTTGATCCGTACATTTCTATACATTTATTTTAGTCGCTAGACGCCTCGCCGTTCGCACCGCGCGAATTTTCGCTATGGCGAATGTCCCGTGGCCAGGCTGTTAGTCTCATAGTATATATATATATATATATATATATATATATATATATATATATATATATATATATATATATATATATATATATATACATAAATAAAAAAAAATATGTAAAAAAGTGAATATTTTTTGCAGATCAATAATAAATTGTTTACGACGATATTACGTATGCCCATGGCCTTTTTTATTTGCATGCTTTATAGACTTTATACCTTAATACACAAATAAGAGAAATTTCTAATGCAATAATCCAGATGATTAAAATAATTATGTCATTGTTGAAATTTTGAGAGAGTCCTAAGTAATCAAGATATTTAACGGGGTTTCTAAAGAAACAATATGTTGTATGGCAGGTAAGGTTAGGCCTTTCAAAGCCGTATACGGTCAGTAAAAACCCATCGAAGGCGTAACGGAAGTAAGAAATGGTTGCTAATGGTCGCAAATAACTTGGCATTTCGTGATAGGGTATAAAAAATCCTGAGAACATCAACATAGGAATATTGGCTGCCGGGATCACGAACATTCCAAGCTGAAAATAAAAAATAAAAAAAGTGAAATATAAACAGTAGGTATATTCTGACGAACACGAAAAAAACTAATGGGTGTATTAAATTTTAACTGGTTAGAAAACACGCCGAGAGAACTTGAGTTTTAAAAAAATTAATATTAATATAGGTGTTGTAGAAAATCAAAGTGACAAAGTTATAGGTACCTTTATTCCACAAGCAGCCCCAATAACTAAGCCGAAGGTTTGGGCTAGTATTGTCGTCAATGCGCATACGACCCACGCTAAACCCATCCGGAAAAATTCTAAAGGCTGTGATGTTAAGTACCACGCCGGGAATACGAAAACTGTAGCGCATAATAACTGAAATAAAAAGAAATTCCTTAACCACTAATAATAATTTGTTCCCCTTATTACCTTATAATAGATTACAGATACGAAATGAAATCTGTCTTAGCAGCAACTACTTAAAAAGATTTAAAAAAGATCATGTATGTGTGCTAATAACAACAAAAAACTCATAAAATGCCTATGAATTGGTTTTCAATTATTATCTACAGTATGTGTGAGTGTGGTGCGGTAGAGGAGGACGTTCACCATGTTCTATGGGAATATCCTCTATATGACGACCTAAGAGCGAAAACGATGGATGGACTAGTTCGACCGGTTCAGGGACCGATCTATTACTCGGATCTCGTCAGTGCCGGGGTGAACTACGGGCTGTTGCGCGAGCGAGCGCGACGAGAATAACCATTAGCTGTTAATAATTTAAAAAATGCAAAATTTAAATGAGGTAATTTTATTTTTTATATGGATGCAAATTAATTCTCACATCTTTAACGATTCTATTGAGTAGAGTATTTAGTTATTTATTTTATCCACATCATTATCCCACATATCGTGAGTATCGTAAAAACTCTGCTAGATCTAATAGGCTCAGATAAATGTTGGTTATACCATTTCGTAACAAATACAGAATCCTTACACAGCAGACGATGAGCTGTGTCGAATGTGCGAAACTTGGTACTGGGTTCGAGAGAGGTCTATGTCCATCAGTAGACTGTTCACGGATTATTCAGAATGAGAAATTGTGGGTACAATGGTACCTACCTGCACTGGTAAATCGACCAAAATCTTCGAGACACAATACATTGTCAGGGAGTACCATTTGTTTAAGTGTTCTTGAAGTACAACTGTTGATTCCACTGGAACTGAAAAAGTTGAGATAACGTTAATATTAATTAACACTAAAGTCGCAAAAAGGTATCTATTTATTTTGGAATACGTATACAAAAAAAGAGAATTCAAATTACAGCTATTTCTTAAATGTTTAGAATATAAGTCGCCTGCCAAATCATTAAGGTTTCAATTTTCAATTAGCTGTCTGGTATTTGTCTCTCCAAAATACACGCTTGAAACCTTATTTTTTGTTCTAATATCTGATAATACACATGTTGAATTCCCATTTAGAATCTTCTTATTACAATAATTTTGCAACATACGTGACCAAAGTAATTTCAGCCAACAACGATAACTCCGAGAGCTAGTATGTTGGTTCTATTTTAAAAGCGTGTGGCCTAGTGATTGAGGATCCTGGGTTACTACTCTGCTGTTCTTGAGTTCAAAAGCTAACATTTACGCAGAAACACAAATAGATTTGTGTCGGGTCTAGTTATGTTGTGTTGTCCCCGTATCTCTGACCTGCGTACCTATACATATAAATAAAATTGAAGTGTCTGTCTATAATATCGAAATAACTGTCGTTTTTGAGCTGAGCTATTTGTATGCCGTTAAGACTGAATAACCATTTATAAAATTATTGTCTGTCTGCCTGTCTCTTTGTAAGTCTGTTTGTCCGGGCTAATATAGGCTTTATTTTATCCGAAAATCATGGAGAATATTTTTATATTTGATGTTTATCTTAAATCTAAATAAAATCACATTAATGTATCCTACCCAGACAAAGTCAGGGAGGGTGGCTAGTACCTAAATAATATACTTACAGGTCTGTATGGTAGGCATAGCGTTAGAAAAGAAGAGAAATAGTAGAAAGAAGAATAAGCAACTGGTGTTTGTAGTAATGCGATGAGCCTCTTCGCCTGCCCCATTATATAAAGCACCGAGTAACAATGCCACTAATAGATGTGTCACTAAACGTATCTGAAAGGAAATAATTTTGTGTGGAGTATTTATTTTCAAGAAATATATTAAAACTAGCTGATACCCGCGATTTCGTCCGCGTTGCTTGATATATTAACAAACAGTTTTCGATATAAATAAATACATAAATACGACTGTAAGAAAACGAATTATATGAAAATAAGTTATTTAACTGGGAAAATTACTGAGAAAGCTATAGTAAACTACGGGGGCCAATTGATTAAGGTACAACTGAACAGCGTCAGATCTAGGGGGTGAAACTTCAATACTGCCCTGATACGGTAGAAGGCGGCTAAGTGCATTTTGTCGATTTTAAGCTTTCGGCACCACTAAACTAAGCAAAAAATTATCTATGTGCCAATATTGGAATTATATTTTTACGTTTGATAGTTCCAGAGATAGATTCAGCATTTTGGCGGTTAAGTGCGTTAATTGATTTTAACCATTCTTTTCCATAGTAGAATTATAAAATTTGATTTTGTAAAACTTCGAAAAAATGCAGTTAAGTACATTTCCTAGGCTAAGAGGCAGTTAAGCGTTAATAATTGATTTATTCCTTAGCAGCAGTTTGGCTCGGATATACCTTAATAATATGCTAAAAGGCGGTAAACAATGGTAGTAGAAGCTAAAACACGGCTAAAAACACTTATCTGCTTTCAAGCGTAGAATTATTACAATATATTAAAATCACATACTTCCCAAAAAAGCAGTCACGGCTTTTCAGTGTATAATATTTAAACAGCGGCAAACTGAACGTGCTACGCTTAAAAGCGTTTAAGGCCTGCCATATACATACGGAATTCCGTTTCGAGATTCCGTATCGGAATTCCGAACGGGTCGGCCACACACATACGGAATTCCGTATTTAGAACGGGTTAAGTGTAACTTTATGCACGCGTGAAGAATTCGATCGGCCAGTATGATCAGTGTGTCTAGTGCGAGATGTTGTTTTACGCACTCGATACCGAGAAAGTTAACTACAATTTGTATGGAATAAAATCAGCGCCAACTAGTGGCAATAATTGGAATCACCATCGAGCATTGACTCTCATTCGTCAGTGAGAACGTTAACGCACGTGATTGGTTGGAGCAGCAATTTCGATCATTTGAGACGTAAAATTTTACGCGGTCGATATCGAAAAAGTTTTTACCTAAATTTTTACAGTGAGATAGAAGAGTGAGAATAATTGTTGAAGAGTTAATTTTATTTCATTTTGTGAGAACGATATATAATTTAGGCAGGCCGTTTTTTTTTCGTTAGGAGGATGTTTGCAGCCACAAAGACATTAATAACTAATAATAATAGATGACTACTATTATAAAGCCAGTGTTGAAGCAAGAGCTTGTGCATATTTTAGTCCGTTGTTACACCCCAATGACAGGTAGGTAATTTAAGGATAGATATCGCCTTTTTCAAGAAAGTATTCAAGTTTTTGTGTAAATAGCGTTTGATAAATCCAAGTTCCTACCATCAATATTTAATAATTAAGTCAGTAGTAAGTAGGTATCATAAGTTCACTTAACACTAAGTAACTAAATTACATTTACTGCTCCATAAATGTCACCATAAAATCATATTAGAATGAAAACATCTTCATGTTTTTTGCTTTCAATTGAATACTTTCAATAATTAACATTAAAATAAAATGGCTAATTCTCAATCTCATAATACTAACACAAACTGTCGAAACCTTGGCCAAATTACGAAACATAAACAAATAGCTAATAATGAATTGTGATTCCGATTATTGCCATTAGTTGGCGCTGATTTTATTCTATTTAAATCGTAGTTAACGTTCTCGGTATCGAATGCGTAAAAACAAAATCTCGCACTAGGCACACAGTACGTCCAGTCGAATAAGTTAAAAATATAAGATTTTAACATTTTCAAATTGAAAGAAGACATTCGTTTTTGGGCCCATTAGAAACTTTAACGTAACTTAATTTTATTTCACATAATTTATTATAGTAAACGGTTTAAAGATTTTATGAAAATCTAACCAGAATCATGATATCTGAAAAAAAAAGTTTTTTTTGATATTCGGGAATTAGCTAATGTAATATAAAAAATGCGTATAAAGAAGAACGAACTACTAAAAAAAATCCATCAAGCTTATAGTACCTATAAATGCTGAATGTACCTACAACTTTTTTTATACTATTAACATCGACGTGCAAGATGACGTTGTGACCAGGATTAAAAAAGGAATGCTTCAGTGGTTTGGTCATGTAGAAAGAATGAAAGAGGAAAGAGTGACAAAGCAAATTTATGTTGCAGAAGTGAACGGCAGACTCGGGAAGGGACGCCAAAGACGAAAGTTTATCGACCAAATCGGCGATACATGCCAGATTAGGAGTACCCTTAACCGACGAGCGTGTATGCGTAGGTATATGGATGTGGAGGAAGCGACAGAGGTGTGTCAGGATCGTGCCAAATGGAAGTCCGTAGTCTCTGCCTACCCCTCTGGGTGACAGGCGTGAGTGTTTATGTATGTATGTATGTAACATGGACGTATAAATAAGGCGGACTAAATCTCGCTATACAACTCAGCGAGGCACCCATAATAAGTCAGCTCGCTTGTACGTACAAGAGGTCACGCACACATTCACACTAATAATAAGTCTAGTGTCCGCCATTACGCAACAAACGTCGTCCGCGAGAAGTAGGTAGTTGTCGTAAGTAAAAACAAAAACCAATATGCCGTCTTGCGTCGTTAAATTTTGTAAAAATCATAATGGTTTTATCAAAAAACATCAAGGAATTACCTTTTATAAGTGAGTCAGTAATTATAATCACGTATTTGAGAGTTTTGTGTCTTAATTTAAAATGCTATTTTTGGAACACAAAATATCAGTCACGTGATCAGTGCTGTTAATTATTTATAGGGAAAATTACCCGAAATTTGGGAAATTGCTATTTTTACTCACGTTGACACGGACACAGATGTTTGCCCAATAACTTCTTAAGGTTGCTTAATGTACACTTTTTTCTTACAATTTTCCTGAAAAATTACCCGATCGATTATAATGCGGTTTTATGCATTTTCTGGCCATAGTCCATTATGTTGCGCTGTATTCGTGATTTTTATTCTTTTCTATGTTACCATTTCTTGAAAATTGGACCGATTATAATACATTTAAGAAGGTTCTTAAATGTGTTTTACGATCATAATCCACTACAAAATGCTGCAATCGTGATTTAATTTTTTAAGCCATGTTTGACTTAGTATATAAATCTCATATCGAATTAAAATACATATTAAAATCAGAAATGAAGTATTCCAGCAAAAGAAAAGTAAAGTGAGATGGGAGGGTAACATTTGTTATTACTCGGTATCATATATCTTTAATAAGAAGTAAGTACAAAACAACTTTCCTTGGCACTTTAATAAATATAGAAAGCTTAAAACTTGTATATGAAAAATATATTCATAATGAAAAAAAAATAACCTACCTACAAACTAAATCAGGATCATTTAGAAATATTTTTTTCTTGTATTCGAATGCAAGGTGGCTTTAATGACAACCCTGATCTTAGACAGTTCAAAAGTTGCTGCAGAAAACTGCTGGCACATCTAGAAATTAGGTGCTTAACTACAAGAAATTGTGTTCCTTTGGAACAAGTAGTTGTGCTTAATTGCACTTCGGCTACTCAAATAATAAATTCCACCACACCATCATACCGTCACGAAGAAGATGATGATAGTATTTGTGATTCATTATTATTTTTAAATGAAATTACTGAAGAAGATGATGAGCTAGCTAAGCGACTAGGGGTAGTACCACATAATGACTACCGTAAGTTAATATATCTGGCGGGTAGTATTGCTCATTATGCAACAAAAAAAATGCCAAAATTGCACCGCACGTTCGTATACTGTAGAAAGGTAGAAAGGCATTTTTTTTCATAAATTAATTAATTTGAAAACTTTAGGAGGTTTACGTTTTCCATCTTACGATTTATTTAATATTTGTTGTAGGTACTTGCGAAATGATTGTACGTAATAAGGAAAATATTACAATGTACAATGAAAGGCAACAAAAGTATATATTTACAAAAATATTATTATAGAAAAGTTTATTGCCAATGACACGGTTTCTGTAAGCTTAGAATTTGAGCACACATTCGCAGGAATAGAGCACAAAATAAGTCTTATTAAATATATAGCAGAAAAATATTTGGCGATTCAATTTCACCATATTTCTAAATTAGAGGAGATTTCAAGAACCTTCGAAAGTAAAAGACAGTTGGTTAAAAAAATATTCAACAAAAAGGTTTTTAACATTGTTGTTTGTCATGAAAATGAGTAAATTACGGTAATTATTTATGACTTATCATAAATAATAACTATAATTTACACTTGCAGAAAATTTAAAGAAATAAATATATTAACTTTGGCCTCTCAGTATATTTACGAAAATTTCATGTATGTATTTGAATTTAGTGATGTACATTCTGTAAATACTAGGAACAAGCACAAGTTAGTTATACCAGTTAATCGACTCAAAAGAGTAGTAGTAGTAGTAATTCCTTCATGTATACGCTTTCACAACAAAGTCCCAGAAAATATGCAGGCCTGATCTATCAGTTTAAAATTTTTAGCAAGCAAAAATTGTTTAGTAAGGATTATTAGGGTATACTACTAAAGATTATAATAATAACCCCTTTTTTTTTTTTTTTTTTTTTTTGCGGATGGAAAATCATCTAATGACGCCTTTCGCTGTGGGTGGAGCGGAAGGGAGTGTCAGACTTTTACTGACTAAAAACCATCCGTGTTCCTTCAGTGCCCTTACGTTCCGGAGCCGCGGTATCTCTTTCGAACAGCCCGCAGCCATAATAATAACCCCTAAGAATGAGGTGATCGCTACGATGTATGTTTCTACATGTTTTCATACTAATGATTTCTTATATTTATGCGAACACTACAACTATTTTTACGGATTTTATCGCGTTTAATTAACTTATTTTATATTCCCGACGTTGCGGTTGCTTTCCAGCCACGAAAACCTTTACACATTGTTTTTGTATCATTAAAACTACATTATAATAAAAATGCAAAGTTAAGTGCAAAATTTTGATTTCAAACCTTATTTGACTGGACTACAGCTCTTGTCAGAGTGCGTCACAGGTATATTTCGTGGTTTGAATTTTCATTTAAAAACTATTTTACCGTCCGAAAAATATGTGTGTTTTCCAATGAATATGAATTTCAGACTCAATTTTACTCCAAGATTTTGCTGCTTGCAGATCAATTAAGCATAAATTGCGAGGAAGAAATTTAATAGAATTTAAAGGAAATAAAATAGTTATACTTATTTTTACAATGACATTTGCCACTCATTTTAAGTTTAAGTTCATTTAATATTTGTTGTACTTGCGTTCAGCAGGGTGACCCACTAGGTCCAGCACTATTCAGTTTGGGAATTCAACCCATTATTTCAAATTTGAAATCCAAGCTGAATGTCTGGTACCTAGACGACGGTACACTGGGAGGTAGAGCAGATGACGTCCTCGGTGATCTCACTCATATATTTCGAAATTTCAAAAATATTTGTCTTGAACCAAACAGCAATAAATGTGAAATATTTTTTTCCAATAATTTATCTACTTCTCATAGAGACATTTTAATTCAAAATTTCAATCATATTTGTCCAGGAATAAAAACTGTCAGTACGGAATCACTATACCTGCTAGGTGCCCCGTTGTTTTTCGATAGTATTAAACCTGTTTTAAAAACAAAATTTGATCAGTTTTTAAACCACGTTTATAAATTGTATAAATTAAACCCCCATATAGCTCTTACTATTTTAAAATATTGTCTTCTTGTACCTAGATTTACTTACTTACTATGCTTGAGTCCAGTCTGGAAATATTCGGATATTTTAAAAGATATTGATAATAATCTTAAAATAGCTATACTCGTAGAAAAAAATCTAAATTTAACTTTAAATTCAACAGCCTGGACTCAAGCTACTTTACCTATAAAATTTGGTGGCATTGGTTTAAGAAATTTTTCTAGCGTTGCATTGCCTGCTTTCCTTGCTTCCGTGCATAGTGTCAGTGAATTATGTAACATAATTTTAAATAATAAAGTAGACCTATGCTTTGCTACGGAGGCAGGGCAGATATGGCAAAAGCTCTGTCCTGGTGAAAATGTTCCACTGGAAGTTAACCAACAAAATCAGTGGGATATTCCATTGGTACAGGGCGTGCAGAAAGATTTGTTGCATAATTTTCATAGTGACCAAGATAAGGCACGCCTTCGAGCTGTTTCGACTAAGGAATCTGACTAGATTCCGACAGTGACTACTGGTTACACGTCTTACCATCAAGTAATCTCGGCACGTTACTTGATGGGGAAAGCTTGCGCATATTCATAGGAATCCAACTAGGAGCGGCGATTTGTCAACCCCATCAGTGCCCCTGTGGTAGCAGCGTCGAAAAGTTTGGGCTCCACGGACTTTCATGTAAGAAAAGCGCTGGTAGGTATTCACGACACAGTTCTTTGAACGATGTCATCCGAAGGGCTCTTGTCTCTGTAAATGTTCCCTCGGTTTTAGAGCCTTGTGGAATATTTAGAGGCGATGGCAGGAGACCTGACGGTATGAAATTGGTCAGTTGGGAGAGAGGTAAAGCCCTAGTATGGGATGCTACTTGCGCAGACACTCTCTCATCTCAGGGGTACCTTGTTTAGAGCCAGGGCGGCATCAGAGGCAGTTGAACTGAGTAAATGGCGCATATATGAGTATCTGAGAGATGATTACATATTTGTGCCATTTGCTGTAGAGACTATCGGTCCGTGGGGTCCACGCGCAGTGAAGTTCCTAAAGGAACTCCATCCGCGGCTGGTCGTTGCTGCTGGTGATAAGAGGGCTGGTTCTTTTCTCGCTCAAAGGCTAAGTATAGCCATTCAGTGGGGAAACGCAGCGAGCGTTCTTGGCACGATACCGCAGGGAGTAGTATTATATGATAATGAAGTTTCTAGTTTTAGTATTTTTTTTTATTATTATAGTTTGTAATATTGTAGCTTAGTTTCATTATTTTTTAAATGTTAATAAGAATTCGCGAGCCATTACAAAGTTGTACTTTTAGCTAGTAAAAATTTAAGCGTACAGAGTAATAAAAAATAGGTTAGGTTTTTCAACACCATGGAAATAAGATTTTTCATCATAGGTATTTTTTATTTGTAATGCAAAAAAGGATTATTATTTTTAGGTGGTAGAGCCATGCTGCAGTTATATTAATAGTATAGTTATAGCACGAATGGGTCGGGCTCGACCGAGGAAGGACCACGCTCTAACAGAATACCAGCGTGAAATAGCAGCTTAATGCTACTGTGTTTCATATGGTGAGTGTAGAGAACCGGATACCCTTTTTACTGGAACAAAGGTATTCTATCTTAGTCCTCACGGCTGACAACGCATCTGCATTTTAATTTGCAAACGATGATAGATGTAAATGCTATAGCAACCTCTTACCATCAGGTGGACTGTGCTCATTTGTCATTCTCATTATATAAAAAAATCCCAATGCTGCTATTGATCGATGCAAAGTGATTCGTTTTCAGATGTGGTACATTATTAACTTTTTGTCTTAAAAATGATTAATATATTTAGATTAGGTCATACACCCCCCCCCCCCCCACAACGGGTTCTCGCCTTGACGTGACGGGGGCCTTAGTAGTCGCGGCTTGGTCAACCGCGGTGAACAACTAGGAACCCACTTGGCTGGCCTGTGGTGTAGGGCCACTCCGAGTGGGCTTGGCGAGCCCACTTCGGATGTGTGTTGGTGGGCTGCGGCAAGAGGGTTGTCTTCTCCCTCTACTGCTGCAGCCGAGGTGGAGTCGCGGTGGAAGAGGAGTGTTGGTATGACAATGCGCCACTCACCGTATCATCCGCGACTCTGACGAGGCCGCACCGACGCTGCGGTGGTGGTAGGGCTGCTGGGAGAGAGGTGCATCGGTATTGCGAGGCGGCGCTCTCCCTACTCTCCGCAGCTGAATCTTGGCTGGGGGTGGAGCCATAGACCAGATCCGCCGCTGGGGTCGGGGAGGAAAGCTACTGCTTCCAAGTGATCGTTTTTCCTGATCATTATTCATATTGCCCGGACATTATAAAAAGGCCCCTTATAAATCACTTTGTCCATAACAAATATGAAACAATAGGTACTTAAGATTGTATACATTAAGATAAGACTTGTACATGTAACACGTTATGTTAGCAAAAAAAAAGTGCAAATAAAAATTTATGATGTGTAAATATTTTGTAATATTGTTCTAATGGCAACTAACTACGCTGCGCTTTTCATCATTTATCATATCATCATCATTAGCATAATATTTCGTATGGTTGTTTTTGGAGGGATTATTGAGAATTACCTAAGTATTGATCATTATATACGTTTAAATAAAACTAATTTTACGGATTCTATCGCGTATATTAACTTATTTTTATCTTCCCGACGTTTCGGGTGCTTTCCAGCACCCGTGGTCACGGGGGACTAAGGTGTTTGACGTCCTGATGTCATAGTTAGCCCGGCTACCTTCAGTTTTTTAATATTAATTTTTGGTTCGATTTACGCAGAATGAGCTTACAGTATCTTGAGGTCTAGCAGTGGTATACTTGGGTTTGGATTTTATTTTATTGATTATGGGATCCCAAGCAGATGGCAGCACCCATCCATCTTCTCTATTGAAATTAGGATGTTTTTTAATTTCAATAGCCTCACGAATCATCCTTGGGAGGAATCGGTGTTCTTTTGCGAGGATTTGTGGTCTATCAAATCTAATGTAATGGCGGGGACGATCTTGAACATGTTCACAAACTGCAGACTTCCCGATACTTCGGTGCTTCACGTCAGCTATATGTTCTTTAACGCGGGTTTTTATAGATCTTTTTGTTTGTCCTATGTACGAGAGACCACATTCACAATCCAGCTTGTACACTCCTGCATCTTGTACAGGGATATGACACTTGACGGATGGTAAAAATTGACCAATCTTCTTCAGCGGCTTGAAGTATGTTTTAATGGAAGCTCGCTTCAAGATGTAGCCAACCTTGTCTGTGACTCCTCTGACATAGGGTAGTACAGCAGGCACACGCTCGACTGTGGCTGGCTTCACTCGGTCACTGTGACGTAGGCGCGGGACCCGAAGCTTGTTGTCTTGCAACACTTGCTTGACGTGCTGAAGCTGTTGGCGGCCAGATGTTTACTGTCACAGATCCCTCGTGCTCTCTGAAACCAAGATTTTCCCACGGTAGCTAACTGTGAAGGATGATGGTGCGAAACACCATTTAGATATCGGTTGGTATGGGTATTTTTTCTGTACACAGTATGACCAATAGTGTTATCAGGATTTCGGATGACTAAAACATCTAGGAAAGCTAAAGTATTGTTTGCCTCTAACTCCATTGTGAATTGTATTTTAGGGTTTATGGAATTAAGGTGGTTTAAAAATGCAGTTACTTTGTCAGATGGTAAAATTGTGAAAGTATCGTCTACGTACCGCTTGTAGAATCTTGGATTTACAGGAGCATTAAGAAGGGCTTTCTCCTCAAAGTCCTCCATGAATATGTCGGCGACTACGGGAGATACAGGTGAGCCCATTGCCACTCCGTCTACTTGCATGTAGAACTCTTCTTTCCACAATAAATAGCCAGATGTAAGGCAGTGTTTGAGTAATACTGCATATTCTGTGGGCATGTTGTTATCTTCTAGCTTTCTAGTAACAATTGAGATGCAGTCTTCAATAGGTAGGCATGTGAATAGTGACTGAACATCAAAACTGACCATAGTTTCATTGTCAGCGAGATGTAGGTCTTTTATCTCACTAACAAAATGGTATGAATCCTTTGTGTGTGCTCTGGTATGTCCTCTTAGTGGTGACAGTATTTTTGCCAAGTGTTGAGCCAACTTATAAGTCGGTGAATTTTACCATGATGTTTTAGTCATCCGAAATCCTGATAACACTATTGGTCATACTGTGTACAGAAAAAATACCCATACCAACCGATATCTAAATGGTGATTCGCACCATCATCCTTCACAGTTAGCTACCGTGGGAAAATCTTTGTTTCAGAGAGCACGAGGGATCTGTGACAGAAAACATCTGGCCGCCGAGCTTCAGCACGTCAAGCAAGTGTTGCAAGACAACAAGCTTCGGGTCCCGCGCCTACGTCACAGTGACCGAGTGAAGCCAGCCACAGTCGAGCGTGTGCCTGCTGTACTACCCTATGTCAGAGGAGTCACAGACAAGGTTGGCTACATCTTGAAGCGAGCTTCCATTAAAACATACTTCAAGCCGCTGAAGAAGATTGGTCAATTTTTACCATCCGTCAAGTGTCATATCCCTCTACAAGATGCAGGAGTGTACAAGCTGGATTGTGAATGTGGTCTCTCGTACATAGGACAAACAAAAAGATCTATAAAAACCCGCGTTAAAGAACATATAGCTGACGTGAAGCACCGACGTATCGGGAAGTCTGCAGTTTGTGAACATGTTCAAGATCGTCCCCGCCATTACATTAGATTTGATAGACCACAAATCCTCGCAAAAGAACACCGATTCCTCCCAAGGATGATTCGTGAGGCTATTGAAATTAAAAAACATCCTAATTTCAATAGAGAAGATGGATGGGTGCTGCCATCTGCTTGGGATCCCATAATCAATAAAATAAAATCCAAACCCAAGTATACCACTGCTAGACCTCAAGATACTGTAAGCTCATTCTGCGTAAATCGAACCAAAAATGAATATTAAAAAACTGAAGGTAGCCGGGCTAACTATGACATCAGGACGTTAAACACCTTAGTCCCCCGTGACCACGGGTGCTGGAAAGCACCCGAAACGTCGGGAAGATTACAATAAGTTAATATACGCGATAGAATCCGTAAAATTAGTTTTATTTAAATGTGTAGTGTTCGCGTAAATATAAGAAATCATTATTATATACGTTACTATTTTATTGTATTTTATTTCTATAATGTTTATTGCCAGTTGGTATCAGACTCCAAAAACGTAGATATTGTAAAAAATACAGGAAAGTGGCAGACATATTGTCATATTGCTCGCGGCTAGAGGTTTTTTTTGGTTGGATTTGCTAAACGTTCTTTTGAATCTGAAATATAGATACCTATTAAATTGCCGTTTTTTATGAAATAAGTTAACGTATTTTTTATATATTTTATTTCTATTAATTAAAGTAATTAGGCCATGCAATCGATGCATCTTTGCCAAAGCAGTGGCATTTTATTGATGCCTTTCTAGAAGAAATCAGCTGTACGGGAGGCAACAAATTTTTCAAAGGTATTTTGTACTGCCTCTCGGGTATTGAATTTTTTTAACACCAAAAAGTTATCCAAACTCAGGAAAAAGTAGAAGTCTGTAGGCGCAAGGTCTGGTGAGTATGGCGGATGACGGAGAGCTTTTACCGCCGGCTCTTGTAACTTGGAGACTGTCTGTTGTGCAGTATGAGATCGCGCGTTGTCGTGCAAGAGCAGTGGGGACGAGCGATTGACCAAAGCTGGTTGGAGAAGTACGAGCTTCTCCATCATTGTGTTTATTTTTTCACAGTACACATCTGCAGTAATGCTGATCCCGTTTGGTAAGAAGCTGTGATGAATCACACCGGTGCTAGACCACCAAACAGTAACCATCACATTTCTAGGGGTAAGTTTTAGTTTAGGGCGTTGTTTAGGTGCTGAACCAGGATCCAACCAATTTGCCGAGTGCTTGTGATTGTTAAACAAAATCCATTTTTCGTTGCACATAACAATGCGGGTCAAAATTCTTTCGTTCGTGTGCCTGCTGAGCAGTGCAAGGCACGTCTCGACGCGTACTTCGCGCTGGTGATCATTGAGTTCGTGGGATCGTGGGTCACCAATATGTCAAGCTTTTTTAGCTTGCCAATTTGACGCAAATGGATCAATATTGTTCTCAGCCGTAGATTGAGTATCATCAGCTTCCACAATCACCTCTAATTCGTCATCGTCGACAAAAGTTTCCGGATAGCCATGGGGATCATTTTTCAGGTCGAAATTTCCAGAACGGAAGCGGGCAAACCAATAACCGTTCGTTTGTACTATTTGCTCTGTAAACGACGTTGATGTTGCTTGCAACGACGGTATTTATATTCCATAATAACTCGAATTTTTAAGGTTAATAACGCTAATCAATAAACAAATGACTAATTTTGAAAAAAGAATTCCATGTTTTTAAAATAAAATTAATTTGAAAATAGAATTCTTAGTCAAACAAAAATTATTTTGATTTGAAATGGCCAGTACTGCAGAACGGCAACTTCATAGGTAAATAACTATTAATTTAAATCGTAACGAAGTGGTAAGTGAATAGTAGATAACGAATGGACGGTTTTTTATAAACTCTAAACTCATTATTCTGAGTAAAAGCACAGGATAAATAATAGTTATAAGGGTAAATACCTACATATTGTTTACTAATTAACAATATAACCAGATAAGATTAAGGAGATTGTTGTATAATTTATTACAGTATATTATATTACCTGTGTCAAGTGAACATCTCGTAATGCTCCAATGTAGCCACGCCATAAGAGAGCCTTCAATTGTTGTGTATAAGAGGCTGTGTAACTGGTTACGTATGACGTGTTCGCATGAAGCAATGCATCCGCCTCATTTGAAATATCTGCAAAATTATATATTTATGGCAGCCAGTTTTATTACCTCAGATTATGGTACGGCATTTTTTTCAACAAGCAACAAAAATGAGTATTATTTGGGCTATTGGTATTTTTGACTATAAGAAATATTAACTTTAAGCCTCTTGTGTTAAAATTTGTCTTAACTTGTGCTAGTAACTACATTTTGTTTTTTTTTTAATGAAAATAATAAGTATTAATATACTTTGTATTGATTTGTATTAGCTGTAAATGAAAATGTAACCAGTGCGTGTTGCCAGTGATGACTTACGGATCTGAGACATGGTCCTTCACTGCTGGCCGTATAAGGAAGCTCAAGGTCGCTCAGCGAGCTATGGAGAGGGCTATGCTTGGGGTTTCTCTGCGTGATAAACTTAGAAATGAGGATATCCGCAGTAGGACCAGAATAACCGACATAGCCCAACGGATTAGTAAGCTGAAGTGGCAGTAGGCCGGCCATATAGCTCGAAGAACCGACAACCGATGGGGAAGAAAGGTTCTCGATTGGCAGCCTCGTACCAGTAGGCGAAGTGTAGGGCGACCCCCCACTAGATGGAGTGACGACCTGGTAAGACATACAGGAAGTCGATGGATGCAGGTGGCTCTGGACCGTGCTTTGTGGCATTCCTTGGGGGAGGCCTATGTTCAGCAGTGGACTTATGAAAGGCTGTAAGGATGATGTTGAATGACGAAAATGTAACAAAGCGTTAATTAATAAAATACCCCAGAATTTCTTGCCGTTTCTTTTGTTGATGAGATTTTGTGGAACAATTCTAAATTAAATATAATGTTTTGACTATGTAATATGAAAACAATCTTCCCGGTTGAAATAATGAAATAAATACAATTATTGAGATAAATATAATTATTGAAATTATTTAAGAAAATCGGGTGACAAAAATAATCTTGTATGTTCGGTACGTCGGCCGCCGTGTTGCTTTATGTATTAGTATACGTAAACCAGCGGGATATTTTTTTGAAAAAAGTACAGTTTACAATAATTTATTACGTTACATAATTAACAATATAAAATAAATTAGTAATAATAATAGGTAGCGATTACCTCATTTTCAGGGGTTATTATCATCCACAACTTCCTTTTAAACAATCTTTGTTTAAATCTTTTCTTATTTTCTGGGATTGCGTTGAAAAAGCGTATCCCAAGAATGAATTACTGACTCTGTGGAGCCGAGTAACTGGTACTACTAGCTTTTTACATACATACATTACATTTTGTATATGTAAGGTGAGTCCAAAGTTAATATATTAATTTACTTAAATTTTGTTATAGCTAAAATAAACTAATTTAGCTGTTTCAGCACTGGTAAGATTTTAATATCTTTTTATAGCATATGCTGTAGAACTAAGTTTGCTTGCTAGTTTATATATATACAACGTGTCCCAAAATTCAACGATAAGCCAACACCGGAGGATAGACCTGCCCCGGACTAATCGGGGAAAAAAAAATATATCCCAATTATATTTTAAGTTATATAAAAAAAATGAAATTCTTCAGAAATTGAGACCGTTTATGATATTTTTCACTACCATGACCACAATTTTTTAAATCTTTTTTTCTTTTTTTTATAGGCAACCTGAATAGTACTGCTATCTACCACAATTCTTAAAAACTCCAGAATAACTCTTGTTTTATCACGAAAATTAATGAAACTTATTTTATTCCCTAAATTTTTTGAAGACTTTTACTTTTAACCAAATTTATCTTATCGTGGTGTAAAAAAAAAGTATGAACACTAGTATGGCAAGTTTTTTTAAAAATTGACGCAACTAACCAACATTCCAAAATGGTATAATACTCTAGGAAAACAAGTTATAAAAAAATATGGGCCTATTATTTCTTAACAGGGGCCAAATGACGGTCGGGTGTAATAAAAGTATTATTAGTTCTTGAAAAATGTTTAATATTTCAAAACAAATGGTACAAACAGTTTCACGTGTGATTTATTAAGTTATTAACATTATAGCAAATGTTCGAACTGTTTGCCACCAGCATTAATACATGCACGACATCGCCTTAGAAATGATCGTTTTATTGGTCTTGCATATCTTCTGCTATTAATGTAATCAGCAGCCTGAGTGATATTTCGACGAAGCTCGTCAAATATCACAATGGGTTTTGAGTAGACCCTGTTTTTAAGACAACCCCAATAGAAGAAGTCCAGGGGGTTCAAATCGGGTGAACGGGGTGGCCATAAGATAGGACCAAGTCGCCCGATCCAACGCCCTGGATACTCTTGATTTAAATATTCTCGCACAGGACGGGCATAATGTGCTGGGCAACCATCATTTTGGAACCACATGTTTTGAAGATCACTTAAGGGCACGTCGTTTAACAATTCTTGCAAGTCATTTTGTAAAAAGTTTAAATAACTATTGCCATCTAAGTTTCCTTGTAACTCAAAGGGCCCAATTACTTTTCGATTTAATATGCCGGTCCATAGGTTAACCTTGAATTGATATTGGGATTTGTCTTGTCTCATCAAGTGTGGATTTTCATTACTCCAACTATGTAGGTTGTGAAGATTTAAATACCCATCTTTCTTGCACGTTGTTTCATCCGACCATAGAATTTTGTCTAGGAAGTGGGGACCCGTAGCGGATAGTCCCGCGGTAATAACGTCTGCACACGCCTGTAGTGATATGGGTGAAGCTTGTGACGTTTTAATATTCGATGTGCAGAAATTTTCGGGATTCCTGTAGCTTCTTCTATGGCACGTACCGAAGTAGTCGAGTCATTTTCTATCTCATTGAGAACTTCTTCATCACGATCCAATCTAGGTCTTCCAGCGCTTCTCCTATTGGATGGCATACGACCCTCCGCAAACGCTTGATGCACATTAATAAACACTCGATAATCAGGATATTTTTGAGCATTTGGGTGTCTTTCTCGATACAGTCTGCTAGCAGCGTTAGCATTACATCGACATTCTCCATAGATTAAATGCATATTAGCGTATTCCTGTTTTGTGTACGGTTGCGGCATGTTAAACGCCAAACAGTCCAAAATGCGCCAGAACTCTAAATCACAAACACACAATCGTAGTCCAAGATAATGCCAGGTCAGTTCAGTTTGCAGATCACTTCCAGTCCAAATGATGCCAGGTCAGTTAAGTTTGCAGGTCGATTCCAGTCCAAAAAGTCAAGCCAAAAGTCGATAGTATGTACGAGGGCCACGTAAGTTGAATTGGGAACGGTGCGCAGTAAACAAAGGAGCAGAGCGTACTGAACCGACTTGCTGAGAATAATAACAGAAATCCTAGAATCCTTGTCGCGATGTGCGATGATGGGTTGAGCGGCTGCAACAAGTCCAAACAATTCTCCATAACACTCTCCGTGTTAGATAGGAAAAAATAGGCAAAAAGATACATCTCTTCGCAGTGCCAATGAGTCAAGACGATCAGAAAGAGCTCGGTCACCGACAATTCAAACCACTCTGAGCTGTATACGATCAAATGCAAGGAGCTGGCACTGGGAAGCCCCGGCCCAGAGATGGGAACAGTATTCCATGTGAGGCCGAACCTGCGCCTAGTAAAGTTGCAGGCCACGGCCTGCATGAAATGCTGTCCCACTTTGCTGAGTACGCCAAGCTTTTTGTAGAGAAGAAGAGAGGCCATATTGGCCTTCTCTTCCCTGCAGTCATTCGATATGTCGACGACAAAGATTCCGTTACTGGCTGAGGCAACAAGGGGAGTGCCCGAAAACTGAGGAAATACGACAAAGGGGTTCATTTTAGCGCTAAACACGCAAACTTGGGTCTTCTGGGGATTGAACTGGACTAAATTTAGTCGCTTCCAATCCGAGACTTATTTCAGCGAAGTCTCAACTTTAGACACAAGTTAGTCCCGGTACTTAGCGACGTTTTCCTGAGAAATATTGGGACGACCGGTGTATAAAGCATTACCAGTGCTGTAGTCTGCATAGCGATGAATGTTACCAGCTTGCAACATATCATTGACGTGCAGAAGAATAGAATAGAATAGAATAGAATAGAATAATTTTTTATTCAATATAGATCACATGTGTAATACTTATTGAAAGTCATTTTTTACTTTACCACTGGTTCGAAAAATAAAACCTCTGTCCTGGGAAGAACCAGCAAGAAACCCAGCGGGACTTTTTTTTTAAAGCAAATTTTACAATAATGGTTGTACTAACTATATAAGTACAAAATTTATTTTAGAAACAGCTTGGAAGCGATCACCTCATTCCCAGGGGTTATTATCAACCATGTATTCATTTATACTATAATAACCCTTTTTATACAGTTTCAACTTAACAAAACATTTAAACTTGCTAATGGAGAGAGCCTGTACACTTTCCGGGACCTTGTTGTAATAGCGTATACATTGCCCCAAGAATGAATTACTGACTCTGTGGAGTCGAGAAACTGGTATCACTAGCTTGTGTTTGTTCCTAGTGTTTACAGAATGCACATCACTTTTTTTACTAAAACTACCTTTGTTTTTGTGAACATACATTAAATTTTCGTAAATATACTGAGAGGCCAAAGTTAATATATTTATTTCTTTAAATTTATCTCTAAGAGACTCTCTCAGTTTTAGGTTGTAAATAGCTCTAATGGCCCTCTTCTGTAAAACAAAAATAGTTTCTGAATCAGCCGCATGTCCCCATAACAAAATCCCATAAGACATTATGCTATGGAAATAACTGAAATAAACTAATCTAGCTGTCTCGACACTAGTGAGACCTCTAATCTTTTTTACAGCATAGGCTGCAGAACTTAGTCTGCTTGCTAGTTTGGATATATGGGGGCCCCACTGAAGCTTTGCGTCGAGAGTGATGCCAAGAAAAACAGTGGATTCAACAGGGCTCAGTTCTTCCCCATTTAAAAACACATTGGTACTCAGATTTCTATCATTCGTTGTTGTAAATTTAATACATTTAGTTTTATTTCCGTTTAAATGTAAATTATTAACGTTAAACCAATGCACTAATTTTGATATAGCACTATTCACTTCGTCACATTTAAATGATTTACGTTTAAGTTTAAAAATCAAAGAAGTATCATCAGCAAATAATACTATATCATGATTATCCTCTACAATAGAAGGTAAGTCATTAATATACACTAGAAACAAGAATGGGCCGAGAATTGAGCCCTGAGGGACACCCATTAGTACAGGTGAGCCGGAAGAACTTTTACCATTAATAATAACTTTCTGCATTCTATTACTTAAATATGAAATTATAAGTTTAAGCGCTGTGCTCTTGACACCATAGTACTGTAGCTTCCTGATTAATGTCTCATGGTGAACGCAGTCGAAGGCCTTGGAAAGGTCACAAAATATACCCAAAGCATCCTCTGAATTCTCCCATGCACAAAAAATATGTTTAATAAGCTCAACTCCAGCGTCAGTTGTTGAGCGACCCCTTGTAAAACCGAATTGATTTCTATGTAGCAATTTATTAATATTAAAGAAACTTAACATTTGATCTAAAATTATTTTTTCAAAAATTTTACTAAATGTTGGTAGTACAGAAATTGGTCTAAAATTGGCGGGGTCTAATGTACTACCAGATTTATATAAAGGTATGACTTTACTAAGTTTCATTAAATCAGGAAACACACCAGATTCGACGCTTGTATTAAATATAGTGGCTAGATAAGGTGCTATTATATCTATTATAGATAAAATAACTTTAACGGAAATCCCCCATAAATCTGCCGTTTTCTTAACATCAATAGTTTTAAAATATTTAACGATATCTTTTGGCAGTACTCTATGGAATTTAAAAGTATTTGAACAAGCCTTTACATTTTGTTTAAGCAATGATTCGGCGACAGTAGGAGAAGAGTTTAATGATTTAGTTGTCAAAAAAGGAACATCAGTAAAAGAAGAAAGAAGAAGTAACGGCGTTGGTGATAGCTCACAGCCTTGTGGAAAACCAGCGGTAATACGCTTATAATCGGAGCATGCACCGTCTACTACGACCTTGATGCTCCGATCTACAAGAAAGCTGGTGATCCAATAGCACTATTTCTCGGGAAGCCCATAGTAAGGGAGCTTCTAAAGAAGCACTGTGTACTAGACCCGATCGAAGGCCTTCGCAATGTCCAAGCTAACGAACAATGCCTCTCCCTTGGACTCTACTGCCTCCGCTCATCTATTAGTAAGGTAGACCAGAATATCACCACCTGAAGCCTCAAGATACATCATGAGCTGGCAGGTTATAATGGATTCCATTACTTTGGAGAACAAGAAGTTGATGTCGATAGGCCTGTAGTTAGACGGGTTTGAGCGGTCGCCGTTTTTAGGGATCAGGTGGACCAAAGCTATCTTCTATGAATTCAGAACAAAGCCTAGGGAGTAGGAGTAACGGAAAAGATGCATTAAAACTAGTTCCTCTGGAGCAAGGAGCAGGAGTCTTCACCGCAACAGGAGTGACTCTATTAGGCCCACTCGACTTGTTAAGGGTCCAAGGAAATAAGTGCTACGCGCACCGAGCGCAGTGTAAACAGCAAATCCTGCATAGAGCACTCACACTGCGGGATGGTCGGCGTCATGTTTCCCCCATCATCGAGAGTTGAAATGGATGCAAAGAGAGAGAGCTTAACAGATTGAATTTCTCCTTTGCCAGTGAGAGTGAGTGAGATGGTAGAGATGGCTGACAGAAGTTCCCTTGGACAGCCTTGGCGAGAGACCAGAATGCACATGTTCCCGAAGGAAGTTAAACTAGTTTCTCGCCAATTCTGCCGATGTGCTCTGACTTTGCCTTGGCAATGACACTTTTGAAGGACCTGGAGGTGGAATTATACTTCTTTTTAAGAGCGTTTGCATTTGCATCCTGAGACGTTGATGCGTCACCCCAGGCTTAGTAGCACTCCTGCATAAGCAGCAAAAGTCACTTCTGTATAATTGGATCACACCAGGTGTGATGCAATTTTACAGGAGTGACCAAGCCAGGGCCGAGTTCTGCCTCTAATAGGCACCACGTATGATGGAATAAAAAATTCCATTCCGTGAAATACCACATCAACGACAGAATCAGCAACAACGTTGGAATTATCGGGCGAAAAGCAAACCCACCCCCAAAGGTAGGATGCAAAAAAGACCGGTTTTTGTCACAATCGGCTAACCTATAGTGCTTAACACGGCGGCAACGCGCAGAACGCAACAGCGAGGTAGCGTGTGTGGGACTGTACTCCGGATCAGACAATGGTCCGAAGATCCAAGAGGGGCATTGACGGACACCTATATCTGGCCGGATGGAGGTCGGCAGAAGGTGCAACAAGGAAGATGCATGATTCTTTTGATCTGGGATCTGCGTAGGCGACGTAACCAGTTGTGTGAGACCATATGCCAAGGCAAAGTCATAGACAGATCTATGATTTAAACGGGAAATAAGCCATCCAGAGTGGTGGGCATTAAAATCACCTAGTATCACGATTTCGACAGATAGGACCTGTTGTATCACAGGATCTGCAGCATTTGGACGTGGTTGATGAGTCGGTCTGTGTAGGTATTACTTGAATGGAACTTATAGAGGCACCCGTAGACGCGGGGATGTTTATCGGAGCTTACGCGTAGCCATAGGATGGCCATGGACCCTCAAGACTGTCGAAGTGTTGAAAACAATGGATGCTCAGCGAAGGATCTCCGTCACCAAGGGTGCTTTATTTATCTCCGCTACCATATTAAGCGGGGTGGGGGGAATCGCGCCTCTGTCCAATTGTACTTACCAGGTAAAACGCAAAAGTAACTTCTACTTCACGCTGGTAGTCTATAAGGTCATGTACCACCCCGGTGCGAGTCGGCCCATCCGTGCGACAGCAAAAGCTGCTGCTTGGCTCTACCACTGTTAAAAACACTTTTACGCTTGGTTCTCTGCACGTCTCCCTGCTCCCAATTGCGACCTCGGACATACCTTGATTGCATATAAGCTATTTCTCTGTTTCATCCAGATTTCAGGTAGCTTGAATATGAGGAGGAGTTTGAGGAGTTGCAAGATAAATATGCTCGTCAACAACTTCGAGCTTAGTGCTCCCAACAAATACCGGCATAGGTTGGACATTAAACATGATCTTTGTTTTTATTCATGTTCATCTTAAGACGTATCCATTGGGAGACACTATTGAGGTCATTGAGTGATTCTGCTATAAGGACTATATCGTCGGCAAATCGAAGACGAGTGATGTACACGCCATTGATGTTAATACCGTATCATTTCCAGTCCAGTAGCTGGAAAACGTCTTCCAATGCAGCGATGAATTGTTTCAGGGATATAACGTCACCCTGTCTTACACCTCTCTGCAATTGGATAGGTTTTGTACTCTGATTCTGTACTCGGATAGCCATCGTAGCCCTACTGTACAAACACTTAAGCACTTCGATATACCAACAGTCAACTTGGCACCGCTGAAGGGACTGTAGCACCGCCCAAATTTCGACGGTATCAAAGGTTTTCTCATAGTCCACATACGCCAGACATAGTACCAAATTGTACTCATCGGACTTCTGTACAATTTGCCGAAGGGAATATATGTGGTCTATGGTGCTAAAGCCTTTTCGGAAACCGGTTTGTTCAGGAAGCTGGAAGTCGTCGAGTCTGCGTGCGAGACGATTCGTAATGACTCTCGAAAACAGCACGTAGACGCGGCTCAGAAGGGAAATCGGTCAGTAGTTCTTCAAGAGAACGTTGTCGCCTTTCTTGAAGAACAAGACCACCGCACTTCTGCTCCACCATAGAGGACGGTACTGAAGAGCTTCTGAAGGATTTCAAGTACTGGTTTTCCACCCTTTTTCAGAAGCTCTGCTGTAATTCCATTCTCGCCCGGGGCCTTGCCATTTTTAAGGTGCTGGAGAGTCATTCTAATCTCACTCAGACTGACGTCTGGAATATCATCGGAATAGTGTCGGATAAGACTTGCTCTAGAATCGTTACTCACACTTGCGTGTGGCTCCAACGATAATGTGTACAACTGCCAATAGACCCTCTCAATCTCACTCAAAATGTCAGGTGTCTCGGTTACGACGCTGCCACACTCGGTCTTCTGCTTCGACAGTTGGCTCTTTCTGGCAGACAGATCTCTGGCAAAGTCTTTGGAGCCTTGGTGCCGCTCGTTCGCTTCTTCAATACAAGCTGTATTGAAGTTGCGTAAGTCCCGCCGCATGCATTTGAAGATCTGTCTGTTCAGTTGCCTGTATCTTGTCAAATCTGTTGAAGACTGCAGCTTCGTTTCCCGTCCAACAACCATGAGACTAAGAATGTGATCGGAGAGTTTTAGTGTTATTCTGCGGCGGGTCTTGCAGAAATTAGCTCCGACCGCATGGACAGTTTCCACGAGCTTATCATTTATATCGTCTACTTCATTCTAGCCACTGAAAACGGTTTTGTAACTCGAGCTGAAGTGAGCGTTTCGGGACTTTGGATTAGAGCACGAGAGGGACGAAGCGTTGACTTCATTAGCTCGTCTACTGACCTCTCCAACTGAATGTTTAGGTTCAGTGTGCTTCTAACCATTCGGTGATCGCTACAAGTTTTCACCCTCGCGATCACTGAGACATTACTCAACAGTTGTCGTCTGGTCATCATAATGAAGTCAATCTCATTTTTTGTCGAACCGTTGTGGGGCTCGACCAAGTCCACTTCCTATGGGATCGGTTCTGAAAGAAAGAGTTCATCATAAAGAGTCCCTCTTTCTCCATGAAGTCGGCCAGCTGCTGGCCCCTTGGGTTCCGTTGCCCTATTCCAAATTTCCCTACTTTTAGCTCACCGTTCTCTCTTGTGCCTAGTTTTTCACTGAAGTCTCCCATTAACACCGTATAGTGGGTATTGGAGGAATGCATGGCTTTAGAGATGTTCTCATACAGTTCCTCCAACTCGTCATCGGGATGTGCCAAGGTTGGTGGGTAAACCTGTATGACCTTCAACCAATACCGTTTGGTGATTCTGAGTATGAGGTACGCAACCCTCGTCGACACACTCACAATCTTTATAACGTTGTTAATGAGAGACGTGTGGACGATAAATCCGACACCTCCTTGGGAGAGATGGTCGCCCTCCCGGTGATAGAACAAGTTGCCGGATTGGAGGATTACCGTGTCCTCCCCCTCTTTTCAGACCCCGGATAATCCGGGTTGCCGGGAACTTGGGGCCATCTCTTCGAAACTCTTATCATGGGATGATATTTGTCGTAGTTGCCACGCTTGGCGAGCGGGTTGGCAACCGCAGTTTTTTTATTGTAATATTGCTGTTATCACGAAGATGCTGCTGCTCATCTCCTGCCTGTTACCCCACTGTAGCCTCTTACGACACCCACGGAAAGATATGGGGTTATGGATATTCTGTATCACCACTACACGGCACTTTAATATCTATACAAATAAATAAAATTGAAGTGTCTGTTTGTAATGTCAAAATTACTGCTTTTTACTAAATGCACATGAAAGTATATACGGTCCTTATAACAAGAATACAATTTTTAAAACGTTTGTCTGTCTGTCTGTTTGTTACGGCTAATCTCCGAAACGGCTGGACCGATTTTGACGGAACTTTCACTGGAAGATAGCTAATGTTATAAGGAGTAACATAAGCTACAATCGTAATAAATCGGGGAACAGCTGGTAAAGTAATAAATTAAAGAGTATTTAATTCATTTTAATTGGCAATTGCTGTGTTAACCGGTTCAGTGCGGATGACACGGCGTGGCGTGCCATCGATTACTTTTGTGTGTGGCGTATGATACACGAGTCGTGTCTTTTTAAAAATCGTTATAACCCGCTCAAATTGCGTTTTTGGCAAATTTAATTAGAACAAAATATTCATTATTTTGCAAGTAGTTCATGCCTGCAGCTTAGTTTTTGAATATTTTGAAAATTTAAAATTTTTAGGGGTTGACAGCCTTTTTTTAACTTGTACATGGTACTCTTTTTACTTTGTGGGTTTTCAATCATGTTTTGGAAAAATAGTCTAATAAGTAACAAATAATAGCCTCATTGCGATCGCTCACGAACTCAAGTTGTAAATAAATTTCTGGAAAACAAGTCTCCTGTTAAAAAAACAATGCGTTTGTCTTATTGTTTAAAATGGTTGAACTGCCGTTTTATTACTATCGTATGGCCGAATAGACCTACGAAGTACCATGTGCTCTTGTGATATGGTATAAGGTTTATTTTTGCTTGAAACAGTTTGAAACCGTTCATGCACAAAAAAGTTCGCTAATAAATAGTCTTTCTTCAATCCGTCACCGTATAGCGCCGGCGTATGTTTCTTTTTGAAAACACTTGTTTGTTATTGTTACTAATTATACGTTTTCAAATCTACTTTAGTTTAACATTTGTATAACTTTAAATAATATTTAACATTTGTAAATTTGTGAATCATAAACCTTATTTTTTTCCAAATTAAGGTTCTTGATTGTTTGATATTTACAAATATTATTATTAGGTGAAAATTTAATTTAATAAAAACCAAGGCTTTCCGGGGTGATTTAGCTGTACCTACTTATATAAATGATTTTTTTATAAAACAAAAAATAGTACAAAATGTTTGTAATCTCTGCATAAAAAGTCACTTACTCTCAATTTCGTAGTCACCCACTAAAAACAAGTATCCTTCCGTAAGTAACTGATGTTTGATGTCAACTGAACTTAATTAGGTCTAAACAAATGAAAAACGAACATTTCTTTTACACATGGCTGATGTCTGTGGCGTTTGACACGCCAGGCGTGCCATGAAATATTTGTTTACCGCCACAGCTAAAAGTTGTCGAAAATTGGTGCCGCAACGAATCGGTTAAGTGGCTGTCATTGTGTATGGTAAGGTAGATTTCATATTAACTGAATGAACATTAAATATTCGCTGGTTAAATATTCACATTAAAGTGCAGCTTAATGTTTAGTATGTACTTAATATTTTTATAAAAAAAATTACCGAGTGTTTACTAATAAAAATATAATTGCCTTTAATATTATAAAATTACTAATAAGTAAGTATACACGAATGAGAATTAAACTTTATAAATACTTTTTTATTTTAAGTTATAACACATTAAACTTATTTTGTTAATGTACTTACCGATTTTTTTTTCCATCCTCAAGGGGTCGGCAATTTTTCTCATTTCCATAACATAGAGTTTAGCTTCATTTTCTAAAATTGCTTGGCCTTTGACATGCTTCTTGCTTGCTATTTCTATAACTGCAATTAATATTAAAGATTTAAAATATTTTTCAATTTTATTCTTCAGTTCTTTTCAGTTTGAATTTAATCAATATTTGTTAAAGACGTAAGACGGTCATAATCACACATTATTGTAACATGACAGACGAGATTATATGATATCGCCAAAATAGATGCATATTTAATGCATACAAACACTGCTTATCTCAACGTACCGCAGGGCAGCCTTTCAGCAACATAGCCTGCTTCACTGGTACTAAAAGAATTAGCGCGACCAGCTAGTTGCCTGCATTTTCCAATAAACTACTTGAATGAGTGTCCCTATAGATGGTTATATTAGTTCCAGCACTTACGGGATCAGATGATGTGATGGAAAATTTTATTGTTAATACTTTTCTTCTGTTATTATTAAGTGGCGAAGCTTGCGAAGTCACTTATTGATTTCACGATGTCTGTCCGTCTGTCCGTCTGTATTTCGAGAACGGTTTCGAATTTTCAAATTCTGTTTTCGGCAATCGATTACTGATCACCCAGGCATCTGAACCTCCTATTTTGAAACTGATTGCTCAACGGCAACCGTTAGAAACCGCTACAAAGCTGATTGCTTCGCCACTTTGCTATGCTGTTAGCTTGCTAGGTTTATTTCTACTTGAGTTTTAATTATTCATTGATACCATCAAATACCCACCGCTAAACATAGGCTTCCTAAAGTCCTAAAGGGGCGATTTTCCCATAGTTACCACACCCGCTTGCAGGTTGGTAACGCCAGCTTTTTATTATTCTCAGTTGTTTTAGATAAATGCTGCTGCCTATCTGTCTCAGTTCTCATACGGGTTATTGAGACTTGGATATTTTTATGCTGCCACTACACAGTGTGATGGTTTTGTCACGAGCTGTTGTATCCCAAAAGATCTTCCGGCATTTCACTTAATAAGGTATGAGATAGGGTGATCTAGGGCGATCTCTTTTGCCCCTAATATACGACGACATCTATATCTATAATATAAATATGACGATAACTAACCTATAAAATAAATTAATTTCATTTCAGCTTTTACGTGTAAGTATAGAAATAATCACTAAAAATAATACATTAACAAAGAGACTTTTTTAATCTTTAATATAATATAATACTTCCATATCCCCATTTGCAGTGACAAAATAACAAAATTTTTGTGCTATCAAAGGAAATAGATAGGTTTGTACGTGGTAGAACCATGCTGCAGCGATATTAGTAGTATAGTTGTTTACGCAAAAGCGTTGGTGTCAGGCATCGACGTTAGATGGCTCTCGGCTCGGCTGATACGGGATGACGTTCGCGCGTGTTGAACGTCCGAGCTTACTGAACGGTGGGAGTCGAGAGCGAAAGATTAGATGCCTTCTTCGCGTCGAAAGAGAAGGCAGTCCTTTTGTTTGGGAGCTCTTAGATCTAATTTAATGTTAGGCGCGTATAGTAAATATACCACTGGGAATGGTAGCGCTTGTTGAGAGTTTACCCGGGACTTTAGGTTTAACGCAGAATCTGTATAAGTGGATTCGACTGTATTAGTTACTAGTGCGGTAGTTAATATTCTAGAAATAACGGTGACCTTTGACCCGTACGTTCTGTGTCTGCAGGGGGAACGGTCAAATAAGGTCAATAACACTACCAGCCACACCCAAATACACATCACTGACCTTTACTTTCTAGCACAATACATCCACACGAGACCTGACCGAATCCTGAGGGACCAGTCGCCTTGAATAGAGGTAAGTAAGCTCTGTTCAATAATTGTAACGCTCCCCCCGGATTGTTTAGTGTAATTAGACTTTTAACCCGTGGCGTGAGGACGCCCGACCAGCATCTGCCTGTAGCTTCTTCGTCTATGGGCCGCGAAGGATTCTACTCCTGGGATAGGCAGCTGCCGGCCGTAACATTTGGTAGCAGAACGCGGTGCTGGGATCGATTCCCGGTCGATCCATCGACCATAGTATTTGATAAAAATTAAATAATTTTGGTGGCAGGGAGCGTTGGGTTGATTGGTTTAATTTTGTGTCTACAATCACGCCCGTCCGTAATACGTAAAAATATTTTTTTTTATTATATACGTAATAATAAAATTCCTTTCTTTGTTAGCTTGCTTTGTTGTTTGCGGGTAAATTTGAAAAGCCACGCCCGGTTTAGCGCGCAAGCGGGAGATTGCGTCATGTAGGTAGATGGTTATTTTTACGTAATCGGTTAATTATCGTTGTCGGATGGTTGTAGTGTGTTACTTATCGAAGGGTCGATTTCCGAGCAAGGCATTTTTTGTTGATGTGTATCTTCGTTATGTATCTTTCGTATTGTAATTTGTATTTGAACTAAAGAGTGGTAATTTGTATTTACGTAATTTGAATTTAACTTGATTTGATCGCACTAGTATTTGTTATTGTTAATTTGATTTGCCTTTTCTTTTGTACTAACTTGTGTTTGATTTAATAAATAGCGGTTCTTATTTGTGTAATTTCTATTCAACTCGATTTGATAGGAACTGCATTGGTTAGCTGTTAATTTTTTTGTATTTTTTATTTGTTATTTTTGTAATTGTGCTCGAGCGGCGTCGTAATTTGTATTTAGTAGTGATGTCCTCGCCCAAGATGCTAATCCGTTGCCTGCGGACTGAGTTACGCTGGGCCACCAGCGCCCATGCTTTGATAGGTCGACCGGATAGGGTCCATAATTTGATGAAGCGGTTCGAGCAGGTCGATGCTCGAAGGGCTGCAGTGGAGGAGGCTTACGCTGAGCTCGAGGATTCGGATGTGGAAAAGGGAGTCCTGGACTCCTGCTTCGCAGACTACGAGCAGTTCTTGTGGCTCACGGACGAGTTGATCGAGGCTGAAGGCAGGTATGCCGAAGAGGCGCGTGAAGCTCGGACGAGTGGCCTGCCCGAGTCCGTTCGGAAGCAGCCTCAGCCGGAGCTGTTGGGACGACTCCCAACTCTGGACTTGCCAAAGTTCTCCGGGGTCCTTTCCGAGTGGCTGACCTTCGTTGGTCTTTTCGACGGCCTAGTGGACGCCCGGAGTGACTTGACTCCGAGCCAGAAGATGGCGTACCTCTTGGCCTCACTGGAGGGGGAGGCCCTGGGCGTTGTCAGCCATTTGAGCTTGTCGGACGACGCCTACCAAACTGCTCCGGACCTCCTAGCCAGAAGATACGCCAACGTCCGGCGAATTGCGGACGAACATGTTAAGCAGCTTCTGAGCCTCCCGCTGCTGAGTGACCGGGCCAGACTACGTCCGGACCTGTTGGATCCAGTCTTGGTGGCCTGTAATATGTTGAGGCGGCTGGATTTACCAGTGGGCGAATGGGCCTTCTTGTTGCTCCGCATCGTGCTGTCCCGTCTACCTCTCGACCTTCAAATGCATTTTGAGGAGAGGTACGGCGGGGACGAGGCCTCCTATATTCCGCCCTTCTATGACCTGCTGCGGTTTTTGGAGGAGCAGTGCCGACAGATCGAGCACGCGGCGGGCACCGTCGACGACTTACGAGCCGTGCCCAGTGAGAGGCGAAATCCGCCGGGCAAGTCGTCGTCAACCCCCCCCTGCTCCTATTGTCGAGCATCTGATCACCGGGTAACGTCTTGCCCAAAATTATTAAGTAAGCCGGTTCCGGCGAGGCGAACTATCGTCAAGGAGCGCCGCTGGTGCTACTCCTGTTTGGAAGGGCACCTTCAGCGAGACTGTCCGCACCAGCGGCTCTGTCTGCATTGCCAGGGCAATCACCATGCCGTACTGTGCCTGGGTGCAAACGGCGTCTCCTCTCGGGGCACTGCCAGGCCCTCGACCCCCACGGGCGGGGGCGCTCCGCCACTCCCTCTGACGGGCGACGCTCGGCGCCCGCCGGCTAGCCACCAGGCCCCTAGGTTTGAAAGGGGTCCCCACCCCGACCAGTCGGGGGGTAATTCCCCCAGGGGCGGGGGTGTCATCACCCCCCCTCAGCGTGCGAAGAGGAACTTCACGGCCACTCATCGGTCCGCTGGACCCTTCCCACTCCCGTTAGCTGAGTGGCCGCGACTGGTGTACCACTGTACCCCATTTGATGGAGGCGGCCCTAGCTAGCTGCCTCCTTAGCTCCCACCATGGCTGCCTCTACTGAGCCTTAAGCCGTCAACAGTCCACTTGTCAAGCTGTTCTGTTGCCGACGGCCTCAGTGAGGGCGTACAACCCGAGTGGCGACCGTTAGCGGTTGCGCTCTGTCAGTATCGGGTTCACGCGGTGTGGCCTCCACTTGGTGGTGGGAAGATTAGGGCCCCCTGGAGCGTTGAATCACGCTCTCAAGGGGTATTAGATTTGGTTTGGTCGAGCACTTAGCTAAAAATTCTTTAAATTTAAATTAAAATGCTTTGAGTTTTCCGCGAAATTCATATTGTAGCGGTTGTGATTAAAAGAATTGAATTTAAAATACTCCTTTAAATGCTGCTGCATATGTTTTGTAAATACATTTGATCACTGCGTTTGCTGTTGCACGGAAAATGGAGATTAAATTGTGTGCCCTTTTTGAGTGCTTGTGCGTATGCTTGTAATTGTATTTGATTGTCGCGCCTGTGCTGAAGGGAAGTTTGAATTCATTTGAAATTTGAATGGCGCTCTATTTTGAAAATTATGTATATGTTTGTGATAATGTTTAATCATTTTGCTTTGTGATAAGGAAGGTTGAAATTAGATAACCCTGTGGTTGCCGAAGGAAATAGGAGTCAATTCTCTTTTGGTTTAGATTTTGTTGGCACTGTCTAAGATATTTATTTGAAATAAGAAATAGGGCTGTCCCTTACGTTTATTGTTTTGTTTACTTTGCCAAGTTGACTTATGTGCATCGGTGATTACTTGTTTTAATTAATTCTGTAATTGAACATTGATGCTTTTGAAAAATTAGTTGAAATATGAGCATAGGATCACCTGCTAGGGACCATCTGTGCGTTTCGTTCAGCTCTCCACAGACGACGTTCATGGGGAATTTGGGGGTGCTCTCTGCACTGAAGCTTGAAGGTCCCTCTGGGCCGCTTCGTGTCGCGTCGCTGTTTGCAGACCTGATCCGGTCGAGTTGCGGAACTAATCATAGGAGCGCAGATAGGTGTTTGAAGGAGGTCGTCTGACTTCTGTCTAGAAATAGGACTTATTTATGTGCTGCGATGACCAGGAAGGGCATCCAGTTCAACTTTCCGGCTAGCCCACGTTGGGGCTGTAATTTTGAGGCGTTGGTCAGGGTTGCAAGATCTGATTGGGTGCGTAGGGTGGCCTAGTTTGGTTGTAGATTCGATCTTGCAACTTGCCGTCGCGACCCTGTCCCGCTGACCGGTTTGCTCGCGGACCTAAATCCTTATGTCCGGGACGGGGGTTTGTTTACGCAAAAGCGTTGGTGTCAGGCATCGACGTTAGATGGCTCTCGGCTCGGCTGATACGGGATGACGTTCGCGCGTGTTGAACGTCCGAGCTTACTGAACGGTGGGAGTCGAGAGCGAAAGATTAGATGCCTTCTTCGCGTCGAAAGAGAAGGCAGTCCTTTTGTTTGGGAGCTCTTAGATCTAATTTAATGTTAGGCGCGTATAGTAAATATACCACTGGGAATGGTAGCGCTTGTTGAGAGTTTACCCGGGACTTTAGGTTTAACGCAGAATCTGTATAAGTGGATTCGACTGTATTAGTTACTAGTGCGGTAGTTAATATTCTAGAAATAACGGTGACCTTTGACCCGTACGTTCTGTGTTCATTTTCGCGAGTCAATCGTAACAAAGGAAGAAAGTGACTGCGGAAGGCGACCTTAGCTTGGAGAGGAGCTGAGGCCGAACTGCTGCAGGGGGAACGGTCAAATAAGGTCAATAACACTACCAGCCACACCCAAATACACATCACTGACCTTTACTTTCTAGCACAATACATCCACACGAGACCTGACCGAATCCTGAGGGACCAGTCGCCTTGAATAGAGGTAAGTAAGCTCTGTTCAATAATTGTAACGCTCCCCCCGGATTGTTTAGTGTAATTAGACTTTTAACCCGTGGCGTGAGGACGCCCGACCAGCATCTGCCTGTAGCTTCTTCGTCTATGGGCCGCGAAGGATTCTACTCCTGGGATAGGCAGCTGCCGGCCGTAACAATAGTTGAAGCACGAATAGGTCGGCTCGACCGGGGAAGGACCACGCTCTCACAGAATACCAGCGTAAAATAGCAGCTTAACACTGCTGTGTTTCGTATGGTGAGTCTAGAGAACCGGAGACCCTTTTTACTGGAAAAGAGGCATTCCGTCTTAGTCCTCACGGGTGACAACGCTTCTGTATTTTGATTCTTTATTGAGGATAGATGTAGATGTCAATGGGTCGCAGCAGTCACTTACCATCAGGTGGGCTGTGTGCTCGTTTGCCACACTTATCCAATAAAAAAAGGTAATATTTAAGAATTTTCAATTAAAATTTACTTACGATAGTCAGCAATATTGTAATATTGAGGGCAAATTAACCCAGCCTTTTTTAATACATCAGGCACGTCTGTTATAGCGCCGGCGTATAAAGTTCGTCCGTCTGCGAGGAGTATGACATCATCTGCTAACGTAAAGAGTTGTGATGACGGTTGGTGTACGACACAAGCAACTGTTCGACCTGATCTGGCCACTGCTTGTAAAGCTTTAGCCACGGACATCGAGGACATGGAATCAAGGCCGCTAAAAATATTGACATGTTTTAATTTGCTATAACAGAATATTATAATTGGGATATTATATTTTACAACTTTATTATTATATTCATAAAACTATTGAAGTAATGTAAAATTATATTAATATAGAAAATTGTACTGAACTAGCGTTAATAGACAATTTATTGTGACAAATAGTCTGGAAAGAAGATAGTAAGATAATGTGTTATCAACATTAAAATATTGTGTTATAAACATCGTGGACAAATACGAGTACTATATAACATTCGATTAATCATTATGACAGAATCGTTGGAAGACCTTAGCATAATGCACAATGACCTTATAGTGTCTATCAATTATCTATTATTATTATTAGGTCTAAAGATGTATATAGAAAACACAAGGGTCATCTCTTATGGTCCATACCTATATCTACAGGTATTTGTTGGGAACACAACGCTCGGAAACTGACCAATATGCGTACCAGAGACAAAATTTCCGATTATCCGGCGAACTTACAATGCACCTTATGGCAAATGGCTACTATAACCCATGGATAATAGCAACCACCTTCAAACAACGAAGAAGGCGTTGATACCTCCGAGGCCTAAGATGGAATGCAAAATCACAGTTTGTAATTATACTGCTGCTTAAAGGCAGAAATAGGTTAGATGGTTTTACCATAGAACTATTTGTCAGATGAGGAGACCTTTTTTTTTATAGGAGAGGGGGCAAACGAGCATGCGGCTCACCTGATGGTAAGTGACTACCGCCGCCCATGAACAACTGCAACACCAGGGAGGGAATTGCAGATGCGTTGCCGGCCTTTTAAAAAGGAGTACGCTCTTTTCTTGAAGGTCCTACTAACACCACCTATTAATTAGTAATTATTTCTGTAGTAATTTTGATCTCGGGCCATATTTTTTAGTAGTTTTACAAAAGGCGCATTTTCAATATTTGAAAAATACGTTATTAAAACGGTGAAATCAACTCTGTAATAGTTTATTTGTATTCTTCTCTATGTTTCTATGTGCCTATATATGTATTTTGCATATTATATACAGGGACTGTAATACCGATATTTTGCAAGTATCGATATCGGGTTATCGATAACAATACTGATATTTAGGTATCGATTTATCGATATTGGTATCGATATTTAATTTCAGTACAATAATATCGATACTTGAAATCAGAATATCGGTATTGGTACTGATACCAATATATCGATACAATAAAAATAAATTCCTTGTTCTAGCGTCTTATTTACTCTCTCTAACGTCATACGTAATGTTCGCGTGTGTTCAAATTGTTCAATGCGTATTTCGATGAAATATAGCATCTATACACAGCAAGCGTATGTTTATTTTTTGTCATATACTAGCTGTTCTCCGCGATTTCGCCCGCGTGTAATTTAGGGTTTTAATTATGTTGCTCGGGCCCTTAACTATTTTTGTAAAATATAGGTGGATTAAGTTACTCCCTATAACATCAGCTATCTGCCTAATATACCTGGTGAAGTAAAAAATGACTTTCAATAAGAATTACACATGTAATGTATATTGAATAAAAAAATATTCTATTCTATTCTATTCTATACCAGTGAAATTCCCGTCGAAAACAGTCTAGCCGTTTCGAAGATTAGCCGCAACAAATAGACAGACAGACAAAAATTTTAAAAATGTCGTTTTTGTTTTAAGTACCGTATATACTTTCCTATGTATTATGTAAAAAGCTATTATTTTGATATTACAACAGACACTTATTTTATTTATTTGTATAGATTAAGTCATTGATGTGATTCCTGTTCAAGCAAGTGATTATTCTTCAAATAAGATAACTAGTTTGTATCTTTAATTTATCTTTAACTAGCTTTTCGCCTGTAGCTTCATCCGCGTGAATTACGGTTATATCGCGTAACTTTTATCATTTCAAAGAACCTTTTTTTTTTCAGGGTAAATCATGTCTTTCTCTGTATCCCTGAATATACTGGATGATACAAAAAGAGGTGAATCTACTCATGAAACTGAACAATTTTACCAAAGAAACGCATGCTTATCAAAATCTATCTATACAAATAAATATAATTGGAGTGTCTGTTTGTAATGTCAAAATTACAGCTTTTTAGTAAATGCATATGAAAGTAAATACGGTACTTACAAGTAAAATACATTTTTTAATTTTTGTCTGTCTGTCTGTTTGTTCCGGCTAATCTCCGAAACGGCTGGAACGATTTTGACGGGACTTTCACTGGCAGATAGATAATGTTATAAGGCGTAACTTAGGCTACTTTTATTTTGAAAAAATAATTATGGTTCCGTACAAAAAAAAAAAATAAAACCCTTACACGCGAGCGAAGTCGCGGGGAACAGCTAGTTCTAAAATAATTTCGATCACCCATATACATAAATTGTCTAGTCACGAGGCCAATAACAACATAATCCCCAATAAATCAATTAGAATCTTTTAAATACTCGTAACATCAAATGTCTTTTTTAACAATAATAAACCAAACGTATTATGCAACTTTAATTACTTAAAATTTAACATTTTAAAATTTCAAATATTCCAAACATTCATTTTAGGTAAAATAGTGTTTTTATAAAAAAATAGACATTTCTTAAATTTTATAGTATAGTGTAATAAATTTTTTTGAAGATTAGTGTATTTTCAGTATAAACCTACAAGAAATATTACTAAGTAAGGCCGGTAGGTAGGTATAATTTTTTTTAAATAATCTTATTAAAAAAACAACAACAAGATAAAGTGCTTATGAGTTTGCTTGATGCCTTTTTTTTTAAATTTTTTAAAACGTTACCCCCTACACTAGGATTTTCTTCTGTATCGCAGAGGCAGTTTACAAACACAAATTGCACAAGGACAAACATCCAGACCCGGAACAATTATTTGTAGGCCATACAAATAATTATTCCGTGCGGGATTCGAACCCGCGGCCCGCAGCGCAGCAACTAATTGCTAAGCCATTGTGCCACGGAGCCGTCAAAATAAAAAATGTCTTTGGTTTTCGTTTGTGCACCGACCACTCGCTCACTTGACGCAGCGTTGCCGCTCCGCGTGACACGTGCCGCGAAATCTGGCAACGTCGCGCAGTCATCACAAGTATCGATACCCGATATCAATAAAGGTACCAGTATTTTTATACCGGTATAATACATATCAGTACCAAATACTGATAATTAAATGAGTTATCAATACTTTTATCGATATTAATAGAAAAGTATCGGTATTTTCAAAATATCGATATCAATCCCTGAATAATTTATATACTATTATAAGCATGTATGGTGTTATTTATTTACAAATATTTTTAACACTTTCTTAATTCTACTAAGTAACTAGAGCCTCATTCACACAATTTTTTAAATAAAGATTAAAAAATCAAATAAATAAATAATGTCTACACGCATATATTATTTGAGAGTTTTGGTGGGAACTTGAGCGCCGGTGGATTGAAGTGGATTTTGATATGGAAAAGTGGTTAAAATTTGTGTATTAAGCATCTGTCCATGTCATCTATTAGTGGAAACAAAGTAACAAGTGCTTTAGTGGTAACAAAAATCTCAGGTGCCTTAAGATACTATCGTCAGCGACTGTCTGCTGTCTCAAACTTTCTTTTTTTATAGAATAAGGGTGACAAACGAGCATACAGTCCACCCGATGGCAAGTGAATGCTGTGGCCCAGAGTCATCTACATTTATCCTCGATTAAGAATCAAAATGCAGATGCATTGTCATACCTGAGGACTAAGTTGGAATGCCTCTGTTGGAATCTCTTATTCCAGTATAAAAGGGTTCTCCGGTTCTCTACACTCGTCATACGAAACACAGCAGCATTAAGCTGCTATTTAGCGCTGGTATTCTGTGAGGGCGTGGTCCTTCCCCGGTCGAGCCGACCCGTTAGCGCTACTCTCAAAAAAGAATTTTAAGTGTTTTATGATTTTAATTTTTTGAGATAATGTAATTGTTGACTTATCAACTTTATTTTTTGCTTTTTTTATCTTACTAGCTGACCCGGTGTCGCGAATAGCAGAATAAGTATTAAAAAAAAATTAAAAAATCTACTGTTAGGAGTGGTTAGGCGGTACGAAGTTCTCTGGGTCAGCTCGTAATAATATAATTTTGCTTGAGAGCGTTCGTTCATCATTAACCATCGTTATATTTGCCTATGTACCTATGCTGTAATTATATAGTAATAAAGATATAATATTAACCAACTTAGATTACCTTGTAGGTTCGTCAAGTAACATGATATGTGGGTCAGTAAGTAGTTCGCAGGCGATTGTTAACCTTTTCCTTTCTCCACCCGATAAACGGTTCGTTCTTGTGTTGAATACTTCACGGATTCCTAGTTGACATGATATCCTCTCTATCTATAAAAATTAAAGAAAATATTAAAAAAAAAACAGTTTTTGTATACTTCTTGTTTGCAATAAATATATTAGATAAAATCTAAATGTCTTTATTGCATATAAGAAATCTAGATGATTTCTTTTGATGAGTTAAGAGACTGCCTAGGATTTAATTATCACCTATTTTTTTTACAATAAGATTAATATCTATCTCGCGAGATTGTAAACTGTTTAAAGATTGTGAACCGTAACATACTGCTTACAATGTAACGCATTATTTTTCGGTAAATTGTAATAATATATCTTAAAATTGTAATTAGTCAAAAGGTTGTTTTGACCCAAAGTTAAGCCTAACCTTTTTTTAAGGTCCCGTACCCCAAAAAGAATAAACGGAACCCTTATGGGTTTAGGTAAGTATTATGGGAACAGGTAAGTAGGTATATAACGGATTTATATATTTTTTTGTTATAAATATATTTTATTTAGGACTATCAGGTAAGAGTATATTATGGAGGTGTAGTGCGTGTGTGTATGTTTCTGTGTGTGTTCGAAATAATAACTTTTTAAATGGAACTTCCATACTTAAAAAAATATAAAATTAATGAAATAAAACTTTTGTATCATATGAAAAATTAGGGAAAAACTCGCAAAATGTCAATAGTTTTGTTTATTTAGTTATCGATCATAGTTTTGGTAGGTACGAGTATAATAATTCCAAGATTTAAATCTTACTTATGCGTTAAAATTACTGGTTTTTAAAGTGAATTAATTTAGTATAAATTCTTCTCACTGCTTGTTTCTCGTTATATTTCTTTCTTTTGCTGAGGAATGTTAGGTTTCGTATCTACATATTTTTTCACGATACTTTGAGCTAAATCAGTTATATGGTTAGTCTCTTCTGTGTAATTTTGGTGGTACTCATATTCGGGAAATAGTATCTCCTACAAAACTGCTTTTTGTTTTGTGAACCAAGAAGTCATTTGTACATCGTCGTATGTCTACACTCAATGAATTTTTTTTTATGAATTGGTTCGATCGCGGGCAAATTTTTTGCACATTAACTGATGGATATATTAAGCCACCCTTACCTTATCTCTGAAAAAAATTAAGCTTCTCTTATTTTCTGAGAAGCATATGCTTGCACGCATCATCATTCTCTAAACCATTTCCCATTATCTGGGGTCGGCGCAGTGAATCTTTTTGTTCCATTCCTCTCTATCAGCCGTCATTTCCATACTTACTCCTTTCATTCTCATATCACTCTTCACACAATCGATCCATCTTTTATTCGGCCTTCCTCTGCCCGTGTGTCCCTCTACATTCATATTCAACACTCGTTTTGTGACATGACTTTCATTCCTCCGCATCACATGCCCAAACCATGCCAATCTGCTTCCTCTCACCTTTTCTACCACTGGCGCTACTTTCAGGCTTCCTCTTATATACTCATTCCTTATCTTATCCATCCTTGTCACACCACACATCCATCGTAACATTCTCATTTCATTCGCATGCAGTCTATTTTCATCCTTCTTCTTGACGGCCCAGCATTCACTTCCATACATGACGACAGGTCGGATGATCGATTTGTAAATTTTCCCCTTCAGCCTTATTGGCATTCGGGGATCGCACGTTGTGGCTGTGACCTGTCGCCATTTCATCCACCCTGCGTTAATCCTATGCTGCACAGCTCTATCTATTCCGCCGTCGCCTTGAATGAGGGAACCGAGGTACTTGACATCTGAGCAGATAGGCAGTATAGCGCCATCCAACGACATGGGTACAGGACTGGAAAGACCGCCGAAATCACAGCACAGATATTCGGTTTTGGATCTGCTGATCTTCAAGCCAACACTTTCCAGCCTCCGTTGCCACCCCGTCAGTCTGCTCTGTACCTCGATATGCTTGCACGCAAGTGGCGCATTTAATACGTTTAATTAGGTACGCTAGACACATATCCTGCTATGTATTCTATTACATTCTCAGAATACTGCGAAAGCTCGACAGCTTCCACCCGAATATTAAACTCCTCTTGGTTTCCATGATCGTCATCATTAACAGTTTGCTCAGTTTGGCTGTGAGTGGTCAAGTTTATTCTTGTGATTGCAGAAGAACAATTAAGAATAGATATCTTCTCTAACGACATGCAGTTACCCGTCGATGTAAGTAATAATTCTGTGTGAATTAAGCATTTCTTGTAAATAGCTTCGAATAAGCGAGGTGTGGGGTTGGCATTTGAACCACCATGTGATTTCATATTAGCAAAAAAGAGTTCTATGTGATTCTGTGAAATTATGTTCATAGGTATCTTAAGGGACAATTTTCATTACAAATTAAATCTTTAAATAAACCTTTAGCACTTTCGATTGCAACACAGACACCTAGATATCCAGTAAACCGCATTGATTCTATTAATTTTACTTGATGTGTCTTCTTTCCTATTGTTATTATTGTAGTCTCACCAAAAACCTTTTGCATTCCTCAAGTCTATCAAAGATTCTAGTATGATTATCGAAATTCAAAGCTCGTTTGTATCCACCCGTGAACTCTGGAATCTAAAATATCAAATAAATCGTTTATGAGTAGGATCATTCCGGATGTCGCACCAACTCCTTGAAAGTCTGTCAATTTTAACTCTACTTCACAAAAATCTAACGCTGCAATTGAACAATTGTGTAGCTAATTTTACTTTCATTATATTCGTTTTAAAATAAATGTGTTCAGCGCGTAACTTATTGGATTTATAATTCTTCCATCCGACTTCAGATTGTGAAATTATTTAAATTTTTTTAGTATCTATTTTAATTCTTAATCAAGAATAGATGCCGATGTGTGGGCCACAGCATCCACTTAAGAACGGTTATCGCGTTACTTCTATAAATATATCACCAGCAATCTAAGAAACAAAGAGGTCGGCATTATGCAATAATCTTATCTTGTACTGATGGTATTCGAATCCAGAATCCACAATTTTATTTTAACTAAGTATTAATAACTCACAGAGACATGATAGCTCAGAAGCTAAGCCCTCGCCGTAAGTTTCGCAGTACGCGAGCTACGCGGGTTCGATCCCCGCCGGCACCAATGAAATTGGTAATTACAATTTAAAGTGCTTATTTACAATTTGCTTGGCGGCGAAGGGAAACATCGTGAGAAAACTTGCAAGTCAGAGAAATAAAAAAAAATATTTCGAAGACGTGTGAAGTTTGCCAACACGCATTGGTGCAGTGCGGCGGACATTTCCTTGCCCTACCATCCATTTATCTCAGAAATGAGAGGAAGCCTGTGCTCAGCAGTGGGACGTATAAAGGCTGTAACTTTAACTTTTTTTTTATTTTTAATAACTCACACGGTTGCCAATTTCTAAACTTTTAATCATCTTGTTTACTACATATATCTGGACTTAAATTTGTTCGGAGATCTAAACGTGTAAACCAATACTATCAAGTAAATTCAAACAATAACAACAAGACTGAACGTCCGGTGTTACCAAGATACCTCGAATATAAGCCAACCAAACCATGCTCGATGCTGTGTGTGTTGTTATTCAGTAGGTAGGTAGTCAAGTTAACGGGACCGGTGAAGGCGTTTTTAAAAGCTAAAATAAAACTAAGAGAAGCTCATGTACTCTAATAATGGCGAAATTATTTTAATACATCTTTCATGCAGACCTTATTACATTTGCTAAATTATCGGCATTTTCTGGAATCCGTTAATTTCGCTTAATTACGCACAGTTTATATTTAATTATAATTACAATACAGAAAATAATTGGTCGAATTTCATACAAAATTATCGTTCCTAAACTAACACTTTTAATGTTAATAGCACTTGCATTTTCACTGAGATTTATTTTGTTAAATTTTACTAGTTGGACCAATTGTTTAGTTTCGTCTTGATTTGTACCTTTTAAACTCACTTCACTGACACTGGGAGGTGGGAGGCTTCGAAATCTTCAATTCTGGTAGTCATTGGGTAAATTCAGTAATTTAGATCATCTGAGGAAAATTGGTGGTATTTAAAATGAATATTTCCAATTTCGCCTTTACAGAAATCAAACAGTCTATAGTGATAATGTATGTACCATATAACGGTTCATGAGTGACGTCCTTGTCGCACTTTCTGGTAAGTAGGCTATGGTTTCTCACGTATAGTATCCAGCTTTCGTGGCTTATTCGTTGGATTTTTGGTATGCAGTAGCATATCGTCGTTATTACATAGGAATCGATTATCCAAAGCAATTTGTTTACAGGCTCTCGGGACTGGCAAGTATTTTTCTTTCACCAATAGTTATGGGTATTTGGGAATAACCATTACAGTTTTGTTTGCAATAGCAATTGGCAATTAATACATTTTGAAATAACCATATGTTTTATTCCCTACTAAAGGAATCTCTAAGATAAATGTGATCTGGTTTTCTTTTATAAAAGCCTTAATCTTAATACAATTTTCTAATTTAACTAAATTATTTTCATTTACAGGATATAACAAATTTTCAGTTGTTGCGATTGATTGTAATAAATTTAACAATTCCGTAGAGTTAAAAATTGTTTGATGCAGAAGTGCAGAACACATACCTTACGGACGCTAATGCAGTTTCGATTTCTCCTAGTATTACGTTTTAGTAGTTCTAAAATACCTCAAGAACATGTCAAACATACCTAAAACATGAGTAGAGTAAATGGAGTTTTCTTCTTTTGTAATTAGGAATTTAACAGTTCTTTCAATTCTCTTTAAGCGTTCATCTAAAATTAAAGTATTGTTATGTAAGTTTTCTGTACTGTTGATCAAACTATCCAAGATTATTTTAATTCTCTTATCCGACACTATCTGCTTATCGTTTAGTTTAGAAATCAATGTCAATCAGATGACATCATCATGCCTCTTTTAAATCTTTTCGATGGCACAAGTTGCCGAAATTTTTCTATAGTTGCGTCTCTTAAATACCTTACATGTGTTCAAATAGCTAAAAATTCATGAATATATGATTTATTAACATCTATCAACGCAACGAATTCGTCATAATTTAATACACTAAAATCTAAATCATTACATATACCTTCTAAGTTTAATATTTTAATAATAAGCCAATTGTCTATTTGCAAGGAGACACGACCTAGTTTGACACGCAGAATTCCTGGGTTTTTTCAAGTTGAAGGGCCCATCCTTTCTAAACCATCGTCAGAATTATTATACACCACCTGTGGCGGACGTTTAATGTTTTTAATTGGCACTGAAATATTTCTATTACCAATTCTATCAGGAACTATATTTCTTTCTATATGACCACTAACGACAGCTTTCCTATATAGCGGTTTAACTTTACTTCTTCTAGTGTTAGATTCCTTGGCGTAACATCTCCTATTCTAAAACGTCTATCTGTTTCACCGCCCTTTTGTTCCCTTCCCTTATCCTTTTTCTCAAACATTTTATCTGATATGTAAGTATACAGATGTCTCATACGTTCAGCATGATCTTTTAATAGTTGTTGGTTGTAACATTTCTCGAAATTCGCGGCAAACGTTGAATTAGGATCGGTATGGCCGAAAACGATTTCGAAAGGAGTAAGGCCGGTTGTACTGTGTATGATGTGGTTATAAGCCATAATTGAGGAACACATTATAGCAGCTGCGTCTGTACTCTTTCGTTCGTATTTCGCTAATCTGTATATCACTATAATTGTGGAGTGGAATCTCTCTATTATGCCTGTTGAATTTGGGTTATTCGGAGTAGTAATGTGTAGTAGTATGTTATACAAGTTATAAGATCCTTAATGAATGAAATGATGATAATAATGATGTCATTATTAAACTCACTACCGGGATAATAAGTTATTTCTTTAGGTGTTCCATATATTGAAAAATATTTAATAAGCGCTCTTACGATTTCCGGTGCGGATCTATTTGGGATTTCGATAGCTTGTCCTAACTTACTAAATGCGTCAACCAAAGTTAGGTTATAAACGGATTCAATTGAAAAAAGGTCCATGAAAACTTCTTCTTGCATTTTGGGTTTGAGTTAATTGAAGTAATGGTTTAATGGGTTTATTTTTCATACTTCATATTTCTGCATCCATCACAAATATCAAGTACTGCAGCAATCGTCTCTTGCATGTTCTTCCAATATTAATTTCTTTTAATTCTACTCATTGTTTCCTTTATTCCTCTGTGACACGTCTTTTGCTTATGATGTTGCAGTATGATTTCTTTTTGTTCTCTCTCGTCTTCTACATATAGGGTATTTTTGGAACGCTCCCGAAAACTAAGACAGGCGACAGCACCAAGTATACCTTTGATCATGGGTCACAAATAAATTCGATCCTGATGAAAAAAAAAATCATATTTTTACAACGTTTTATTAGCTTTATTCACGCGGCATCATGTTAGTACAGCTAAATGAAACGATAATTTCATAAAAAAAAATCATGAAAATACTGAAACATAAGACCAGCAGTGGAAACTGAATTGATATAACCTGACTATAGGAGGTTAATGTACGCGCGAACGGAGAAAAAAGAACGCTGGCCTTGAACTTGGGCACTGAGCGATTTATCACATATTGGTACGAAGGGGGCGCGACGGGGGAACAATCCGCCAGTATTACTGTGCCTGCATGCTATTGGTTCCCGCGTTTTGTTCGCTCCAAAAAATACAGTCGCATACACAGCTTACTTTGCGACTCGCGACGATGTTTTAAAAAGGAAGGCAAGAAAAATTATTTATATCTATTGTTTTATGACTAAAATAGTGAACGAAAATGTAAATATGATAGGAGAAGGTGAATGGGGAAAATTGTGCAGTAAAGTTAAAAGTGTTGAGGAAGAATACCGAAAAAATTACCATGTGATCGACCTGATGACGGAAGCTCAAGCGAAGATGAAAGTGATGATGAAGTAGCATCCAGTAACACCAACACACCATCAACATCTGGCTTCCATGTGATCCAAGACGTCATAATGGACGGCGTGTCACCCTTAGCTTAAGTTTTCTTGTTACAAACTACTTTATATTTTACGATAGAAATAACAAATAATGCTCAATTAAACATTATCCATTTTTAATTCCAACCTTTTCTAAAGTTCTAAGTAGCTAGTAAAACACCTATTATGATTCTACAATAAAACAATTAATTACTATAATATTATAAAACAATAGCCCAATACCATGTAGTACTTTAGAACGCGACTGTACCCACACTCCCTCCGCTGTCGATCTGTATCTAGCTCGGTACGAAACAATGCTGCGGTCAAGAAAAAGGGCGCATCTAACAATTTTTGAATAAATGAGTTAAATATACCATTCGACTCATGATAAGAAGGCGCATCTACTAAACTTTTTTAATATTCACAAATATCAATATTTTAGAAATTATCGTAAGAATTTTAGACGTAACTGTTGATCACAGATGACATTTTTTTAGAAGAAAAGACTTATACAAATTCAACATAAAAGAAAAGACCTATTTAACCAGTTGCTACGTTATCTTTAACAATGTTTGCATCGATTACTTAAATTTCAATTATTCTTGTCTTATTATTCTATATCTTATTATTAAGAGCTTATATCTTATTATTAAGAGCTGGTGTTTCACATGTGGTCCCATATAAATTTGATCGAGGTCAGACCAATAGTTTTTGAGTTATCCTTAATTATTTATATTAAAGTTGGTTGTACAAAATTTTTAATTATTATCGTAGTAAGTCTTGTATGATATCCCCTTTAAAATCATTACTCAAGAGTTGCGGGTTGTTATTTTTTGTGTCTCACTACCAATGCTTTTCATTAGAAATTTACTAAGAAAAAAGTAGTAAATTACTATTAGCGTCCTTTCAACTTCAAATGACCTTTCCAAAATATGTAAAAATGTTAAATGAATGGCAGTTTTTTTATTTATTAGTTTGGAAAGACGCAAATAGTTATACGCGTCTTTCCTTCGATGTTTTTGTGTTGCCAGGTGTATTTTTTAAGCTAAGATGAAAAAGAAAATTCGTTTTATTTAAAAAAATAAACAAATTATCCAAAAAATAAGTTCATCCTTAAAATCTTCATGTCTCTACGTATATATTTCAATTTTCATATAGATACCTTTTAATATACTTTAGATACAGGGTCTGAAAGAAAAATTCATCAATTTATTTTTTATTTCCATTTTACGTTTTTGTTAGTTGCGTCCTTCTTTATTATGACGGCAGAATGTAACCCGGCCGGCTCGTGTCGCCTCACGCTGTGACGCAGTAGGTTTCAGTTTTGTCGGGGTTCGTTATTAATTGTAGTTTTTGAACCAGTTCCGTGTTGATTTTGAACACGCGTGCGCGAGCGACAGCTCAATCGTTTTGTTTATTAAATTGTTATTACTTGTGATTACGTGTTGGTATTATTCTTGTTGTTACGTTTTTTGTTTTAATAATGCTTAACGCGTACGTTTATAGTGATTGTGAATACGGCAACATATTAGGTATCCGAATCTAGGTACACGAAGTATCGCTAAATAAATTGTTAAGACGTCGGGATGGAACAAGTGTGTCATACTATGCAGTGCACAAAGTCTTGAAGCGTAACCGAATGCGCCCATACAAATTGCACAAAGTGCAAGCTTTAGTTCCCGGCGATCACGACCGCCGACGAGTTTTCTGCCGTTGGTTATTATACCAGCAACAACGAGTGCCTGGTTCCATTGAGCACATTATCTGGAAGGATGAGTCGACATTTACCAGAAACGGCCTGTGGAACCGAAGAAATACACACGTGTATTCAGAGGTTAACCCGAACGCTGTTCGACAAACTGGGCACCAAACCCGATGGTCGGTTTTTTTTTATAGGATAACGTATGGGCAGGTTTATTTAAGGATCGCATGCTGGGACCAGTGTTTGTGCCACAGCGACTGAACGGACAGCGATACCTAAACTTTATAAATGAACAGTTGGTTGACATTTTAGACGACCTAACGTTGGCTGAATATCGCCGCACATGGTTCCAGCATGATGGTGCCCCTCCACATGTGGGGTTCGTCCGTGAGCGCCTCAATGAGCTATTTGATGATCGCTGGATCGGCAGACTAGGACCACACGCTTGGCCACCTCGCTCACCAGATCTGACCCCGTTAGACTTCTTTTTGTGGGGTATGTGAAAGAAACGGTTTTTAATCGTGAGTGTGATAGTGCTGATGAAATGCGCCAAAGGATCGTGGATGCTTTCGAGAAACTACGTAGGGACTGTGTCGAAGACCACACGATGATGCCCCGCCTGCACAAAATATACCTTGAAATGAATGAAGCACAATTTGAGCCGCATCTCATAAGACCACGGAGGATTTAGAGCGGTAAGCTGTTTTATAACTATTTTTTTTAAATAACTTAGTACTGGACTAATCTGAATAGGTACATAACTGAATACATGAGAATAATAAACATACCTACACGATGAATAAAAACGCATGACTCCAACCTTGGTTATATTTCATTTAAGTATTTTTTCATTAGCGGGGAATCGAACCAGTTATTTGGGTTATTTAACCTGTAAATTCGGATTAAAGTGGCTATGTGGAGACAAGCACAGTGGCAAAATAGTAGGTTAAGTAGATAAGTTAGGTATTTAGACAAGTGTTGTAAATTATTAGGTATTGTGGTATGGCCCGCTAGTTGCGGGCCGCGCGAATTTGCGTTCGCGCGTACATTGACCTTTAGTCAGGTGATATCAATTCAGTCATTCCACTGCTGGTTTTATGTTTCAGTATTTTCATGATATTTTTTATGATATTGTCGTTTCATTTAGCTGTACTAACATGATGACGCGTGAATAAAGCTAATAAAACGTTGTAAAAAGATGATTTTTTTTTCATCAGGATCGAATTTATTTGTTACCCATGATCAAAGGTATACTTGGTGCTGTCGCCTGTCTTAGTTTTCGGGAGCGTTCCAAAAATACCCTGTATTTATATACGCTCTGTACATTGAATGAATTCTGCCATTCCCTTTTTACATAGGTGTATAATAATTTTAGAGAATTCTTTTTTATGCAGAATGTTTCCCAAATAAATATAATATTTAATCTTGGGCTTAATGTTCTTTTAAGGAATTTTGTTTGAAATGGGCTCTTTTAAGAAATTTTTAATAAGATCTTCATTCTTAAGTGGAGCAAAAACTACTAGAACCTTTTGTTTATCCCTGGATAAATTTCTCACTTGTACCTCATTTTTATACCAGTTATAAACTAAAATTTGAATGAATGAATGAAATATACTTTATTGTACACTAGGTATACATATGAGAGAGAAAAAAAAACATAAATTATTTAAAGGTACAATTGGTGACCTTATCGGTTTTGTTTGGCTTTGAGTCAATGGCCTCTTTTAATATCGAAATACCATTAGATTTCGGATTTTGTCCATAATGCACTGTTATTATACTACTATCAGTAGATATAGGTGGTAACGGATAGTTCGTATTAGTTTCTAACTAGTCGATCGGTACAGTGATGGATGTGTCAGTTACAGATATTGTCTTAGAGTCGTCCTTGTTTTCAGTCGCCAAGTCCACAATTTGGTCAGTTAATTATGTCAGATATTTTTGTAGTTTTTGTTGTTTAGGGTCCAGGTTTACTTCCAATTATTGTGAGTCATCAGAGTCTATGGCATTTAGTTTATCCGAAAGAGGGCATTACTATTTTGTTTTCCGTTTTTGTATACAATATCCAAATTGTCCTCTTGAAGACGTATCCGCCAACGGGTCAACTTACTGTTCGGTTCTTTGAGCGTATAAAGCCAAGCTAGTGGTCTATATTCGGTATATACATATGGTGAACTTACGCCCGCAAATGTATAGTCTAAAATATTTTACGGCCCATATTATGGCGAATAGTTCACGTTCTATTGTACTAAATCTGGTCTCAGTGTCGCTGAGAGTTCTACTGGCGTAGGTAATGGGCTTATCAGATCCTAATGTCCCCTGCGATAAGACCGCACCTAAAGCAATAGTAGAAGCAATAACTATAATGTTTGTCTGGGTATGGGTATTGGAGTAAAGGTACATTAGTCAGAAGTTACTTATACTTCTGAAATGCATCAATATATTTTTGATATTCTACAATTTTATTACTTTCTTTAGGCATACTATAAGAGCCTGAGTGATTTTGGCGAAATCTTTTACAAAGCCTCTGTAATAACCAATCAATCCTAAGAAACTCTTGATCTCGTTAGTTCTCCTTGGTAATGGGTAGCTTAATACAGTTTGGTTTAAGTCCGTCTTTAGTAATAGCGTGCCCTAGGTATAGCACTTCTTTTCTCAAGAATTCTGATATGTTCTGTATTTTTAAATTAGTCGATCTCAAACTGTCAAAACTGTCCTTAATTTTTGTAAATGTTCTTGGAGGCTACTCGAGAAAATAATTATGTCATCAAGATAGACAAGGCAATGAATTCTTTGTAAGCCTCTTAGGATGTTATCCATGGCTCTTTGGAAGGTGGCTGGAGCCGTCTTTAAGCCAAAGGGCATTCTAAGGAATTCATAGTGTCCGTTCTCTGTACTGAATACCGTTTTTTGTCTATCTGACTCGTTGATCTCAATTTAGTGGTACCCACTAGCTAATTTCAAGGTTGACAAGTAAGTACTCTTACTCAGTTTAAAAAAAGTTTAAAAATGTCAGTGATATTGGGTAAAGAGTACTAATAGTCCACAGTTATGTCCTATACTTCATTTCACCAGATGCATCTCTCTTTATAGGAGCTAAATGGACTGGGGCTGACCAAGGGGAAAAGGATTCCTGAATTACATTATTATTTAGTAGTTTCTGTACTTGGTTTTTTATTTCATGTGCTTCAGCGGGAGGTTGCCTATAGGTTTTGATATAGATAGGGTCTTCGTTGTTTGTACTAATATAGTGTTTGACTTTATTAGCAAACGATATTCTCTACAAAAGTGCTATATCGATTTTTGCTCTTTTTCCGGTTTTTTAGGTGTTCTAAGCGTAATTTCTCTAAATTTTGCTCTAATATTTTATCTACTTCAATATCTGATATATCTGTAATATGATTAAGTTCACACCTAGTCACTTTACTTTCTTCGTATAATTCTATATACAATGGTCTTTTAATAGTTAATTTTATCGGTATATCTAAAGTATTCTGGATTACTGTAGACGTATAACCATCCTTACATCTCACTAACGCACAGTCATTCGCACACCCTTACAAAATTCCTTATAATCGATTACCCGAATATAAATTTGTTGCTAGTTTGACTCTCTGCTCGGAACGGGGAGATAACTCAAAAACGTAAGAAGATTTACTATGTATTATAGTTATTACGGTTGTTTTACTTCTAAGAATGTCGTTTTTCAAATCTATTATCCCATCGTACCTAGAGTCGACATTGTAAATGTATAGTTTATGAATATCGTTACCATTGAAAATTGGTAAAGACGGGATTTGAATAACTTGATTATGTCTGCTTGATGCATGTGTGCTTATGACTTCGAATGGTTCGTGACTCATGTACTCTTGAAAGTACTTATGAGCTTTTGATGGACTAATAAATGATCGCGTACTACCTGTATCAATCATAAATTTAGAATCGATTTCCGGTATGTATAAATAAATGGCAATCTCAAATTAGTATTACAATTTAACTCTATTTTTTCGTAGACCTTTCTGAGGCTTCGCCTTGAAAATCCTCTTCATCCATATTGGTTGGTTGGGACGCCATATGGTAATTCAGGAATTATTGTCGGATATTCATTTTCATAATAATTGAGCTTGGGAACATTAAGGCCATTGCTTGGGTACTCCTCATAGCGGCAGTTATCATAAGAAATTGGGTACACATCGCCGCACGCATTATCGTAATAAGTATTATGAAGGTCGAGTTCATTTAACTGAAAGCCTTGTTATAGTCATAATCGCTTTGTTCCCATAGTGCAACCTCTTATCGCATCGTTATTGCATGGACGCGCTTACTTATCTAGTTATTCCTAGTATTTCTTTATGTAGCTAGTTATTAAGTTTAAGTATACTTAAATATAAGTTTCACAGTTTATGTAATACCAGATAACGTTATATCGTAAGAGGTCTAATTGCAAAATAACAAAACTATATCATATGAGATAATTTGGATTTGCTCTTCACTTGACAAATTTATATTGGTTCACAGGATCGCCTCGCGGCACGAACGCGGAAAGCGATATTATACGAATTATTTCGCGGACGGCGCAAGCAAATGGCGATCCTACCGGCTGCACCAGTCAAATTAACGGGAGCGGTGGAGGCGTTTTTAAAAAGTAAAATAAAACTAAGAGATGTCCGTACATAAGCTTATGTACTCTAATAATGGCAAACTTATTCTAATACATCTTTCATGCAGCATGCATGTTATTACATTTGCTTACTCAAGTGTCGCGACATAGACCACACACAGGGTGCAAGGTCAGCAATAGCATTCATGCACGTACTTGTATCACTCGTGTGTGGCGTTGAATCCATGACTAGGTACCTCAACCACACATAGGCGAACTATATAGAAGTTCTGTAGAAGCGTGGCCTTCCTCCAGTCGAGCTAACATGCTGCATGCTGAAGCTTTAATACAACTATATAGCGTGGCCCCACTACGTATAAAATTTAAACTTGGGGTCTACGCTGTTGTTCGGAATTACTTACGGGGTGCATGAAGATCATCAATTGTTTCCCCGCTTACGTTTGAGCAAGAAGGGTATTTAAATAAACAAATTAGAATAATAATAAGTACATAAAATATTATGTCCATTGTTTTTATATTATTAAAGTGGAAAACGAACTACCATTTCATCGGATGGAAAGTTGCTAGTGGTGGTAGCCCAAGGGCACCTGAAGCTAAAATTCAACATAGAATGCTATAGATGTGTAGTCACCATTGTTGTCTATGATAGCATATGTTACAGCCTGTAAGCTTTTAAGTCAGAATACGTCTACCTGTATAAAAAGAGCCAAAGTGTTGCCTGCCTTAAAATATATTTTAATAATAAGAAAAACATATTGTATTGTTTTTAAATATACATGCGTGAAAGGTAATTTTAATGGCATAGCAAAGTCTGCGTACCGTTTCGATGCGGTCAAAGCTTGTCGTCCTTGATAACTTAAGTACACCAGCAAAATGTAGTGTTTCGCGCACCGTTAAAGCACCAATGAGAGTTGCATGTTGCGCTACTAAGACTGCATTACTACCAACCCCTTGAATAGAGCCCTTTACACCTCGCTTTCTGAAATAAAAAGTTAAATGTCCTATGGGCTAGTTTAAATTATGACATACAAATTCAATTAATGAAATTAAGTATCGAAGTCGATTGTGTTGTGAAATGTGAAATTTTTATAAAAGTTATCATTAAGGTTAACTTTACGCCACGGGCAGGTAAAGTTATAATATGATGCTATAGCTATGGATATGTATTGAGAAATCATTTTGGTTCTGCGGTGTAGATGAGTACGTAGATTACAAGATTTGATACATTATTAGGCGCAGACTAATAAAAGGGATAAGTGTTATATTTAAAAAAATAACACAATTATAAAGACTTTGATAAGATACTTTCGCTTTTGTACATCATCATCATTACAGCCCTTCACAAGTCCACTGCTGAACATAGACCTCCCCCAAGGAATGCCACAAAGCACGGTCCTGTGCCACCTTCATCCATCGCCTTCTTGCATGTCTTATCAGGTCATCACTCCATCTAGTGCAGGGCTGCCCTAAACTTTGCTTACCGGTACGAAGGTACCACTCGAGAACCTTTCTTCCCCATCAGTTGTCGGTTCTTCGAGTTATATGGCTGGCCCATTGCCACTTCAGCTTGTTAATCCGTTGGGATATGTCAGTTACTCTGGTTCTACTCCGGTAATTCTCATTTGTAAGTTTATCACGCTGAGAAATCTCGAGCATAGCTCTCTCCATGGCTCACTGAGCGATCTTGAGCTTCCTCATACGGCCAGCAGTGAAGGACCACGTATCACATCCATAAGTCATCACTAGCATCACGCACTGGTTGTACAATCTTGTTTTCAAGTTTGGAGTTGAGAAACTGAAATCACTGGCACAAACACATTGTTCCTAGTGTTTGCAGAGTGTATAATTATGGTGTTCTTAAAAATAAACAAACAATGACGGAAGTGTTAAAATAATAGTGTACTTGAAAAGGTCGCATAGCGACTTACCGAGGCCCCGATTTTATAGACTATCCGTATTGCCTGCTTTTGCAAACTGCGTAGCGATGTAGCTTTACTACAAAGCTATTATTATAGTAATTATTAAACGTGTATATCTTTATACGAGTATATAAAAATTACGTGCCTCGTTGTTTGTCCGCGATAGACTCCTAAAGTACTGAACTGATTTCAATGAAGTTTTGCACACCGTGTGCATTTTGATCCAAGTTGAGAGATAGGATAGTTTTTATCCCGATAAATGACCCTCAAACTCTTTTATTGCGAATTTAAGGATTTTTATAGGAAGGGTCGTTGGAAAGGGCAGAACAACGTCTGCCTGGGGACCTAGTATACTATAGAATCTTACGTGTGTGTTACAAAAGATTCAAGTAATATTGTGAGGGAAAGTGATATAATTATAATATAATTAGGAATAATTTATAATTAATATATAAAATTTCTTGAAGTTAACTGGTTTTGAAGGTCTGATCTGTTTTGTTATATACAAAATTATTTTCCTTTAGTATCCAAAAATTTTGGTGGTTCTTAATTACACTATTTAGTGTGTTTGCGCCAAATATTACCACTAAACATTTCCTGTGACTAATGACACAAAATTTAAAGTGATAAAATTAATTGGAACATTCTCTTACTTAGATACTGAACACAACAAATTGTATCATTTAAACTGTACGAATTATAATACGAAATGAATACGAATTGTTATTCTTATTATTCTTAACTTATTTTTTATTCTTCATATAATATATTATATTCTTTATATTTTTCGATGTTATACAAGGGTATTTTCGTTCTGTCATCTTTTTTATTGTGAATATCTACGCACATCCACTTCGCGGGCTGGAAAGATGGCTTATGTCAAACTTTCACTAATAGATGTCCATAGTATTTCATCTTTACCGCATATTGACAGGGACACAGGAACGCGCTTGCACTCATTCGCCATTAGCCTCACCAATGCCAGCTGCCCCTCTTTAGAAGCCTTTCTACTTCTTCTTAGCAAGGCGAATCTTCTTATACGACAGGGATTAGGAAAAAGAACATCATCTTTTCAAAGAGAGAGAGAGGGAGAGAGAGAGAGAGAGTGTAATAATTTGCCTTTTCGTCATAATACAATAAGCGGGTGCGTTTAAGGTGACAGCGCAAGGGTAACCCGCAAAATTCAAATTTTCTTACGTTTTTTTGCTATTTGTAAGTCAGTATCAGGTTGTATGTTTAACAAAATATGATTCGCGACCGTAACGACTATGTATTTACAGAATTATAATCATTATAATCATCAATACAACCGTCTATGTTCGTATAATCCTATTATATGGCTATTTCCAGAAAAACTCATTCAAAGGGATTATATGAACTTAGAGGGTTGTATTGGTGATATTAATGATAATAATTTTATAAACACATACTCGTTACGGTCGCGAATCATATTTTATTAAACATACAACCTGACGCTGACCTGCAAATTCCAAAAAAACGCAAGAAAATTTGAATTTCGCGGGCCACCCTGGAGCTTTCACCTGGTAAGAGTGAGTGTAGCTATTGATAAGTTATGTGATATAGTTATTCATCTAAACTTTACCGTTAGGGGCGGTGAAAGAAGATCCATTATCCCATATCGTCCAGTGGGTGTCGTATGAAGCGACAGTAGGAAACAAACTAGGAGATGGACAGCTGCGTATTCCTAATATAACTAACATAGAAAAAAATCTGCTATTGCCATTCCGCTTGCAAAGCCTGATAACTATGGAAAATAATATTTGGGGTATTACACCTTGTGAGGCAATCAATGGCGAGGCTTAAGTTCAGCTGTGGACTTCAACAGGCAGTAATGATAATGGATAAATGAATTAAAAATTCAATTTGGGATTACATTACCACCTATGATCAAGTGGCATTACAGTAAAGCAGGCTTACAGTTAGTAAAAAATATTATTACGGTCACAATTAAACATACATACTTTCGGCCTGCTAATATTTGGAGAAGAGATGTCTTTCCGGCACCAGATGGTCCCAAGATGAAAGTGAGCCGCCCGGGTCGTAAAGCACCACAGACATTGTTAAGGATCGTTAATTCATTTTGACGGATACCACCTTTTATCTTTGGCCATGCATTACCTGAAAAAATTTGGAAAATATTGGTATTATTTCTTGAAGTTGTAAAGATAAAAACCGTATTTAATTTTAAGAGCATTTACGATCACAATATTAATTAGACAATTAGTGTCAAATATTATACTGAATAAGAAACAACTTAGATCACCTATTAAATCATTTTAAATTAATTGTATTTCCTATTAGCCTTGACCTACTAAAGAATACTTCTATTTGTTTTCCTCAAACATTTAATTTGATTATAAACGTACAGTACGTACGTATAGTACATATAATATTAATAGCTTATTAAGTCCACAACTAGTTTTTCAATGAATGTGCCAGTGCCATTCCAATCTATTCAGAATTTATGTAAGCGGAACAAGGGTTTTATTAATGCTCCCTGGAGAGAGACCAGTCTGTGAAATTTGTGTTTAGAGTAGATAAGTCATAGATTTCCTTGCAGCATTCGGTTGTCAGATTCAAGTGCGACAATGGGACAAGGCAACACTACATGAAGCAGGTGAGATTGACATTCTGAGAAATTAATAGCATGCTTCTTCTCAGGTGCACCCTAAATAAACATAATATTTATCATTAAAAAAAAAGAGAAACAAAAAAAAGAGTGACAAAGAAAATTTATGTTGCAGATGTGAACGGCAGAGTCGGGAAGGGTCGCCCTAGGCGAAAGTTTATCGACCAAATTGGCGATATATTGAAAATGGGCCAAATCAAGAGTACCGTTAACCGACGAGCGTGTATACGTAGGTATATGGATGTGGAGGAAGCGAGAGAGGTCTGTCAGGATCGTGCCAAATGGAAGTCCATAGTCTCTGCCTACCCCTCTGGGTGACAGGCGTGAGTGTTTATGTTTTTATGTTTTATTTATCATTCATTCGATAGAGTACAGTTATTAAATTTCGTAAACGAAAGCAATTTTGTAACCATTTTTTAGCTATTTTGATTTTTAATAAACTTTAATTTAAATAATTTATTTCGCCGTTCTAAGTCAAGTAGCGTTTTTTCTGTCACTCGTATTGAATTTGACAGTCCTCGCAAATATTTAGCGTCTCTAGGCGGATCTGAATCACGCGCATCGCGAGCTGATCCGGCTGTTAAGAATGCAAAAATAATCGAAAACATTTATTTTTAATTTCATGTCGAAGAATACCTTGTTCTAATTTATTACGTTCAAATGTTGTAAAGCAAGTAATTACAAATGTTTTCATTATTTTGTTATTCAATTGTTTAGCTATTATCACATTTTACCTTGCATTAGAAATTCTTGGTGGGATGCGATGTAATATATAGGTACCTTATTTTCGTCAACAACTATAATACATATGTAAAACACCGACTGAAAATCAAATATTTATTGATAGTTATTTTTTTTAATTCATTGAACATTTTTAAGATTGTGTTGAAGATTCAGTGGTAAAAAAGTACGGAAGTGAAAGTTGGGTATGGCAGAAGAAACACGAAAGCAGAATAAATGCAGTTGAGATTAGAGCGTTAAGAAGTATGATAGGAGTTAAACTGAGTGACAGGATAAGAAATAGTGAGATAAGGAAACGTTGTGGTCTGAAATAAGGTGTAGTGACAAAAAATGAGAAAGGTATGCTGAGATGGTTTGGCCATGTCGAGAGAATGAATGAAGAACGATTGACGAAAAAAGTGTATAAGGCGAGTGTGAATAAAAGTGCTATACCATACGGTATATACGGCTATATTGTTTTTCAGATCCACTGGATTATTATGGATATTGTTTTTTTACCAGTGGATCTTCAACACAATTTTATAAATGTTCAATGAATTAAAAAAAATAACTATCAATAAATATTTGATTTTCAGTCGGTGTTTTACATTTGAAGATCAGTTATGAAGAGCCATTAATGGGACATTTTGCAAAAGCGAAACCTATCCCCTACCTAATTTTTACGTCGTTTTATCACCAATAATCTTGGTTTTGGATAAAAAAAAAAACCTTGTCAGTTTCAAAGAAACATGACTATTATATTACACATTAAAAGAAATGCACGTTATTACAAGATATCTATGCTAAAAGTTCTTGGTGACTATCTCAATAATCCTAAAACTCGTGTTAAAATCGGCTCAATCACTAGTTCTGAGGCTACTGTTCCTTATGGTGTCCCGCAGGGCAGTGTGTTGGGTCCCACTTTGCTCTTGGCCTACATTAATAGCTTGTGTAATATGCAGATAGAAGGTGGTGACATCCTCTCATATGCGGATGATACAGCTATTGTTTTCTCTGACGATGATTGGGAGCAACTTAAAAATCGTGTGGAGACTGGCTTAGTAAAATTAGGACCCTGGTTAAACAAAAACCTACTCACTTTTAACGTACTTAAAACTAACTATATATGTTTTACCAAATACAACAACGCGCAGCCTCCAGATAACTTTAATATTAAGCTACATTATTGTAATAATCATTGGGTCTCGGATTGCTCTTGTCTTGAGTTAAAAAAGGTTTTTAACACGAGATACCTTGGGGTAATGTTGAATCAGAGATTGTCCTGGCATCAGTTTATAGAGCAACTCACAAGCAGAGTTAGGAAATTAATCTGGTCATTTAAGACCCTGCGACACGTAGCTCGACTGGACCTTCTACGTAAAATCTACCGCGCACTTGCCGAATCAGTTATTACCTACTGCATATCAGTTTGGGGAGGCGCGACAAAAACTAGTTCCTTGAAGCTGGAAAGAACACAAAGGGCTCTTCTGAAAGTAATGTTCTTCCTACCATATAGATCCCCAACTGATAACTTAAATTTGAAAAGTGGTATCTTATCTGTAAGAAAGCTGTACCTACTGCGCATTGTCACGAAAAAGCACAAGTCGATTTCATATGACCCAAGATAAAGCAATCGTAGGACGATCGTTAATGTTGTTCCGCAGCCCCGGGTTAGATCGGTATTTCCAAAGAGGCAATATAACAGTCAGTCTGCTTACAAATATAATAAACTTATCAAAAAACTAAATATTTACTCTCTAGCATATCTTGAATGTAAAAAGACATGAGCTACTAATACGATACAAATAAATACGATTCTACAAATATAATTAAAACTTTTACGTACTTAAAGCTTAAACACTTGATAGCTCGTGATGCCTACTGGACGAAGCTACAGCGCTACACCGTACAATGTAAGTCAAGATGCTTAACTGCGACATAACTGTGAGTCTTAGATTATTAATCATCGCATTATAAGTCATCGCGCGCTCTGCGATGACTTATCAATAATCTAAGCTGCCAGTGATGCACAAGCAGAATAGGCATATCACTTATATACTTGTCTCCTCCGCAGTCTATTAATCTTTGCACTTTTTTAAGTAATACAGAATGTAGTCGCTAGACGGTGTTGACGTCAGCTAAAATCTCTGCGTTCGCCATTTCGTCAAGGTCATTCAGGCTTCTCGCATACTTCTCGTATACTGCCTTGTAGCGTAGAAGTAATCGGGTTATATATGAATTAGCAGCTAGATCGAACCACAAAATTAAATATTGACGCACGTAACAAAATCTAAAGAAATTAGGGTTATTTTTCAATAACCGGCCAAATTTGTAGGGAAGGTTCAAAATAAGTAATATAGGCATTTGGTGAAAAAAAATAAAAAAAATAAAATCTCAACCATTCTGTCCTTTTTACCTTTTAAATTCAAAATGCGTGGTAATGCATTATTTTAACTGATTGTCTACAATTTTAGTACGCATGCAAACATTCGTAAGGGTCCATCGGTCGCGGTCGGTAAAACCATTGTAAATTGAGCAAATTCGCACACAGAGGAGCACGCACTCAATGGCAGCGTTGGACTCAGTGGAGAGACGTGCTAAGAGCCACATTGGTGACCTTGATTTGGTTAAAACCAATCTTGTCAGCCTCGAGCACATGCGCAGAGTAGCCAGTCTCTCAGTATTCTATAGGATGCATTTCGGTGAGAGTGCGCAGGATTTACACGCTTTAATTCCTCCCTCTCCTTTCCACACCGGAAAACCAGGCGGTCGGCGTATCTTCACCCGTTTGTTGTCGATATTCCACGCATTAGAACTAAACGGTTTGCTTTGTCTTTTGTAATGCGTACAGCAAAGGAGTGGAATAATTTGCCGGCATCTATCTTTCCGTCCGAATACAATCTGGGCGTCTTCAAGGCAAGAGTGAATAGGCTTTTGTTACGCTAAGACAGTGCGATTTACCATCTAGGGCTGCATCACCACTTACCACCAGGTGGGGTTCTAGTCAAGCACTGGCTTATAATAAGTAAAAAAAATACATAGTTATTGCCCATAAATCATATTCAATTTGGGATAATGTCAAATAAAAGTAGAAGTCTTATTTACTCGTATCTTTTCTATGTTAAATGATCCATCAACTCCTTCTTATCTCAAGGACAAATTCTACTACCATTCCTCAACGCATGATAGAACTTTGCGCTCCTCGTCTAATTACAAAATAAGTTTCCCACAACTTTTCACGAATTTCATTGGTAAATCCTTTACAATTCAGGTTACTTCTCTGTAATTCTTTAACAAAGACATTACAATAATACTTAATAAGACTGCCTTTAAAATGTTGGTACATGAATACTTTTTAATGATCTCAGATGTTAGTTAATATGGAAAATGTTATCATTTAAATACCGTCGTTGTCAGTTTATTTATAAGTTTTTTTTTAATAGGAAAGAGTGACAAATAAGCACACAGTCCACCTGATGGTAAGTGGTTGCTGTGGTCCATAGACATCTACATTTATCCTATATCATAATCATTTATCGTTTGCGAATCAAAATGCAGATGCGTTGTTACCCGTGAGGACTAAGATGGAATGCCTCTTTTCCAGTAAAATGGGTCTCCGGTTCTCTACACTCACCATACGAAACACAGCAGCGTTAAGCTGCTATTTTACGCTGGTATTCTGTGAGAGCGTGGTCCTTCCCCGGACTAGTCGACTCATTCGTGCTACAAATATACTATTAATATAGCTGCAGCATGGCTCTACCACGTAGTTTAAGTTATGTATTCTTTTAATTTTTTGGCCACTTACCATATAGGAATAAGGGCACTATAATTACATTTGAAATATCACATAGACTACTTGACAAATAAGAAGATTTTCTTGACATTGGCCTTTAAACGTCCATGGAATTTTTCGAAACAACATTATTGAACATGACGTACCTACACCTTAAAATACTCGTAACTTGTACTTATTTATATTACGAAAAAAAAATAGTAGCAAACAAATGTAACAAATGTACAAATTTTTTAGAATGTTTATGCCTAGATTATAACTAGAGGATAAAAAGACATCCCCATTTATTTAATGGTAATGTAGTCGATAAAAGCCCCAATTAATTCAGTGTATGAGAATTTTGAAATTTTGAAGATACAGTTTAATATATAATGATTTTTACCAGTGTGAGACCTCCATTTTTAAGATTCCGTACCCGAAGGGTAACCAGTGGGACCCTATTACTAAGCCTCCGCTGTACGTCCGTCCGTCTGTCAGTCAGCGGGCTGTATCTCATGATCCGTAATAGGTAGACGGTTGCAATTTTCACAGAATATATATTTCTGTTGCCGCTATAACAACAAATAATAAAAGTTAAAAAGTTAAAAATTAAAAGGGGCTCTCCTACTAGAAACCTGTATTACGATGGTACGGAACCCTTAATGCGCGAGTCCGACTCGCACTTGGCCAGTTTTTTCGCACACATATTTTATACGAATCAGTAATGAACAGCGCAGATTTTCTTATACCTCTGTTACCTTGACACCTTCAGTTCGGTTCCCTCTATTCAACTTCATACTTCCGTCATTCCTACGTCCTTTTTTTGGTGTAGGTACATTGTACACCATTGTTAGCGTGCAGAAAAAATTGCAAATAAATTGTAATTGGGAGTTTTTTTTTAATCATAATATGCAACTTTTTTTAATGTAGTTGGTATATGAAATTGTAAAATACTTGAGCTTAGACTCGGACCGCCTATTTACATCCCATGACTGGGCACTGGTCTCCTCTCATTTCTGAGAGGGTTATGTAATAACTAATGCTCCTGCTGGCGTTGTCTCTCTCATCAATCATTTTTACTTGCGATTGTTGTCACTTGGTGAAACTTCAACGTAATTTTTGTGATTAGGAAAAACACTTGTACTAGTTTCACTTTGATGACGTTGTAAGGCAAAGGCGGTTAGTTAATTAGTATAATAATACCAAGTTTTTATAATCAGGTTTAAACAAGACTCTGTTACTACTTTAGAATAATTAAATACTTAAGGTAAACTTACTTTGAGGTTTCAATAAAGAAGTCACGTGGAAAATATGCGAATTGCGAACTAGAATTGAAATACTTTAGTAATTGTTCGATGGTTCTGAGATTCAAAGTATGAAAATTGCCAGCAAATGTCAAATTTAGCAAAAACATTGACATTGATATCTTTGTTTTTCGAGAAGGGAGCTATAGGAGCAATTTATAACTACTCTTATGCGAGTTCCTTAAAGAAAAATTTTAAGAAATAAATATAGGTATGCCAACTTTGGCCGTTTTGTATATTAACAAAAAAAACTTTACTGGAAACGAAGCATTATATCTTAGTCCTCACGGGTGACAATGCATCAGCATTTTGATTCGTAGTTGAGGATGGATGTAGATGTCTATGGGCCACAGCATCCACTTACCATCAGGTGTACTGTATGCTCGCTTGTCACCCTTATTTTATAAAAAATGATTATTATTAATTATTATTGTAAATTAATATTTTAACAAAGTTGGCTTCGGTTCCTTGCTGGTATTTACCAGGGCTTCTGATAAATTCCGATAAAAGCATAAATGACTTTCAATTCTTGTAAGATTAAAATAATTAGAAGTCTATCGAACAAAAATATTCTATTCTATTCTAATGTGACGCCGCGGTTAAGTGACGTTTTTCGTGACAAAGACTCATCTTTAAACCGAAAAATATTAATTAACGTTTTATAATAAGACCGAATCTGTTTCATGAGTATTATTCGGTAGAAGACAAGAAATAAATTTAATAATTTTTTTCGTGTACATTGTATTTTGGTAGTGTAGAATGTAGATAGATAAGAGGCAATGATAATTTATCACTTCGTACTGAACTTTACACTATTAAGAGGAATCTTGCTACGATAAACAATTATTTAATTCTATAACAATTTACTGTGTAGATCCTCTGCGCGTATTTGTAACTTGTAGATGTTTGATTATAACGTATTTTGGTTAATAATTTTTGTGGGAATTTTTTATAGCCAATATTTACTACCCACTGTCACGTGCTCGGTGTTACAGGAAAACATTTGCGAGGGAACATGAACTTCCGAGAAATAAAAAATATTTCGAGGACACGGTAAATTCCATCAACACACATTTAGCCAGCACAATGGATCCTTCCCTGTTCTAAAACCTTCTCAGTTATGATAGGTGGCCTGTTACTAGACTTATATACTGATTTACTTTTATTTACTTAATTAATAATTCGTAACAATATGTGTGGACAAAACATGCATTTAAGTAAGTAGATGAGATATTTCTTTTTCAAATTCATTCCCGTGTTATTGAATTAAGTAATAAATATATTAGTATTATATATTTTAGGTAATTAATGTAGTTAATTATAGTTAGTATCCTTTATTGCAATCGAGTTAGAAGTTAATCGACGGTTTCAACTCGGCTAGACAGCGTTCCGAAGATTACAACACGTCTCCTCGTCAAGACGTGGTCTTTCACTGCCGATCGTACGAAGAAGCTTATGGTTGCTCTGAGAGTTATAGAGAGAGCTCTGCTTGGAGTTCCAATGTATGAAAGTGACGATTCGTGATGATGATATCTACATGCATGTGACATGCGAGGGGCTTTGATGATAATAATGATGAGTAATGAACCTTTCTGACATTATATTTATGACCATAATTAATTTTTATATATATTACATCATGGATTATGTTTCCGGCAATAAGAGATGCCCATGTACAGCAGTGGAATGTTACTGTTTGATAAGGAGGAAAAAGATCTTTTTTTTTCTAGATTAATTCGTAAACTATAACGCACACTACGTGAGAGCATTGGGTCTCATGCTGTGTGCAATTATATGATCACTGTTAGAAAATGCTTCGCTGAGTCTTCTTAAGAGTAATTTCTTTATAGTTCTCTCTTTAGAGTTATACCTATCATGCTGCTATTTAAAACTGGTATTTTGCGAACGCGTTGTCTATGCTCGGTTAAACCGCAATGCAGCATGGCTTTATCACAAAATTATATTTCTTAAATTATAGGTCTTTACATATGTAATTGACGTTTTTTAAAATCTTTTATTTAATTTGCAATGTATGTTTGTTAGGGTCAAATCTAACAACTGAATTTTAAAGCAGTTATCCTCAACCGATTGAGCCGAAATTTTGCCTACATGTTTAGTTTTGATGACAATGCATGGTTAGCTAAGTCACGTCATACTAAATCCAATATAGCGGACGGCTCACGATGGTGGTCTAGTTATTTTCTATGGGCTCCCATGATACGGGCATCAATCAAGTGATAGTTAGCTGAGAAAAATACGAAAATAAATGACGTCACTCTAAATACAATATGGTGGACACCCAAACATGGCGGACTATGTTTTTTTATTCATAATGCAATATCAACAATCAAACGAAAATGGCGGAAAATAAGATGGCCGTCATACCAATTTTAAATAGTTATAACTCAGCAAAGGTTAGGGATAGTTTAGTGGTGCTCGAACAATTGTTGTAAAAGGGTCTACTGCTGGTGATAAAAAAATTCAAGATGGTGGATCTAAGTTAGCGATTAAAAACCAACAAGGACGCATTATACTCCACCAAATCTAAGAAATACCCTTTGACAGTTGTTACATTTATTGCACCACGCATTGAAAAATCTGAAAAATCAAAGTAAAATTAACGGAAAATCGGCACTTACATTCACCGATTCTTAAGAAATATCGATATCGATTCTTTAGAGTTGGTAATCATTTACAGTTTTATCTAGATTAATACCAGAATAAATAAGAAACAGATAACTCAAAAACACAAAATTTATCAGAATTTTCATATTTATTGTTTACTGCTAATTTCTAGGCATAAAGTTATGTAAATTAAAGACTGCACTAGATTAAAAACAAATTGATTTTAATCACTTTCCCTATAACTAGTTGAGCTGTCGTCGTAATCATCGTTGTTTACATGAATTATTATTTGACTTTCTATAATGCATTCAAAATGAATATCTTTTTCCTAGTCGTCCATAAAAAAATTTTAGTTTACACCACTACTTTGGCCCGGTCATCCCTTAAGTAGTTGTTGTATTTTCTAAAAATCCTCCTCCGGCGGATTCCACGGGGCAAATGGTGAAGCGCCACCTTTTCCCACGGACACGTGTCGTATGTCCATGTCTGCGGTACAGTGTGGTGGGTGTTTATCCATGTTTTATCAATGAATATAAAGTTGTTCCCAATTGTTTTTCAAATGTCTCGTCTTTGCATTCATATTTTTAAATTATAATTTTGCGTTTATTAATTTGTTTGTCATCATCATCATTACAGCCCTTTAGAAGTCCACTGCTGAACTTAGGCCTCCCAAACCTGCCAAGGATTGCCACAAAGCACGGTAACGAACCACCTGCATCCATTGACTTCCTGCATGTTTTACAAAGTCGTCAGTCCATCTAGTGGTGGGATGCCCTACACTTCACCTGCCGGTACAAGGCCACCACTCGAGGCCCTTTCTTCCCCATTTTGTTTGTATTGGCAGTTGATTCCTTTTCAAATGTTTCTCAATGACTCTATACTGCCATTGTACCATCCGGCATCTTCTAAGCTTGGGATTTATTATATATTGGGAAACTTCGTGGGATTCACGGAAAAAAATAGACTTGTTTGACTAAAAATGGTATTACTAAAAACAAAAAAAAAATATCAACAAATAATAAATAAAAATATGTGAAGATTCGATTAATTGAATATTTTTATCGATTAGTCGCATTAGTATGAATTTGAATCATCAAACACTACGATAAGTTGCAACGACATATCATTGAAACGTCAAGCGTATAAGTACATTCTGGTTAATTTGTTTATATTTTGCTTTGTGATTCTAATTTAAATTATTGATAAATAACGATACATGTTGTATCGAAATATAGATAACTTCATAATTATTAGGATTTACGCAAAAAGTAATTCTAAATCGTGTGAGTACGCTTGTACAAAGTTATTGTGGAATGGTTAATGTGAAACGTCAAAAATATTTCATAGATTTGGTTGAGTATAAATTAAATTAACAGACTTAAAAATATATGCAGCAATTTCTAAAAAATAAAAGATAAATTATTGGTACGAGTATGGAAATTTTACCGTGACGTGCGTTGGTGAAATTTAGCGGCTGGGGTTAATCCGAACAATTCCTCAGAGCACTCTCCGTGGTAGATGCGAAAGAAAATGCAAAGGGTTGCAACATCTTTTCGCAGCGCCAGTGAATCGAGCCGATCGGAAAGGACTCGGTCGTTAACGATTCGAGCCGCTCTGCACTGGATGCGGTCAAGTGGAAGGAGCTGGCACTGGGGAGCCCCATCCCATAGATGGGAGCAGTATTCCATGTGAGGCCGAAAAGTTGTTGTAAAGTTGCAGGCGGTGTGTCGGAATGAAATACTGTACCTCTCCGCTGAGCACGCCAAGCTTTTTAGAGGCCAATTTGGCCTTCTCTTCCAAGTGATCACGAAACTACACGTCACTCGATATGTCGACGCCGAGGATTCCGATATTGGCCGATACAAATGAGGCGATACGACAAAAGGATCCTTTTTAGCGGTAAACGCGCAACTTGTGTCTCCTGAGGACTAAACTGGACTAGCTTTATGCCCCCAATCCGACACTTTGTTCAGCAAAGACTCGACTTTAGATCCAAGTTTGTTTCGGTACTCGCCGACGTTTTCCCGAGAAATATTGGCACTTGGCATTGAATGTTACCGCATTATACCGTTGATATGCAGAACATATCATAGACATGCAGAAGAAGCAGCGTTGGTTATAGCACGCAGCCTTGTGGAACACCAGCGTTAATGGAGTGATCGAGAGTCGAGTTGGACGCAAAAAGCGAGCCAAAAAGGTCGGCTTTCTCTTTTGCTGTTTGGGCCAATGAGTCGTCCTCCCTGTGCTGAAATTGTAGTGATTGCTTACAGAAATTCCCTTGTACAGCCTTGGCGAGGGAACAAAATGAACGGCTTCCCGAACTAATTTATCACCGATTCTGCTAATTCTGTCATACTTTACCTTGGCAATAACTCTTTTGAAGGACCTGGAGGCGAAGTTACATTTCTTTTTAAGCATGCTGGTGTTTACATCCCGAGCCGCCGAAGCCTCAGCCCAAGCTTGATAACACTCCTGCTTACTGTGTAATGCCATCTTACAGTAGCGACCAAACCAAGGCTGAGATCTGCCTCCGATGGGTACCACAGATGACGGAATAAATAGTTCCATTCCCTGTAACACCATATCAGTGACAGAGTCAGCAACAGCGCTGGGATCACCCGGCAAAAAGCCAATCCGCCCCAATGGGTAGGATGCAAAGAAAGACCGCATTCCGTCCCAATCCGCTGACCTGTAATGCCAAACACGGCGGCAGCCTGCTGAACGCAACCGCGAAGGAAGCGTGAGTGGCACCACACTCCGGATCAGACAATGGTGTGCAGAGCCAAGAGGGGCATCGGCGGAAACCTGATATTCGTCCGGATGAGAGGTCAGCAGAAGGTCCAACAGGTGTATGATCCTCCACATCTGGAATCCGCGTTGGGGTAGTTACCAGTTGTGTCAGACCATATGCCAAGGCAAAGTCATAAACAGATCTCCCCGCATGATCGGTTAAACTTAAACCGAGCCATTCGGCGTGGTGTGCGTTAAAATCGCCAAGTATCATCTTTACGGATGGGATTTGTTGTAGCAAGAATTCTGTAGCCATTTGGATGTGGTCGATGAGTCGGTCTGTGTCGACATTACCGCTAGGGGACCTATAGAGGCACTCGTAGGTGCGGGGATAGACGCGTAGACGAGGAGAGATACGAAGTATCAGCCGGAGAGGACACCTGCGTCTCGGTCAGAAAGAGCAAGGCCAGCTTTGCCGTCTCGAGAAGATTGTAAACGGCGTACAGGTTCGAGTGAAATCCCTTGATGTTGCAGAAATTCACGGATAGCGTGGCAGGGGTCGCCTTGGTCTTGTTACTCAGTTTGCCCCGAGCAGTTATTGTTTTGGGCAGAATTTTGATCCCTCCCCCCAGAATACGCGGGGCAGCCTGAGCACTGACGCTCAGCAGTGGAGTAGCTTGGTCGTACCTCTTGGGGTAGTTTTTCATTTAATTCCGCTACCATGTTTGGGGGGCAGGAGAGATTGGGCCTCCGGCCACATGCACTCACCAGACAAAACGTAGAAGCAGAGCTTCCACTTCATGCCGGTATTCTGTGAGGTCATGGTACCAACCCGGCTCGAAGGACCGACGATTGACCAAAGTTGGTTGGAGACGTGCGAGCCTTTGAATTGTGTTTAGTTCTTCACAGTATACATTCGCTCATCCTGTTTGGTAAGAAGCCGTGATGGATCATACCGGCGCTAGACCATCAAACAGTGACCACCACTTATCTAGTGATAAGTTTTCGTTTAGGGGATTGTTTGCCTGTTAAGCATTGCAAAAGTAATACAAACGAAATAAGGCATACAAACGAAGGAATTTTTAATGGCATAGTTGCCTGGGACGAAAAATGAATTCTATTTACAAACAGTGGTAGAGCTAAGCGGTGGCTTTTGCTGTCGCACGGATGGACCAGCTCGAACCGGGGTGGTACCACGACCTCACAGAATACCAGCGTGAAGTAGAGGTTTACCACTGCGTTGCGCTTGGTGAGTGCAGGTGGCCGGAGGCCCAATTCCCCCCCCCCCATCAACATGGTAGTGGAATTAAATAAAAGACTACCCCAGGAGGGTACCAGCACCCTTGGAGAATCCCTCGCTGAGCATCCACGACCAAACTATTCCACTCCTGGGCGTAGGTGCTCAGGCTGCCCCGCGTATTCTGGGGGGGGCGAAATTCCGCTCAATACGAAACCTGCTCGGGGCAAGCGGAGCAAGAAGACAAAGGCAACCCCTGCCACGCTTACCGTGGATTTCTGCAACATCAGAGGACTTCATTCAAACCTTAACGCCGTCCACTACCATCGGGAGATAGCTAAGCCGGCCTTGCTCTTTCTTACCGAGACACAGGTGTCTTCTCCGGCTGATACTTCGTATCTCTTCTACACGGGGTACAAATTAGAACACTCGTTTGTGCCCCGGGCTGGAGTTTGCGTGTATGTCAGAGAGGACATCTGTTTTCGACGCCTCGGCAGTCTTGAAGGTACGGACCTGTCCATCCTATGGCTGCGCGTAGACAGCAACGACCATCCCCGCGTCTACGGGTGCCTCTATAGGTCCCATAGCGGTAATGCCGACACAGACCGACTCATCGACCACGTCCAAATGTCTGCAGACTCTATGACTTTGCTTTGGCATATGGTCTAACACAACTGGTTACTTCGCCTACGCGGATCCCAGATGTGGAAGACCATGTACCTTCCCTGTTGGACCTTCTGCTGACCTCTCATCCGGACGGATATCAGGTCTCCGTCGATGCCCCTCTGGGCTCTTCGGACCATTGTCTGATCCGGAGTACGGTGCCACTCACGCTCCAATCGCAGTTGCGATCTACAGCTTGCCGCCGTGTTTGGCACTATAGGTCAGCTGATTGGGACGGGATGCGGTCTTTTTTTGCATCCTACCCTTGGGGGCGGGTTTGCTTCTCGCCGGAAGATCCCAGCGTTGTTGCCGATTCTGTTGCTGATGTGGTACTTCAGGGTATGGAACTTTTTATTCCATCCTCTGTGGTGCCCATCGGAGGCAGATCCCAGCCATGGTTTGGTCGCTCCTGCAAAATAGCATCACGCTATAAGCAGGAGTGCTACTAGGCCTGGGTTGACGCATCAACGTCTCGGGATGTAAACACCAGCGCACTTAAAAAGAAGTATAATTCCGCCTACAGGTCCTTCAAAAGCGTCATTGCCAAGGCAAGGTCTGAGCACATCGGCAGAATTGGCGAGAAGCTAGTTCGCCTTCCTTCGGGAACCCGTGCATTCTGGTCTCTCGCCAAGGCTGTCCAAGGGAACTTCTGTCAGCCATCTCTTCCATCTCTGCACAGAGAGGACGACTCACTGGCCCATGCCGCAAAGGAGAAAGCTGATCTGTTGAGCTCTCTTTTTGCGTCCAACTCGACTCTAGATGACGGGGGGAACACACCGCCGACCATCCCGCGATGTGAGTGCTCCATGCCGGATGTGCGATTTACACAGCGCTCTGTCCGCAAAGCACTCTTCTCCCTGGACGTCAGCAAGTCGAGTGGCCCGATGGAGTCCCTCCCATTGTGCTGAAGACGTGTGCTCCGGAGTTGGCACCGGTTTTAACGCGTCTTTTCCGGTACTCCTACTCCCAAGGCGTAGTCCCGAATTCATGGAAGACAGCTTTGGTGCACCCGATCCCTAAAAAAGGCGACCGCTCAGACCCGTCCAACTATAGGCCTATCGCCATCACCTCCTTGTTCTCCAAAATAATGGAAGCCATTATAAACTGCCAGCTCATGAGGTACCTTGAGGATCACCAGCTGATTAGTGACCGCCAGTACGGTTTTCGTCGGGGTCGATCAGCTGGTGATCTTCTAGTCTACTTAACTCATAGATGGGCGGAGGCAGTAGAGTCCAAGGGGGAGGCATTAGCCGTTAGTTTGGACGTAGCGAAGGCCTTTGATCGGGTCTGGCACAAAGCGCTTCTTTCGAAGCTTCCTTCCTATGGGCTTCCCGAGAAATTGTGCAAATGGATCACCAGTTTCCTTGCTGATCGGAGCATCAAGGTCGTAGTAGACGGTGAATGCTCTGATTTCAAGCCTGTCAACGCTGGTGTTCCACAAGGCTGCGTGCTATCACCAACGCTGTTTCTCCTGCATATCAATGATATGTTGCTAACTGGTAGCATTCATTGCTATGCGGACGACAGCACTGGTGATGCCTTATATACCGGCCGTGCCAATATTTCTCGGGAAAACGTCGCCGAGTACCGGGACAAACTTGTGTCTGAAGTCGAATCTTTGCTTAACAAAGTCTCGGATTGGGGCCGACTAAATCTAGTCCAGTTCAATCCCCAGAAGACACAAGTTTGCGCGTTTACCGCTAAAAAGAACCCCTTTGTTGTATCTCCTCAGTTTCAAGGCACTCCCCTTACTGCCTCAGCCAGTATCGGAATCCTTGGCGTCGACATATCGAATAGTGTGCAGTTTCGTGGTCACTTGGAAGGGAAGGCTAAATTGGCCTCTAAAAAGCTTGGCGTGCTCAGCAGAGCGAGACAGTATTTCATGCCGGCACATCGCTTGCAACTTTACAAAGCGCAAGTTCGGCCTCACATGGAATACTGTTCTCATCTCTGGGCCGGGGCACCCCAGTGCCAGCTCCTTCCACTTGACCGCATCCAGCGCAGAGCGGTTCGAATCGTCGACGACCGAGTTCTTTCTGATCGGCTCGATACACTGGCACTGCGTAGAGATGTTGCATCTCTTTGCGTATTTTATCGCATTTATCACGGGGAGTGCTCTGAGGAATTGTTTGGACTAATTCCAGCCGCTCAATTTCACCATCGCACATCGCGAAAAAACTCGCGTTACCATCCATACCATCTGGATGATTGGCGGTCCACCACTGTGCGATTTAGAAGAAGTTTTCTCCCTCGCACGACTTCCTTGTGGAATCAATTACCACCAGCGAATTTTCCGGACCGATACGACTTAGGAACCTTCAAGAAAAGAGCTTACACCTTTCTAAAAGGTCGGCAACGCATCTGCAATTCCCCTGGTGTTGCGGTTGTTCATGGGCGGCGGTAGTCACTTACCATCAGGTGAGCCGCATGCTCGTTTGCCCCCTATTCTATAAAAAAAAAATTTACAATCGCAAGTGCTTAGCAAGTTGGTTGGATTCTGATTAAGCACGTTTCGGCGCGTACTTACTTCGCGCTGGCGATCATTGAGTTCGTAAGGCACCCATTTGTCAAGCTTTCTTACCTTGCCAATTTGACTAATATTGTTTTGATGCTAACGTCGAAAGCTGTCATCAGCTTCCACAATCGCCTTTAATTCGTCATTGTTGGCCAAAGTTTTCGGACGACTACGGGGCTAATTTTTCAGGTCGTTTTCAGAACGGACAAACCAATAATAGGTGATGCGTTCGTTTGTAGTATTAGCTCCTTAAACGTCGTTGATGTTGTTGCTGCTACGACGGTAGTCATATTCCATAATTACTCGAAATTTTAACGTATCCATGATGATGAAAATTATTCAGATGCAATCAACACATAACGGCAATCAATAAACAAATGACTAATTTAAAAAAAATATTTCATGTTTTAAAATAAAATTAATTTTAATTACAATTCTTAGATAAACAAATATTATTTTGATTTAAATGGCCAGTACTGCAGAACGACAATTTTAATAAACACCTATTAATAAAAGCTATATTGTTGACATCTCAGGCCATTGGCCTGAGGTTGGTATAAAGCTATAGTAGTTGTTAAAATATCTGTTTTGGAACGAAGGTCCTTATCGGACGGTACGAATTTGGCGGATGGGGGTTAGGCGAAAAAAAGTGTAAGATTTTCCGTCACGACCTCTTCTGACGTAGTGTAGACGGCCTTAGCAGCTATAAGGAAGCGAGATGGAATAATATCCATCTCCCTTACACTTTTTCTTATTTTACCATGAAAGAAATATTATTTTATTTAAATGACGCTTTATTTTAATAGACACTAGTAATCCATTTATTTGTATTTGTTAATCAATAATATAACACTTAACAGTAATATAACACTTATCAGTAATAATATATTACGATAGTAACTTCGTTCCAACCGAGTGTTCCACGACATTCACGCATGTTTTTTTATTTACTAAAGTTTGGTCACATTTGATATATAAAACTTTTACCTGTAATGTTCGCTCTATTGGATCGTTTAACTCTTTTATTCAACACGTGATGTGTAGAGCCGTTCGCGAACATTAGATGGTTCGGAATTTACCATGCGATCGGCGGTAGCATAGGTAAATCGACATTACATCAAAGGAACGTTTTAAATGTAGCAGAGCCATGCTGCAGCTATATTATGGTTGTAGCACGAATAATAGCGTAAAATAGTAGCTTAAAGTTGCTGTGTTTCGTATGGTGAGTATAGAGAACCGGAGACCCATTTTACAGGAAACGAGGCATTCCATCTCAGTCCTCAGGGGTGACTACGCATCTGCATTTTGATTCGTAACCGAGGATAGATGTAGATATGTCTATGGGCCACAGCAACTACTTACCATCAGGTGGAATGTGTGCTCGTTTGTCACCCTATCCTTTAAAAAATATACATTTTAAAAGTTATAATAGTGCAAATATCAAATATGAAATAAGTTTAAGTAACAAAAACCTTATACATTAGGTTATATACCTACATATTAAGTGTTAGACTTACAATAGGTACCATATTGCGTTTTACGATCACTAGATAATGTGTATAAACTTTATAGCAATGTAAGTTTATCATGTAAGTGAATATTATAATTCTTCTGCGAAATAAATAATTTTCAAAACGTAAACTGTAAATTTACGGTCTTTAGAAAAGCCTTGGGTACACTAGAATCATATATGTAATAAAAATTTTGTTCAAAACTGAGTTAACAAGAAATAATTTAGCAAGTGTGATACCAATTTGGAATCCTTATCAAATGTGATAAAATGTTAAAGTTACTTGCCAAACTAGCGTTGTAGATTTTTTTCAGAACAGTCAGTTAAATTTGGGCGAAGTATTAACTTTGAACACTTATTTGGGCTAAAAGTGACATTTTCTTCCAAGATGAAGCAGCTGGCTTTAAACTTAAGGCAACAAATTACAAAAGCATTATTCAGGAACACATAATAAAAAGAGGAGGAGTTAAAAGACTATCACAGGCTGTAGATTTACTCAATTTTTTAAAATGACTTTATTAAATTTTTTATTTTAATTCTCTGATAACTATCATGACTTGGCTTATCACCCGTTTCCTGCTCGACGTCAATTTCTGGGACACTGTATAAACATTCGAGTTATCATTCATTAATATTGATAATAATGAACATAATAAATTTGAGGTTATGTGCAAAAAACTCTAAAGAAGGCAAACTACTTTGGCACCGGCGTTATAAACATTAAATAAATAAATTTATAAGTGTATTATAATTCTTGTAACGTCATAAAAAGTTTCATTCTTAGAAATAAATATGGAATAGACGTTCAAAGCCGCAATATCTCGGTTTTATAGATTTATTGATGTGAAAGATAACTAACCTTGGTTCGCTAGCGTAGTGGCTACGCTTTAGGATGCAGTGCTAAGAGCTGCGCATACTGTTTTCAGATTCACTTTTCTAAATATCGTGACTTAAATGAATAAGAAAGCGGAACTGGGGCGACAAAATGGGACGTAGAAAAAACGTATAACAATATAATGTAACATTATAATTTTGTCACGGACTTTAATGAGATCTATCAAACATTTACAACTTTATCTTAAACTTTACTTTAAATCTAACCATTTACTACTATTACTGTTATGTACGTGTAACATGGACGATGCACATTAAACAAGATCTATGTTGATGGACCACTATATGATCAAAGTTGTTGACGAGTATGTTTACCTTGGACAAAGTTTTCGACTAGGTAAGTTTAACTTCGCCTGAGAAATGAATCAACGAATCCAACTCGACTGAGCAGCGTCTGGGAGATTACGACAAATCTCCTCACGCATTCCTCAAAACTTGAAAACAAAAGTGTGCAACCAGTGTGTGTTGCCAGTTGATGACATACGAATCTGAGATGTGGTCTCTCACTGCTCAAGTTTTTTTTAATATCAAGGTTCACTCAAATATATTTTTCTTATTCAGCGTTAATCAACAAATTAATTATTAGTCATTACTGGCTGCAACAGTACCCAAAGAGTAAAAAAATCGGATAAACAAAGAAATCAACTGAAGCTATTCTTTTTTATTCTAGATCTTATATACTCAGACTTGCGACGGGGACCATTGCGAGGTGACGGCTATAATTAATCTACGTGTCAAAGGTTGTACATAATAATGCCTGCCTCGAGCCTATAGCTGCACATAGGCCTCTCACATAGATTGTTGCATAGGTGGAGTATGTGATGACGTAAGAGAATGCATTACTTCAAATCATCCCACTGTGTCATAAACAGCGTAATGGGCAGCAGCATTTTTCTGATAAAAACTAAATTATGCGACTCCATTTTATAATTGTTATGATATAAATGGTACATACTACTAGCCGTATGAGGAAGCTCAAGGTCGCTCAGCGAGCTATGGAGAGGGCTATGCTCGGGGTTTCTCTGCGTGATAAATTTAGAAATGAGGATATCCGCAGTAGAACCAGAGTAACCGACATAGCCCAACGGATTAGTAAGCTGAAGTGGCAGTGGGCCGACCATATGGCTCGAAGAACCAACAACCGATGGGGAAGAAAGGTTCTTAAGTGGCAGCCGCGTACCGGTAGGCGTAGTGTAGGGCAACCCCCCACGAGATGGAGTGACGACCTAGTAAGACATGCAGGAAGTTGATGGATGCAGGTGGCTCAGGACCGTGCTTTGTGGCATTCCTTGGGGGAGGCCTATGTTCAGCAGTGGACTTATGAAAGGCTGTAATGATGAAATGGTACATAGTTTTTTGACTTTTGTTAATAATTCGTAAACAATAAAGATTCTATTAATGAATTTAAACAGGGATCATAGGGTGAGTAAAAACATTTGGTTCGATAGCTTAGTTGATTAATTGCTTTAATTATTTGTAATAAAGTTTACTAATGATCAATGCAGACAAGTTGACGAAACAGTAAGTATAAATTTAATCACATTTTTACTATCTTATTTACTAGCAACACTGACACTGGTGATAATTATTTGAAAATGTGTGTTTGTTTACATGTATAAAAATTTAGACTATGAATGCGACTATGCGTTATAAGATTTTTATTAATGCATATATTATATTTATTATAATTTTTTTTAAAAACTGTCACACACAGACCACCTGATGGTAAGTGGATGATGCGGCCCATAGACATCTACATCTCGATTAAGAATCAAAATACAGATGCGTTATCACCTTTGAGGTCTAAGAGAGAATACCTCGTTTCCAGTGAAAAACGATCTCCGGATATCTACAATCACCATACGAAATACAGCAGCTTAAAGCTTTTTGTTGTGGATATTCATGATTACATAATTCTTTAATATTACAATGTATCTAATTATAAATGAGTTTAGTGAGAGAAGAATAGTAATTATTTTAGTACGCTTTATTAAACTTTTCGCGCGTTACTTATCTTTTACTTATCTCGCATTGTATGTGAAATTATATTAGTATTTTTACCCGAAATTGAATATTTGATGTTTGAAAACACAACCACATCACCGATATTATAATGTTTGCTACCATTGCCTTCTTCGATATCCATCACTTTCACAATTATTAAAATTCTCCGCTTCAAGTGGCGCGGCGGCACGGCTACGTAATGTGCATGCGCCTCAACGACTGGTTCGACTCGACAGTTAAGCTGGTACAAAACACTGCTAACTTATACGCAATTATTTGACCGATTATTTGGACTTAAACTTAAATTGTAGTTTATAATATACTAGCTTTCATGCGCCCTTTCTCCGCTACGTTTGCATTTAATTAAAAGCCGACTTCTATATTTATAAAACTATTTTAAATAAAGTTTTAATAAGAGCTAATCCAACACTTCTAAAGACTACATTGAATTAATTGCTTTTTAAATGATTCCGCTCAGCGTACAATGTGTAGATTTCTGGACCTAAAAATACGCGAGCAGGCTACATAGAGCTGGCTATGGGAAAGACATGCCGTAGGTACACAAATGTAATCCAGATACCTTTAAGGCGTGGTCCTGGGATTTGTTAATTGTTATTGAAAACGCTACTTTTAATGGGAATTGTAATTGTTTAAAATAAAACGGTGGGTTGTTTGGTATGTTGGGAGTGCATGGTATGAACACACTCCCTCCCTTGACTTCTCCAAACAAAATTGTGGCCTTTTATGCAATGGATCTAAATTGCAGGCCATCGAGCTACAGCTTTCATAGTCTTACTTATAATAGTGAACGCAGTGTAGGACAAGACTATTTTTTTGGAAATTTTATTTCTGAAGAGGAAATCCCACAAAACCTAAAGCTCACGTCGCTTCACGTCAGCGCGATAAGCGCGCCAGAATCAGAGTTTTTTGCACATTGCACTCTAATTAGCGAATGCATTTCGGTGCGTGCTATACAAAAGTCCTGCTCGGAGTCCACGAAGCAAACACGGTCGGTGATCAGTCTGACAGCACAATGAAGAAACAAATGAAGCAAATGCATATTATTAATAAATAATTAATAATATATTCAGTATTAATATCTACAGATTCATATAAATTCATATAATATAAACATTTGGAATATTAAGTATAGTAAACGCATAAATTGTCTATAAAGTCGCTAAATTTATTAAAATTCTGTTTAAAATATTCAAAATGTATTAAATAATATAAGTACAAGTCGATTAGATTTCAATAATAAAGATAAATAACATTTGTAATATAATTGAAAAAAATGGATCAAAAAAATTTTTTTTTTTAAGTTTATGATAGTGTTCTTGTATTAATCGGAAAATTTCTAAGTTAATGAGGGTGTTCATGTAATGTTCCCTTATAAGATGGGCGTTGCCGGAGACACATACCCAAGGTTGTACATGTATATGGGGTGGTCGGCTGACCGACTGCTAGTAGTAAGGTTGTACAATGACTAGTCCTATATTAGGGACTTCTGATAGTAAGGTCTATGATACAAAATCATTAATATAGAAGGTATCTATGGTGCATAAGCATTATGATAGCAGAGTTACGACTTGAAGTCCCATATGTATAAGAAGTATAAGAGTAAGTGTCTATGAAATAAAGCAAATTGTAGTGTTATGCAACTTACATTTCATTGTACACTAATTCTCCATTCTGCTTTGATATTCTGCATTCATGTTTTGCATCACTTTATACTATTTTTTTCATTCTGTTTTTGATTCTCTGCATTTATATTTTGCATCACCTTTATTTATATAGGATCCTGTAATGTTTTTACACAATAACATATCATTTTACTGCGTATTTTCACACTATTTAGTACTTTTAAACTAGCTGTCAACGAAGTCTTACCTTTTTTTTGGTCTTTTATTGAATTCTCTGTAACTCTACAATTTCAGGCTTAGTGTACGTTGTCGTGCATTAGTTTTTCCTATGTGATTTTTATCTCGTTTCTTACTTAAATGTAATAGTTTCTTAATAACAGTCCTAAAACTAAAACTTCCTCAATTTGACAACCATTGTTTTTGTGGTTGTTATGGTAACTTTTATTTAAATTCGTCTCTGGTATGATGTTCTTTCTACATAAATACTTTTTGGCTGTAGGTCATTTACAATAAATTTCGTTTTAATTTAAATAATTTCTCGTTCTCTCTAAAAAGGTATAAAAGCCAAACAATTGGAGAATACAGGACAGTCTCGCTTCGGTTCTCAAACGAGAAACATCTACTAAAGGCCTTATCCCGGGGCCGCTTTGCCCTGGGATCCTGCAAGCCTCCATCTACACGTGAAGTCGTCGGTGAATTCTAATTCAAGTGCGGGGCCACACTACTCCGCGCACTACGACTGCTTGATCCAGGCGCTGAGTGCAGCCTACTGCCCGCGCTACCTTCAGGCGCGCTTCGACTGCTGGCTCCAGGCGCTGCGTCCCTACTGCCCGCGCTACCTCTGGGCGCGGCGACTACTTCTCCAAGAACTGAGCGCACCTACCCCAGGCGCTACGTGCGCCGGCTCCGGACGCTGCGTGTGCCCAGTCCAGGCGCTGCGTGCCGTCGCCGCTGAGAAACCTCAAGCTCTGCGTGTGCCTACTTCTACAAAAGCAGCGTGGCTCCAGGCTCCACTATAAAACTATATCGTCCTATTCTCCAATCTTTATTTTTTTAAACCTAATTGTAACCTCATTTCATCCATCACCTTCATATTTCATTTTTTTTATAAGATTGTAAATACCTTTTAAAAAATTATAATATATTATTTTCTTGGTCTATTTTGTTGTTTTGCTGTTCTTAGGTTAGGTTCTTTCTCTTTTAATTGTCGCTTCACGACAAAATATGTGAAAGGTCTCTAATATGTAAAAGCATTATATTGAAAGAAGTGGGACATATATGGGGTGGTCGGGCGACCGACTGCAAATAATATTGTTGCACAATGATTAGTCCTATATTAGGGGCTTACGATAGTAAGGTCTTTGGAAACAAAGCATTAATATAGAAGGTCTCTGATGGTCTGGTCAGAAGGTCTATGATGCATAAGTATTATGATAGCAGAGATATGACTTGAAGTCCCATATGTATAAGACATATATGTATGGTCTATGAAATAAAGCAAATATGTGGAGTCTCAAATATGTAAAAGCATTAGATTGAAAGAAATCGGACTAGAAAAGGATTATTATAGTGGCGTGTAGATTGTTTCACCGCGTCTGAGACCGAGATAAACTTGGACTCGCTAACCGATGTGTCCTAGACATATCATCTTAGTGCCGGTGGTAAGCGGGTTTGTTGTAGCAATACGACTTGCTCGTGGACATCGCACACCCCTACCGTTTGTGGGCGGCGTTTTAGCGCATAGCGCTATGATACGTCGGCTATCTTTCGAATTAGGGTGAGTGTGTTTGGTAGTACTTTTAAGTGCAGCGAGCATGCTCAACTTCATGTCTTAGTGCAATAGTGCTATGATACGTGGAGTTTTTGCTACTGACGTCTTAGTAGCGTGCTACTATGATACGTTGGTGGTATTTTTAGTTAACAACATTATCAATTTTGTATACCAAAGTCGATAGGGATCATGTGGATGTGTTGTGAGGGGGCCCCATGCGTATGATAGTTGCATTGATGCTTACTGCTAGTTGCGGTATTGCGTCTTGTGATGGATCTGCGGATGTGCTGCGCCTGATTTGACGCATCTTGTGATTATGGTCGATGGAGGTATGCGGGTGGTGATGTCTGCTGGGACTGTGTGGGGGACCTTGGGATGGTGTCAGCTGACGATAGTTGTATTGATGCTTGTTGCGTTCTGCAGCATTGCGTCTCTGCGATGGTTGTTTGGCGGGTCGCTATTCTCAATGGCGCTCCCTGCGTTTTGGTTTGACTCACGACCTAAGTAGCTTTGCCCAAGTTGGGTCCCTCTATTGCGGGGCTGCAGACTATCTGACCTCCATGATGTTTTATATAATCTCTATAAATTTCCCACCTTTAAATGAATGAAGGCAACTTGTTGGTGGGTGAGACAAACATGATCGAAAAATGCATATACTCAACGTCAGTGACACACCCCCTGATGGCGAATTATTACTATTATCTTATAACTGCCTATTGGCTATATCTGCCATTGTATTGGTTGGTGGAGCATATGTGTCGACCTCATGCGGGTGGTAGCTGGAGGGAGAATCCGAGGAGGCTCTCACGGCTGCGGCCGAAAGCCGCGCAACGTGGGACCCCATTCCCTTGAGGTGAGCGGTAGACTCCACCACCAATTGCATGATCAGCATGGCCAATTGGCCGTGCTGATCATGCAATTCGTGGTGATGCCTTACACTTACATCACTGGTGGCGCTCACAGAGGGCTTTTTATGGCCAGTGTGCCTATTGTTGCCTAAGTTGAGTGTTACACTATATATCATTTTATTACACTTATATGTAGTAATTTATTCAGCCCCATGTTTAAATTGGAATTTATATTATTATAGTTTGTTTCACGTAAGTCTCGCGTCTAAGAGCCGTGATAGCTCAGAAGTTAAGTGTTCGCTGTAAGTAATTTCACAGTTCGCGAGCAACCCGTGTGCGATCCCCGGAATCAATGAAAATGTTAATTGTAATTAAGTGTTGATTTACCACGTGCTCGTCGGTGAAAGAAAACATCCTGAAGAAACCTGCATGTCTGAGAAATATGAAAAAAATATTTCGAACACATTTCCTTGCCCTAAAAACCTCTCAAATATAAGAGGAAGCAGTGCGACATACATATATAGGCTGTAATATCGCGAAAATATGCAAATTAAATGTAGCGTAAAATGTGGCGCCGCGGTCAAAAGATTGTTTTGTAAAAATTACTCCCCTTATCGATGGCTTAAACTCGAAACCATCAATAAACGTTTTGTAATAAGACGGATACTGTTTAAATTAAACCCATCATGATTCGATGAATACGTGTGCACCAGAGCTGGACGCCACAGCTTTAATTGATCAAAAGTATTTACCTCTCTATAAATAGATATGAGTATCTTATCAAATATTATAAGGATTACATTAAAACACGATATAAAAAGATTTAATATTGCCATACTAAGAATGTTGCATAAAATTGTCTTAAATTATGAAATATTGTTTAAAGCGTGATGTTCAAATGCCATTTGGATTGTTGTTGACCGTGGATTAGGATTATGAATGAAGACTGAGGTTAGCAATATACATATATGGAAAATGAATGTTCTTTTTTTGTTTAGGTATACATTACGCTAAAATTATTAATAGCGGTTCTAGATATAATATTATCGGTAGGTGAAGTGTAGGAGGTCTGCCCATTAGATTCAATGACGACCTGGTAAGACATGCAGGAAGTCGATTGATGCAGGGGTTTCAAGACTGTGTTTTGTGGCATTCCTTCGGGTAGGCCTATATTCAGCAGTGGACTTGTGAATGGCTGTAATGATGATGATGATGATGATAATAAATATTGAAAAGGAAACGCTCAATAGCATCGGTTCAGACAAGGGCCAACAGAGGTCTTCCTTCAGCTGGTCTTGGTCCTTAACTTCCTATGACACCTACGTTGGGTTCGGGAGGTCAACGAGGCGTATGTGAACCCCGTGAAGGAGTATCACAAGAGAATGTTTGCTGCCGCTTCTTTCTTATAAAAGGTTCAGACGGGGATTACGGGTCTTCCGAGGTAGCCCCGGTCCCAACGCCTTAATTCTTCAATATGTGCTACGTCAGCACAAAGTGGACTGTAAATTAATATTTAAAGGTGAAGGATCCCTTGGGAATAAAACAGCAATTATCTTCAAACCGCTCCGTGAGAGAGCAATCACTTTCCCTATTACTTCCCTATATGTTTTCTTTCTTGATTATATATATTACTGGTAGCTGGTCCCGAACGATTTGCATGAAAACCAGTCTAATGGGGTATCAAAAATACTTTACTCGAAAGAGAGCCGAGCCCTCTGTGCGATTTCGCAACTCTATTACAACAAATTTGTACTATCACTCTCCCACGGTTTGCCCAATATCTTTATTTGTATACGATATACATTTATACATTTTATTTATAAAGATAGCACTAGTGCGACTGCTGATCATGAGGTCCCGGGTCGGAACCCGGGTCGGGCCAAAAAATCAGTTATCGAATTTTTCCATCAAGAAATTCTCAGTAGCTGCCCGGAGTCGGTAAGTTGGCGGTGTTTCACCCCCGTGCCTTGGAAAGCATGTAAAGCCGTTGGTCCTGCGCCTGATCTCTCTCCGGTCGTGTCGGTTTACCGTCCCATCGGGCTATGAGAGTGAGGGAATAGAGAGTGCACCTGTGATTGCGCATACACTTGGGCACGATAATCCTGTCCTGCGCCGATGGCTAGTCTTCGTTGAGACCTGCCGCCGTGGCCGAAATTCGGTCTGGAGGACATTATTAAAGATAGCACAACAAAATATCTATACTATGATATACATTACATTTTCATATCACAAAAAACCTTTTATTTATTCATCAAAATATGCCTATTTTACAACATATGTACTAAGTTAGAATTCTTAAATATCTAACACATAAGGTTGGAACAATGTTCTTTATTTGAAAATACAAATATCTTAACTAATACAATAGTTTAATTCACATTTTTTCACACATTTTACTATTTAAAACACTTTTAAATTTCTTATACAAAACTATCAATATTTCACTATTCCAGAAGAATTTATACATGAAAACAACACAGAATTCACCTATTTTGCTCATACAGTCAACCTGAAACATTTCACAAGTCAATTTTACATCAATTGCTGAAATTTACAAACATTTAAATTTCCATTTATTTAGACCTTTAATTTTACAAATTAGTGCGCGGATTTTATCTAGAACTAAGTGAACAACTACTCTCTACATGACTCTCAACTGTCGGTAAAGGAGTTACAAATTAGCACGCGCTGCCATTAACCAATACTAGGTTAACTACTGATTTTTATACGACTCTCAACTGTCGGTAAAGTAGTTTCGAACAAGGTTCTTATCAGTTATCATTTTTCTTATCACATAACACAAACAGAATATTTTTATGAATTAAACATTGAAAATAGACATTTTATTATTCATACAAAATGTACTCAACTAACATAAGACAATATTATGCAATACTACGAGTATTTCACATTAATTCCACTTATACAAAGTGATCATTTCGACTGGGGAAGAAATCCTGGTCCAATTTTATTTTAATATTTCTTTAAATCTATAATAACAGTGAAAGGTAATTCAATCGGGAAACTGAACCCGGATTCATAAATTATATCTTAAAAATTGCCAATATGAATTTATTACGAAAATATTGCTAAGAAAACGACAAATCGAACCCAAGACTTTAACAGTGGTAGAGCCAGGCGGCAGGTTTTGCTGTCGGATGTCGGTTGTCGGATGGGCCGGCTCGAACCAGGGTGGTACCACGACCTCACAGAATACCGGCGTGATGTAAAGATTTACCTCTGCGTTTCGCTTGATGAGTGCAGGTGGCCGGAGGCCCTTTTTACTGGAAATGAGGTATTCCATCTTAGTCCTCACGGGTGAAAACGCATCTGCATTTTGATTTATAATAGAGGATAAATGTAGATGTCTATGGGCCACAGCAACCACTTACCATCAGGTGGACTGTGTGCTCGTTTTTCACCCTTATTCTATAAAAAAAAAATTAATTCGATATTTCATTAAGATTTAATTAAGCGTTTTCTTATAAGACAATTATTGCTTGATAATTTAACTTTAGAAGCTATTCGTAATCGGTTAACTAGTAAATTGAAATATCCTTTATAGGCGCGTTGCCAACAAATATAATATTTGCAAAATTTATTGTGTTTGGTTATCTTTTTATCGAACTTGAAAATAAAATAATGGGCATTATGATTTCATATATCCTGGCATATGGCCATATCATCATTGTCATCATCATTACAGCCTTTTATAAGTCCACTGCCGAACATAGGCCTCCCCCAAGGAATGCCACAAAGCACGGTTCTGAGCCACCTGCATCCATCGACTTCCTACATGTCTTACCAGGTCGTCACTCCATCTCGTTGGAGGTTGCCCTACACTTCGCCTACCGGTACGAGGCTGCCACTATAGAAGCTTTCTTCCCAATCGGTTATCGGTTCTTCGAGCTATATGGCCAGCTCACTGCCACTTCAACTTACTAATCCGTTGGGCTATGTTAGTTACTCTGGTTCTAGTGCGGATATACTCATTTATAAGTTTATCACGCAGAGAAACCCCGAGCATAGCCCTCTCCATAGCTCGCTGAGCGAACTTGATCTTCCTCATACGGCCAGCAGTGAAGGACCACGTCTCAGATCCGTAAGTCTTCACTGGCAACACGCACTGGTTGGCCAATTTCGTTTTAAGGTTTTGAGGTATGTCTGACGAGAAGATGTGTCGTAGTTTCCCGAACGCTGCCCAGCCGAGTTGAATCCGTCGATTGACCTCTCGGTCGAAGTTGGACTTACCTAGTTGGACTATTTGTCCCAGGTAAACATACTCGTCAAAAACTTCGCTTCGCTTAGTGCTCCCAACAACTACCGGCATAGGTGTAACATGGACATTAAACATAATCTTTGTTTTGTCCATGTTCATCCTAAGACCTATTCGTTGGGAGACACTATTGAGGTCATTGAGCATAGTACTTAGGTCCTCCAGCGATTCTGCCATAAGGACTATATCGTCGGCAAATCGAAGGTGAGTGATGTATGTTCCAGTGCAGGAGCTTGAAAACGTCTTCCAATGCAGCGGTAAAGAGTTTTGGGGATATGATGTCACCCTCTCTTACACCTCTCTGCAATTGGATAGGTTTCGTACTCTGGTTCTGTACTCGGATAGCCATCGTAGATCTACTGTACAAACAATTCAGCACTTCGATATACCGACAGTCAACTTTGCACCGCTGAAAGGACTGCAGCACCGCCCAAATTTCGACGGAATCATAGTCCACATACGCCAGACATAGTGGCAAATTGTACTTCTCGGATTTCTGTACAATTTGCCGAAGGGTATGTATGTGGTCTATGGTGTTAAAGCCCTTTCGGAAACCGGCTTGTTCGGGAGGCTGAAAGGCGTCAAATCTGCACGCGAGACGATTTTTTTCATATGATAAGGGTCACAAACGAGCACACACTCCACGTGATGGTAAGTGATTGCTGCGGACCATAGACATCTACATCTACCCTCCACTACAAATCAAAATGCAGATGCGTTGTCACCCGTCAGGACTAAGATGGAATGCCTCATTTCCAGTTAAAAGGGCCTCCGGCCACCTGCACTCACCAAGCGAAACGCAGAGGTAAACCTCTACTTCACGCTGGTTTTCTGTGAGGTCGTGGTACCACCCCGGTCCGAGTCGGCCCATCCGTGCGGCAGCAAAAGCTGCCTCGTGGCTCTACCACTGTTAAAAAATAGATTCGTAATGACTCTCGAAAACAGCACGTAGACGTGGCTCAGAAGGGAAATCGGTCTGTAGTTCTTCAAGAGAGCGTTGTCGCCTTTCTTGAAGAACAAGACCACCGTACTTCTGCTCCACGCCTCCGGTGTAATGACACCATGAAGGTCGGAATTAAAGAGCTTCTGAAGGACTTCAAGTACCGGTCTTCCACTCGCTTTCAGAAGCTCCGCTGTAATTCCATCCTCGCCTGAGGCCTTGCCGTTTTTAAGGTGCTGGAGAGCCATTCTAATCTCGCTCAGACTGACGTCCGGAATATCATCCAAATTGTGTCGGATAAGACTCGCTCTTGGATCGTTACTCACACTTCCGTGTGGCTCCAATGATGACCTGTACAGCTGCCCATAGAACTTCTCAATCTCACTCAAAATCTCTGGTGCCCCGGAAACGACGCTGCCACACTCGGCTTCAGCTTTGACAGTTGGCTCTTTCTGGCAGACAGATCTCTGGCAAAGACTTTGGAACCTTGGTTTCGCTCGATCGCTTCTTCAAAACACGCTGTATTGAAGTTGCGTAAGTCCCGCTGCATGCATTTGGAGATTTGTCTGTTCAGTTGCCTGTATGCTGTCAAATCTGTTAAAATGTATGTAGCTTCATCTCCCGTCTAACAGACATGAGATTGAGAGTGTTTTTGTGTTCTTCTGCGGCGGGTCTTGCAGAACTTAGCTCCGACTGCATGGACAGTTTCCACGAGCTTCTCATTCATACCGTCCACTTTATTGCAGTCTTCTAGGCACTGAAAACGGTTTTGTAACTCGAGCTAAAAGGTTTCGGGACTTTGGAACAGAGCACGAGGGAGACGGATCGTTGACTTCATCAGACGAGACCTCTCCAACTTAACGTCTAGGTTCAGTGTGCCTCTAACCATTTGGTGATCGCTACCAGTTTTCACCCTCGCGATCACGGAGACATCACTGAACAGTTGTCGTCTGGTCGTCATAATGAAGTCATACTCATTTTTTGTGGAACTGTCGGGGCTCGACCAGGTCCACTTCCTGTGGGGCCGCTTCTGGAAGAAAGAGTTCATCATAAAGAGTTTCCCTATTTCCATGAAGTCGGCCGATTCCTTTGCCCTATTCCGAATTCCCCTACTTTTAGCTCACCGTTCTCTCTTGTGCCTAGTTTTGCATTGAAGTCTCCCATTAACACCGTATATTGGGTTTTGGAGGAATGTATGGCTCTAGAGATATCCTCATATATTTCCTCCACCTCCTCATCGGGTTGTGCCGAGGTTGGTGCGTGAACCTGTATGACCTTCAGCGAATACCGTTTGGTGATTCTGAGTGTAAGGTACGCAACCCTCGTCGACACACTCTCAATCTTTACAATGTTGTTAACGAGAAACTTGTGGACGATAAATCCGACACCTCCTTGGGACAGATGGTCGCTCTCCTGGTGATAGAGCAAGTTGCCGGATTCGAGGATTACCGTGTCCTCCCCCTCTCTTCGGACTTCGGATAATCTTATAATATGCCAGCGTTACTTGTCTATCTCTTCTTCCAGCTCCACAATCTTCTCGTCAGTTCTCAGGGTGCGTGCGTTGTATGTTGCCAGGTCGAGTCGTCTTAGGTGGCAACCAAACATCCACCGGAGATTCTTAGCACCCTCTGCCCCGCCGTTACCATGGTCGCCACCGTAGCCAGGAATAGCGGGGCCGCCGGGGACTGGGGGCCGTTTCTTTGTTACTCTCATCATAGGGGGGTATGGCCATATCAACCGGTCAACAATCAAAGGATATATCATATCTTGGATTTGCAAAACATTTTTAATTTCAACCCATGGCCCTTAGCAGCTCATTGCATAGCTCATTGATAAGCCACTGCGTCACGAAGCCGTCGATAAAATATGCGGGATATGTAATTTTGTTGTCACGTTTGGCAGGCGGGTTCGCAGCTGTAGCTCTTTATTATTTTGAGCTGTAAATTTAAGATGCTGATGCCCTTCTCCTGTTTCATTTACCCTCTGTCGCCTCTTACGATACTCACGGGACTATTTGGAGTAGTGGTTTCTTTATAATCTCATTCATGAATGTAGTTCGAATTACGTTCACCGTAAATATAACCACATTTATTAAATTACTCGCTGTTCCCGCCACTTCGCCCGCGTGCAATTTAGGGTTTTAATTTTTTTGCAAGGAACCTTTATTATTTTTCTATAATAAAAGTAGCATAAGTTACTCCTTATGACATCAGCTATATGCCAGTGGAAGTCCCGTCAAATTCGGTCCAGCCGTTTTGGAGATTAGCCGGAACAAACAGACAGACAGACAAAAATTTAAAAAAGTGTATTTTTGTTATAAGTACCTTTTATACTTTCATATGCATTTAGTAAAACGCTGTAATTTTGGCATTACAAACAGACACTTCAATTTTATTTATATGTAAAAAAATATCGGAATCTATTTTATGATGCCGTTCAATATGCCATGGGACCAATGCTATGAATGTCTTGAAATGTATGAATGTAGTAAATTAATAGAAGGCCACGTAATTCAACATAAGTAAATTAACATTAATTGTGAAATGTAAAGAGTAAAAAGTAAATATAATTAGTAAAACCAATTGGGCATACCTTAAGCGCATAAAAAAAATACGTATAACATGATTATACGGAATTTTTAAAGTAGTTTAAATACATTTCGACAGCACTATCGGCTTCAACACTCTCGAAACCCCTGAAAATGATATCCATCATGAAAAAATTGATAACCATTGCAGCTGCCACCTTGGATTTACATTTCGACTGCACTATCGGCTTCAACACCCGCGAAAACCATGAGAATGACACCCATGATGAATAAATTGATATCTATTGCAGCCGCCATCTTGGATTTACATTTCGACAACCCTATCGGCTTCAACTCTCTCGAAAACCATGAAAATGACACCCATGATGAAAAAATTTATACCTATTGCAGCCGCCATCTTGAATTTACATTTCGACAGCACTATCCCCTTCAACACCCTCGATAACCATGAAAATGACACCCAAGATGAAAAAATTGATATCTATTGCAGCCGCCATCTTGGATTTACATTTCGACAGCACTATCGGCTTCAACACCCTCGAAAACCATGAAAATGACACCCATGATGAAAAAATTGATATCTATTGCAGCCGCCATCTTGGATTTACATTTCGACAGCACTATCGGCTTTAACACCCTCGAAAACCATGAAAATGACACCCATGATAAAAAAAATTGGTACCTGCTTCAGCCGCCATCTTGGATTTACATTTCGACAGCACTATCGGCTTCAACACCCTCGAAACCCATGAAAATGACACCCATGATAAAAAAATTGATACCCATTGCAGCTGCCACCTTGGATTTACATTTCGACAGCACTATCGGCTTCAACACCCTCGAAACCCATGAAAATGACACCCATGATAAAAAATTTGATATCTATTGCAGCCGCCATCTTGGATTTACATTTCGACAGGACTATCCCCTTCAACACCCTCGATAACCATGAAAATGACACCCAAGATGAAAAAATTGATATCTATTGCAGCCGCCATCTTGGATTTACATTTCGATAGCACTATCGGCTTCAATACCCTCGAAAACCATGAAAATGACACCCATGATGAAAAAAAAAGATATTTATTGCAGCCGCCATCTTGGATTTACATTTCGACAACCCTATCGGCTTCAACTCTCTCGAAAACCATGAAAATGACACCCATGATGAAAAAATTTATACCTATTGCAGCCGCCATCTTGGATTTACATTTCGACAGCACTATCCCCTTCAACACCCTCGATAACCATGAAAATGACACACAAGATGAAAAAATTGATATCTATTGCAGCCGCCATCTTGGATTTACATTTCGATAGCACTATCGGCTACAACACCCTCGAAAACCATGAAAATGACACCCATGATAAAAAAATTGGTAGCTGCTTTAGCCGCCATCTTGGATTTACATTTCGACAGCACTATCGGCTTCAACAACCTCGAAACCCATGAAAATGACACCCATGGTAAAAAAATTGATACCCATTGCAGCCGCCACCTTGGATTTACATTTCGATAGCACTATCGGCTTCAACACCCGCGAAAACCATGAGAATGATACCCATGATGAAAAAAAAGATATTTATTGCAGCCGCCATCTTGGATTTACATTTCGACAGCACTATCGGCTTTAACACCCTCGAAAACCATGAAAATGACACCAATGATGAAGAAATTGGTACCTAATTCAACCGCCATCTTGGATTTACATTTCGACAGCACTATCGGCTTCAACACCCTCGAAAACCATGAAAATGACACCCAAGATGAAAAAATTGATATCTATTGCAGCCGCCATCTTGGATTTACATTTCGACAGCACTATCGGCTTCAACACCCCCGAAAACCATGAAAATGACACCCATGATGAAAAATTGGTACCTAATTCAGCCGCCATCTTGGATTTACATTTTGATAGCACTATCGGCTTCAACACCCTCGAAAACAATGAAAATGACACCCATGATGAAAAAATTTATACCTATTGCGGCCGCCATCTTGGATTTATATTTCGACAACCCTATCGGTTTCAACACTCGAAAACCATGAAATGTCACCCATGACAAAAAAATTGATACTACATACTTACTTTTAGTACGTACTACTATTATTTATTCTGTGCTTTTAAAATATTGTAATAAAAAAATCTCTTATTATTATTATAATCAGGTATTTAAGAAATTTGGATATTCGAATATTGTGTATTTGTACAGCGATCTTTTTGAGCCGCTGCAAACATTCGAAACGATGTCCACTCACGACGGCGACTGACCAGTATCTATATAAAAAGTACTCTGTGCCTCTAGTGAGTGAGTAAACTACTCTGTGGTTTTAGCTCCCTTTACAGAATTAATTTACATACAAGGCTACCTAACCAACGAAAATTTCGCCATTTTGGAGCCGAAAAAAATTAATTATAGCTAAACAAAACAAAATTACATTGCCATTTACATTCAGTGGCTTCCCACATGATAGATGAAGAGATTAAAAAATAGATTGAGTTAAACAATTGATAATTTCAAAAGTTAGAGTGTTTACAAGCCTTCCGGACTTGATAAATCCACACCATACGCCACTAAAACCCCTTTTTATTTAAAAATAGCAATTAATCGATTTAAAAAAAATATTAATAAGTTCAACAATCATTTATGTTTCTAACAATGTGCTTTTTATATCATTTATATGTATAATATGATTGCTATATACGATTTTATTCGATAAAACGTTGGAATCTTAATTTTTAGGCGATAGTAGAACATACCTTGCGCTTTCTTAAGCGCTTAAGGTATGCAATAGTGCAATTCTGATTTCAAGACAATTTACCCATCATAAGGGCACATCGGAACACATGCCTGACATAAAAAGTGGTAGATGTAGCTAGACGTATCATATTAATTCAATTCTAAAAATCTCACATAATCACGTGTTCCTGTAGTATATTATATCTATGCCAAATTTTAATCAACTACGTCCAATAGTCTCCAAGAATTAAAAAAAATCCTGTGACAAACAGATATAGAGACACATAACACCGAAGAGACTCTACAAATAACCCAATTTTGTTCATTTTGGCACGGAGCAGTATTAATGATGTTCCAAAATTGAAGCTCACGCGAGCGTAACCGCTGGTGAAAAGATAGTTGTTGAAAATTTCTTAATATTCACCAGCGCCTATGTTAATGCTAAGTGAATGGTTAAAAATAATAAAAAAATATAGCACCCAAAAACCCCCGGTGTATTGGCGGGTAAGAATACCAATTACCCCATATCTTCCCGTGGGTGTCGTAAGACTAAGATGGGCAGCAGCATCTTTCTGATAACAACAAAACAACAGTAAAAAATTGCGGTTTCCAACTATGGCAATATACCTCCCATAAGTAAAGTTAAGAAGAGACGGCCCCCAGTTTCCGGCGGCTCCGCTATTCATGGCTACGGTGGCGACCATGGTAACGGCGGGCAGGGGGTACTAAGAATCTCCGGTGGAGGTTCGGTTGCCACCTAAGACGACTCGACCTGGCAACATATGACGCATGCAGCCTGCGGACTGAGAAGATCCTTGATCTGGAAGAAGAGATAAACAAGTTGCGCTGGAAAATTATAGGAATTTCCGAATTCCGAAGAATTGGGGAGGTCATGGTAATCTTCGAATCCGGCAACTTATTTTATCACCGAGAGGACCACCGTCTGTCCCAAGGGGGTGTCGGATTTATCGTCCACAAGTCTCTCGTTAACAACGTTGTAAAAATTGGGAGTGTATCCACGAGGGTTGCGTACCTTATACTCAGAATCACCAAACCGTATTCTTTTTTTTATATAGAATAATGGTGACAAACGAGCACACAGTCCACCTGATGGTAAGTGATTGCTGTGGCTCATAGACATCTACATCTATCTTCGTTTGCGAATTTAAATGCAGATGCGTTGTCACCCGTGAGGACTATGATAGAATGCCTCTTTTCCAGTAAAAAGAGTGTCCGGTTCTCTACACTCAAAATACGAAACACAGCAGCATTAAGCTATTATTTAACGCTGGTATTCTGTGAGAGCGTGGTCCTTCCCCGGCCGAGCCGACCCATTCCTGCTACAACTATACTATTAATATAGCTGCAGCATGGCTCTACCACGTATAAACTCACTGAAGATCATACAGGTTACGCAACAACCTCGGCACATCCCAATAAGGAAGTGGAGGAAATGTATGAGGATATCTCATAGCCATGCATTCCTCCAAAACCCACGATGCAGTGTTAATGGGAGACTGCAATGCAAACAAAACTAGGCACAAGAGAGAACGGTCAGCTGAAGGTAGGGAAATTAGGAATAGGGTAACGGAACTCAAGGGACCAGCAGCTGGCCGATTTCATGGGGAAGACGGACTATTTATAATGAACTCTTTCTTCCAGAAGCGGCCCCGCAGGAAGTGGACCTGGTCGAGCCCTGACGGTTCGACAAAAAATGAGATTGACTTCATTATGACGACCAGACGACAACTGTTCAGTGATGTCTCACTATTATTCTCATCGTGCATCGTGCTGTTTTTGAGAGTCATTACGAATTGTCTCGCATGCAGATTCTACGACTTCCAGCCTCTTGAACAAGCCGGTTTCGGAAAATACTTTATCACCATAGACCACATACATACCCTTCGGCAAATCGTACAGAAGTCCAAGGAGTACAATATGCCACTATGTCTAGCGTATGTGGACTATGAGAAAGCCTTAGATTCCGTCGAAATTTGGGCGGTGCTGCAGTCCCTTCAGCGGTGCCAAGTTGACTGTAGGTATACTCCGTATCGAAGTGCTGAAGTATTTGTACAATAGGGCTACGAAGATTACAGCGATGGCGAGTATAGAACCAGAGTACGAAACCTATCCATCTGTAGAGAGGTGTAAGACAGGGTGACGTTATATCCCCGAAACTCTTCACCGCTGCATGGGAAGACGTTTTCAAGCTACTGGACTGGAAAGTATACCTTCTGTGTACTAAATATCGGGAATATGTCAATAAAACAAAAAATACAAATTATTCATCTGAATTTATTTTATCGCCTTCAAAGTAGGTCCCATCGCTTGCAATACAACATCTCCAACGCTTCACCCAGTCTTCCATACATTTTTCATAGGCTATTTGCGGTATGGCCTTTAGCTCATTCAGCGAATTTTTTGTTATGGCTTCTATCGACTCAAAACGTTTTCCTCGAAGTGGTAATTTTAACTTGGGAAATTAAAAAAAAGTCAGACGGAGCCATATCAGGTGAATAAGGTGCTTGGTCGAGTACTTTTGTTGAATTTTTCGCTAAAAACTCTTTGACTATAATGGCTGTGTGTGATGGTGCATTATCATGGTGCAGCATCCATGAGTTGTGTTGCCACAAATCTGGACGTTTTCGGCGGATACTCTCACGCAAACGCTTCATGACGCCTAAATAATATTCTTTATCCACTGTTTCTCCCTTTGGAAGGAATTCGGAGTGAACCACACCACGGTAGTCAAAAAAAACTGTCAGCATCACCTTGATTTTGGAGCGACTTTGCCGCGGTTTTTTGGGTTTCGGCTCGTTTTCGAGACGCCATTCTGAAGACTGTTGGCTTGTTTGCATGTCGTACTCATAAACCCATGTCTCGTCGCCAGTTATTATACGTTTCATAAAGGTCGGATCCGTAGAAGCTCGGGAAACCATGTCTTCAGCGACATGCTTTCGCTGCGCTCTTTGAACAAAATTGAGCTCTTTTGGAACTAGTCGAGCGGCGACGCGTTTCATGCCTAAAATGTCAATGAGAATGTTGTGGACGGACTTAAAAGATATGTTCACCTCACTAGCCAACTCTCTCAGACTCATACATCGATTTTCGAGCACTAGCTTCTTGATTTTTTCGATGTTTTCTTTGGTCGTAGCGGTTGAAGGTCTACCAGAACGAGGCAAGTCTACTACTATTTCTCGGCCTTCTTTAAAAGCCTTATACCATTCATAAGCCCTTGTTTTCGATATACACGATCGTAGGTATTTCGCAACATTTTTAGTGATTCACTACATGAAATATCATTCGAAACACAAAATTTAAGGCACACTCTTTGTTCAACAATATTTTCCATTGTAAAAATCGCCGAGAACTCAAAACTATGACCAACAAAAAGTGTAGTTTAAAACAAATTAAATGGCAGATCCCGCTCAAACTTGGCGCGCTAAATCAGTACAGTGCTACCAACATGCAGTAAAAAAATTAGAACGACCTCTTTTACGCGGGTCTTTTTATTGACATATTCCCGATACTTTTTACACAGAGTAGTACGTATTAATGTCAATGGCGGGAACATCACTCACCTTCGATTTGCCGACGATATAGTCCTTATGGCAGAATCGCTGGAGGACCTAAGCACTATGCTCAATGACCTCAATAGTTTTTCCCAAAGGATAGGTCTTAAGATGAACATGGACAAAACAAAGATCATATTTAATGTCCATGTCACACCTATGCCAGTAGTTGTTGGGAACACTAAGCTCGAAGTTGTTGACGAGTATGTTTACCTGGCACAAATAGTCCGACTAGGTAAGTCCAACTACGACCGAGAAGTCAATGGACAGATTCAACTCTGCTGGGCAGTGTTCGGGAAATTACGGCACTTCTTATATACCTCAAAACTTGAAAACGAGACTGTACAACCAGTACGTGGTGCGTGTTATGATCTATGGAACTGAGGCGTGGTCCTTCACTACTGCCCGTATGAGGAAGCTTAAGATCGCTCAGCGAGCTATGGAGAGGGCTATGCTCGAGGTTTATCTGCGTGATAAACTAAGAAATGAGGATATCCGCAGTAGAACCAGAGTTACCGACACAGCTCAACGGATTAGTAAGCTAAAGTGGCAATGGGCCGGCCATATAGTTCGAAGAACCGACAACCGATGGGGATAAAAGCTTTTCGAGTGGTGGCCTTGTACCGGCGGATGAAGTGTACGGCGTCTCCCACTAGATGGAGTGACGACCTGGTAAGACATGCAGGAAATTGATGTATGCAGGTGGCTCATGACCGTGCTTTGTGGCATTCCTTATGGGCGGCCTATGTTAAGCAGTGGACTTGTTAGGGCTGTAATGATGATGGTGATGATAAACGCTTGTCGTAAAACTTGAGTGGCGCTGGTTCGATCCGCGCTGGCATCAATGAAATTGTTATGGTAATTTTCAGTGCTGATTTACAGAGCCACATATGCCACAGTACCACATACTCAGCAAAGGAAGCCTCCGTGAGAAAATCGACATGTCTGATAAATTGAAAAAAAAAATATTTCAATGACATGTGAACTCGTCAACACGCATTGGGGCAGCGCGACTAACACTTCCTGCCATTTATCCCTCTCAGAAATGAGAGTAGGCCAGTATCCTACCGTGGGACGTATAAAGGTTGTAGTTTTAAGCATCCAAATAATAACGCGCTACTTGCGTTATCATAGAACACGAAAATAAGCGTTTTAGATACGTTGATAGTAACAATCTGGAATATTTATTCATGACGGAGTAATTGTGTTCTGTGTTCATGACGTAATAAATAATTCTTCTTTTTTAGGGTAACAGATAGTCAGAATAAGAAAAGTGGTAAAGATTATACTCGTGCACAGAATAAATAATAGTACATGTTTGAATTTCGATGACCATGAGTATTTCGGTCATACAGTAACTGTGTTACCTCATGCGTGTACAGTTGGTGTGTTATTGTCATTGAATCCATCACCCCATTTTGACCCACAAAAAGGTCAGAAATATCTCATAGCTACCATTAGGTGGCGGATATGTAAATCGGATGTAAAATACAAGACCGGTGACAGGCGATATCGATAAGGGTGGGAGACATCCATCTAATCAATATAACAATCGTGGTGATTACAGCAAACCCTTCCGACATAGAAGTTTTTAATGTAATTATTTTTATTTTCCGCCGTGGCTGTTTTGTTTGGGTTAGTAAAGAAGAAACAGTTATCAGAATGGATCTCACATATATTCAATAAATGAAACCACATACTTGTTATCGCATCTGCTGAAGATATTTTTCTTTTATTTATAGGATAAGGGTGACAAACGAGCACACAGTCCACCTGATGGTAAGTGGTTGCTGCGGCCCATAGACATCTACATCTATCCTCTATTACAAATCAAAATGTAGTTGCGTTGTCACCCGTGAGGATTAAGATGGAATGCCTCATTTCCAGTAAAAAGGGCCTCCGGCCACCTGCACTCACCAAGCGAAACGCAGAGGTAAAACTCTACTTCACGCTAGTTTTCTGTGAGGTCATGGTACCACCTCGGTTCGAGCCGGCCCATCCGTGCGACAGCAAAAGCTGCCGCGTGGCTCTACCACTGATAAAAATGATATACAAATATCTACAAATAATGAACGTAATCGGTCAAAAAGTAGAGTTTTAATTTTAAGCAAATCTGAACTCTATAGAATTGGGTCACTATGTCAATGATCCAATGAACTTGAACGACGTTGCCACGCAGTGCAAACTGTTACGACGCGAGAAAGTATTTAAAGCTAAACTTTATAACTTTTTCTGTTTAAGTGTGTTCTTGTAGTTTTAGAGATAATAAATTATTTTGACATGGTAAAAACCCATAAAAACAACCAATTTAAAAAGTCATACTTACTTACCCTTTTCCGAGGAAGTAACAAAACGGTAGTTTCGGAAGTGCAATTGTACAAAAATTAACTTTTTTTTAACATTCAAGAACTTGTCAATATATTAACTTTGGCCTCTCAGTATATTTACGAAAATTTAATGTATGTTCACAAAAAAAAAGATAGTTTTAGTAAAAAAAGTGATGTACGTTCTGTAAACACTAGGAACAAACACAAGCTAGTGATGCCAGTTTCTCGACTCCACAGAGTCAGTAATTCATTTTTGGGGCAATGTATACGCTATTACAACAAGGTCCCGGAAAGTGTACAGGTTCTCCCTATTACCAAGTTTAAATGTTTTATTAAGCTGAAACTGTATAAAAAGGGTTATTATAGTATAAATGAATACATGGTTGATAATAACCCCTGGGAATGAGGTGGTCGCTTCCAAGCAGTTTCTAAAATAAATTTTGTAAATAGTTCGTAATCATTTATATTGTAAAATTTATTTAAAAAAAAAGTCCCGCTGGGTTTCTTGCTGGTTCTTCCCAGGACAGAGGGTATTTTTTCGAACCAGTGGTAAAGTAAAAAATGACTTTCAATAAGAATTACACATGTAATGTATATTGAATAAAAATTATCTATTCTATTCTATTCTATTCTGTCAACTGCTAAAAGTGAAAATTACATGTATTCAAATGTCATAAAGTAGCTAAGTAGGGAGTCTTCCGGGATAGTGTGTGCGCGTTTCGGTGCTTGCGCGCATTGCTTCAAGTGATTTATTTTTCGTAAGATAAATACAAATAGTCATATAATTTTTTCGTTTCTTTAAAATTTTTTCGCCAAAATTCAGCGTTAACTCTTTTTTTATAGTAGAGGGGGCAAACAAGCATGCGGCTCACCTGGTGGTAAGTGACTACCGCCGCCCATGAATAACTGCAACACCAGGGGAACCAGGGGAATTGCAGATGCGTTGCCGGCCTTTGAACTCTGCGTACTTATCGTGAGAGATACGGCGCAACTCGCGTCTGGCCTACTAGCGTCCGGTAATAAAATCCTGTGTGCTGTCCAAAGAATCAGGGAAAATCTGCGCATAATGCCCAACACTCATGAAGGAGTTGCTCCGCGTCACTTTCCACCCTCTTTCGAACAACGAGTCTTAGACCATTTCGATCGGAATCCAACCTGTAGCCTAATTGTCTAAAGCCCAGCTTGTGCTGGGCGTGTATTTAGAGTGAGGCATAGAACAATACACCGAGTGCTGAAAAGGAACAAACTACGTGCAGGCACTGCTGCCCCGTGATAAGCCGATTAGAGAGTGGGTACTGACAAAAATGTCTCAAGACCAACATTTAGTATCAAATGTTTTTTGGACAGATGAACGTACGTTTACTCGAAACGGCATATGGAATCAACAAACGATGCGTCACTGGAGCCGTACGAATACCCATTTATTTAAGGAATTAGTTTATCAATACCGATTTTCCATTAATGTTTGGCAGGCATTCACGGAGATCAAATGCCTAATCGGCCCTGTTTTTATTGACGGAAACCCGAATGCACAGAAGTTTCTCAATATTCTTAACGGCCCAATAACAGAATATTTAGAAGGATTGTCTGTGGCAGTTAATACAGCGGGTATGGTTCCAGTTAGATGGAGCTCCTCCACACTCCGTACTCCTCGCGAGAGCGGTTTAACACAATGTTCGGCGAACAATGGATAGGGCGCTATGGTCCTCGCAGGTAGCCAGCTCAGTCGCCCGACCTCACTCCTCTAGACTTCTTTTTATGTGGCTTTATTAAAAATAAAGTGTACTCAAAGATTTCTGAAACCGAAGATGAACTGCGCAATCGTATTGCAGCCGCCTTTGCCAAATTAAAAGCCCTGGCTCTGGATACTGAACGAAATTTGTTGAGCAAGCTTCAGGACAACATTATGCGGCGATGTATCTTGTGCATTCAAGAACGTGGCGGATATTTTGAAAATTAAAAAAATTAGGGTTCCATTAAATTTTGCAAATAATATGCAATAATATTTATTTCGTTCAGTTCCATTATCGCGAAATAAAAAAGTGCCGGTAAAAATACCTAAACAGTTTAGTGACTAAGTTTTTATTTCGTTGCACATTGTCAAACGAATCAAAGGCCGTGCCGACAATAACGCTGCCGGCCGCCAACCGACATGCCGCCCGCGTGCAATGTTGCCACTCTTGCATGGGGTCAAGGTACGTAGTCTAAACATGGTGTTTACTTTTACTGAATTTATTTTAATATTTATTTTGTTTGAAAATTTCACTTTTTTAATTTACGGTTTTTAATTTAATATTTAATTTTTCTACACTTCTATGGTATAGTATTACTTGTGATTTCATTTACTGCGTATATGTGGATTCCTTACTATATATGTGAGCCACTGGAACAAAGTGCATTCTATATGCACAGTAAGGCCCAGGAGTACGTTTAATAATTAATTATAATTTATGTTAATTCACTAACCACTAACTTAACCTATTAAAAAAATGTGTGTATTAGCTGAATTATGAATAAACTAAATTAAATTAATTCGAAATAACAAATGCACAAAAAGAATTAACAAGAACAGAAGAAGAATTTTTAAATTAATAAAATAACACTCACCTGAGAATCCGAGAAATGTATTGTATTTAATATCCGTAAATGAAATTAATACGCTATTTGCGACACTTATATTGCCTGTTTCTATTTCTATATTCATTTCAAAAAAACACGATGAAATGTAGTTTTTTTTTGTTTTACTTGTTTCTTGCAGCACTTTATCCGCCTTGGAAGGAACTGGATGTCTTAGTTATGATAGCACCAATTGGATTAAGTGGTGAATTGAAAAATTGAGCTACGTCACTAACTACGACAAATGAATGTCCGATCTTATGCTTGTATAACATTCGTGCTTTCACTGAGGTTGGTGCATAATCTGTAGCAACATATTATCTATAGGGGGATTAGTTAATACATTTTATCACTTCATTTCATATCAGTGACAGTAAATATATAATTAGTTGCGACATTATCTATCTACTAAATTGTCATGTAACCTTAGCCCTTTCTTTGTCTAAAGTTTTATACAATATATCTGAAAGACAGTTCCATATACATTTTATATATACATATTATAATAAAAATGTTAATTGCAGGTGTCTGTGAATTTTATATTTTTGTAACAAAATAATTAGCAGAGAATAATAATAAGTAATTAAATACACTTCTATCATTTTTAGAGTTCTCTGTCTGTCAGTCTGTTTGTTTATGAACGTATCCACGTCTAAAGTACTAATACTTTGTAAAAAATCGTTAATAAAATGATAAATTGTATCTTCGAGTACTTAACATTCAATCTTAGTTTTACGAAAATCCGTTCTTTCAATCAAAAATTATGGTTATTATATTGAAAGGAAGGTAGGAATTAAGGCTGGTTTCACAGCTGTACGGGAGTTCCGTACGGGTAGCCCGTACGGGCTCCCGGAGCGAAGACAGACGTGAGGCGCTATAACATCGTTTCACAGCGACGCGGATTGTTCCGTACGGGACTCGCTCCGCGTAGAGCCCGTACAACACCACCCGCGTCCCGCACCCGGACCCCCGTACATGCAGACGCGAGGGCAGAGCGCACCGCTGCTTATCCATCGTTTCACAGCAATGCGGAGCGGCCGTGCTCCGTGAGTACAATCGAGATGAATCGATTAATTGACATTTATATTTCTCATAGATATATATTTATAGACATAGATAGCAGCACGAAACATGTCTTGATGTTTTATTCTGTTCTCCAACCTGGATAGTAGTTCATCAAAACTACTAATCGACATACAAAAATTATTAAAAAATTTGTGCGGATCGTTCCTAAGTTTATAGTTTAAGGTTACAAATGCACTTTTGAAACATCTTGCTTCGATGATGGGATGTACCCATAGTCTTTTTCTCTGTCGTCCTCGTCTCTCACAAATTAAATAAATACCAATAATTTTTAATACGTTCGCATTCACTTTCATTTGTGACTGTCTTCCGCTAGCACCCGTATTTTACTAAACACTCGTTTCAGAGCACTGCTGGCGCTACCCGTAGAGGTCTCCCGCATTACGCATGATGGCTTATTGAACTGAGATGCAACCCTTCACTACTGGCCGTATGACGAAGCTCAAGGTCGCTCAGCAAGCTATGGAGAGGGCTATGCACGGGGTTTCTCTGCGTGATAAACTTAGAAATGAGGATATCTGCAGTAGAACCAGAATAACTGACCTAGCCCAACGGATTAGTAAGTTGAAGTGGCAATGGGTCGGCCATATAGCTTGAAAAACCGACAAGCGATGGGGAAAAAAGGTTCTCAAGTGGCAGTCTCATACTGGCGGACGAAGTGTAGGACGTCTCCCCACTAGATGGAGTGACAACCTGGTAAGATATGCAAGAAGTCGATGGATGCAGGTGGCTCGAGCAGAGCACGGTCCTCTGTGGAATTCCTTGGGGAGGCCTATGTTCAGCAGTGGACATGTGAACGGCTGTAATGATGATGATGATCAAAAAACAAGTATTTTAATTAATGTTATAGAAATTTTAATTCAATCTAAAGACTGGATTAGAGCGAGTGCTATACGCGTTTGATGACGTCACTGAAGTTCGTTGTCTCCCTGGGTGATAGAGCCTCAATATATGTCTGCCATGCAAAATATATACAACGTGTCCCAAAATTCAACGATAAGCCAACACCGGAGGATAGACCTGCCCCGGACTAATCGGGGAAAAAAAGAAAAAAAATATCCCAATGATATTTTAAGTTATATAAAAAAAATGAAATTCTTCAGAAATTGAGACCGTTTATGATATTTTTCACTACCATGACCACAATTATTTAAATATTTTTTCTTTTTTTTATAGGCAACCTGAATAGTACTGCTATCTACCACAACTCTTAAAAACTCCAGAATAACTCTTGTTTTATCACGAAAATTAATGAAACTTATTTTATTCCCTAAATTTTTTGAAGACTTTTACTTTTAACCAAATTTAACTTATCGTGGTGTAAAAAAAAAGTATGAACACTAGTATGGCAAGTTTTTTTAAAAATTGACGTAACTAACCAACATTCCAAAATGGTATAATACTCTAGGAAAACAAGTTATAAAAAATATGGGCCTATTATTTCTAAACAGGGGCCAAATTCCTTAAATTGTAATTGTCAGTAATCACTTTTACTACATGCCCAAAATCGGTTCTTGTTACAATTTCTAGGAATTCGAATGGGGCATTAACACCTTAGATGTTAGAGAGAGATAGATAGATAGAGATATTTACGTTAAAAAGAGACAACAACAGGGCAGGTAGAGAAGCTGTTATTATTCTCAGCAAGTCGGTTCAGTACGCTCTGCTCCTTTGTTTACTGCGCACCGTTCCCAATTCAACTTACGTGGCCCTCGTACATACTATCGACTTTTGGCTTGGCTTTTTGGACTGGAATCGACCTGCAAACTTAACTGACCTGGCATTATTTGGACTGGAAGTGATCTGCAAACTGAACTGACCTGGCATTATCTTGGACTACGATTGTGTGTTTTGTGATTTAGAGTTCTGGCGCATTTTGCACTGTTTGGTGTTTAACATGCCGCAACCGTACACACCACAGGAATACGCCAATATGCATTTAATCTATGGAGAATGCCGATGTAATGCTAACGCTGCTAGCAGACTGTATCGAGAAAGATACCTAAATGCTCAAAAATATCCTGATTATCGAGTGTTTATTAATGTGCATCAAGCGTTTTCGGAGGGTCGTATGCCATCCAACAGGAGAAGCGCTGGAAGACCTAGATTGGATCGTGATGAAGAAGTTCTCAATGAGATAGAAAATGACTCGACTATTTTTTTTTATAGGATAAGGGTGAAAAACGAGCACACAGTCCACCTGATGGTAAGTGGTTGCAGCGGCCCATAGACATCTACATCTATTCTCTGTTACAGATCAAAATGCAGATGCATTTTCACCCGTGAGGACTAAGATGGAATGCCTCATTTCCAGTAAAAAGGGCCTCCGGCCACCTGCACTCACCAAGCGAAATGCAGAGGTAAACCTCTACTTCACGCTGGTATTCTGTGAGGTCGTGGTACCACCCCGGTTCGAGCCGGCCCATCCATGCGACAGCAAAAGCTGCCGCCTGGCTCTACCACTGTCAAAATTTACTAAGACTTTTTCGAATATTTCGGTACGTGCCATAGAAGAAGCTACAGGAATCCCGAAAAGTTCTGCACATCGAATATTAAAACGTCACAAGCTTCACCCATATCACTACAGGCGTGTGCAGACGTTATTACCGCGGGACTATCCGCTACGGGTCACATTTTGCCGTGTAATGCTGCAAAAGCACAGTGAAGATCCCCACTTCCTATACAAAATTCTATGGTCGGATGAAACAACGTGCAAGAAAGATGGGTATTTAAATCTTCACAACCTACATTGTTGGAGTAATGAAAATCCACACTTGATGAGACAAGACAAATCCCAATATCAATTCAAGGTTAACCTATGGACCGGCATATTAAATGGAAAAATAATTGGGCCCTTTGAGTTACAAGGAAACTTAGATGGCAATAGTTATTTAAACTTTTTACAAAATGACTTGCAAGAATTGTTAAACGTCGTGCCCTTAAGTGATCTTCAAAACATGTGGTTCCAAAATGATGGTTGCCCAGCACATTATGCCCGTCCTGTGCGAGAATATTTAAATCAAGAGTATCCAGGGCGTTGGATCGGGCGACTTGGTCCTATCTTATGGCCACCCCGTTCACCCGATTTGAACCCCCTGGACTTCTTCTATTGGGGTTGTCTTAAAAACAGGCTCTACTCAAAACTCATTGTAACATTGGACGAGCTTCGTCGAAATATCACTCAGGCTGCTGATTACATTAATAGCAGAAGATATGCAAGACAAATAAAACGATAATTTTTAAGGCGATATCGTGCATGTATTAATGCTGGTGGCAAACAGTTCAAACATTTGCTATAATCTTAATAACTTAATAAATTACACGTGAAACTGTTTGTACCATTTGTTTTGAAATATTAAACATTTTTCAAGAACTAATACTTTTATTACACCCGACCGTCACCCTGTTAAGAAATAATAGGCCCATATTTTTTTGTAACTTGTTTTCCTAGAGTATTATTCTATTTTGGAATGTTGGTTAGTTGCGTCAATTTTTAAAAAAACATGCCATACTAGTGTTCATACTTTTTTTTTACACCACGATAAGTTAAATTTGGTTAAAAGTAAAAGTCTTCAAAAAATTTAGGGAATAAAATAAGTTTCATTAATTTTCGTGATAAAACAAGAGTTATTCTGGAGTTTTTAAGAATTGTGGTAGATAGCAGTACTATTCAGGTTGCCTATAAAAAAGAAAAAAATATTTAAAAAATTGTGTGGTCATGGTAGTGAAAAATATCATAAACGGTCTCAATTTCTGAAGAATTTTTTTTTTTATATAACTTAAAATATAATTGGGATATATTTTTTTTTCTTTTTTTCCCCGATTAGTCCGGGGCAGGTCTATCCTCCGGCATTGGCTTATCGTTGAATTTTGGGACACGTTGTATATGTCAAATATATCAACAACATTGTAAATTGCAGATGTATTGAAATAACGTAAATTATAAAGAAAAAATACTTGTCAACCTGTCAACCTATCTGCCATGTCTTTAGAACCGCCATAGGTGTCTGCCAATGTTATTTTTCAGTAACTTTTATTGAATATTTCAAGATGTCAAAGCGGCAGACTTATTACTTTCACGTTTTTTTTTGGTAATTTATTTACACCTTTCACACCTGAGCGTCTGTATTTATTAATTTAGCTTTATGTATCCCTTACATGAATATTATTAAGTTTATAATATTATAGCTAGTATCCATTGTTTTTATTTTATTTGTTAGTAGTGTTAGTATGTCTTTATATTTAATTTTGTTAATTGTGTGATAGTTGTAAAGGCTGCATTTTGCGGTGGAAGCCTCCTCCAAATTACTTAAAGTGGTTCTGTCTTGCGCTAATCTTGGCCATAGTGCACCAGCTACTTCGACTATGTTATCATTCCACCTTTTTAATGGCCTCTCTATATCAACCGCGAATAGTGGATTAACTGAAAAAAAAAAGTGAAACTTATTGAAATACCGTAAGCATGGCTCTTAGACCACAAGGGCAACAGTAAGATGCTCAACTTCAATTAAAACGTACTCTGATAGCATATATATGTACATCCTACTGTTGAGCACAGCATCTTCATATTTCTGAAAGGATTTATTTTTTGGAATGGGACAACATTCATCGCGCTTCCCTACTGCGTGTTGACAAAATAATTTATTTACTTTCAATTTTTAAAATTTATATTTACTCACAATGTTTTTCTTCACCATCGAGGACGTGGTAATTCAAATTTGAAAAATGATATTACAATTGCTTGGTTTCACTACACGTGCGGTAGCACTTACTCGTATTTCCTGAGCGATCGAGGAATTCATTTCGTTACTTATCTATAAATTTAATACCTATGGATTATAAGAAAATTGTATTATCTTACTGATTTAAGGTTTCTTTTACATAATGTAATAATCGCATCAAAGTTTTTTATGTTTTATTATTAAGATCTGGTGATAATAGTGCCATCTCTAATACAAATTAATGTGATTTATTAGTTTGATTACAAATAAATTATCGGTTGTAGACATTTTATATAAATCGTACTGTTTTCGAATATTAAAACTGACTCTCGTATTTCGAACGATAATTTTATATTGCATAATATGTAATATACACTAATAACAATTTTTGACGTTATGAAACTGTACTCCATTAATTGTTAATTGATTGAAATTGTACTTTATTTTGTGAATTATTATTTTGTAAAGGAAATTTTTAAAGAAGTCAAAAACTACATTTTTAACAAAAGTCATAAAATTTTCTTTTAAAAATATCTCGTATGAAATTTCGTCTATATCGGACAGACTTAAATCTGTAAAAGTATCAATAATAAGTATCGATAGTTTACATTACCATCGCAATGTTCAAATAAGTTACTTGTAGATTTAGTTTTATGAGTGCAACGTCGCGCTGGGAAAATGCTGAGAGGAACTAACTTATTTTATGCAACTTGGTTAACTGGGTTCCTCCGAGGAGTACTGACCCTCTTAATCATGTAGTAGTGGTTGTAATAATATTCACTACTCCATATCTACCTGTGGTTGTCGTAAGAGGCGACAAAGGGAAACTGATACAGGAAATGGGCAGCAGCGTCTTCCTATTGTAAACTCAAAGTTATAAAACTGCGGTTGCCAACTCGCGCATCCCCTATCGGGCAATCTATGGGGGAGGCCAATGTTCAGCAGTGGACTTTTATAGGCTGTAATGGAAATTTAGTTTGTTTCGCTGCTTCTGCGCTTGGTTTCTCTAAACCTTTAGCGACAGATGTCACTATTCACTTTTAATAATTTTTTTTATAGAATAAGGGTGACAAACGAGCACACAGTCCACCTGATGGTAAGTGGTTGCTGCGGCCCATAGACATCTACATCTATCCTCAATTACAAGTCAAAATGTAGATGCGTTGTCACCCGTGAGGACTAAGATGGAATGCCTCATTTCCAGTAAAAAGGGCCTCCGGCCACCTGCACTCACCAAGCGAAACGCAGAGGTAAACCTCTACTTCACGCTGGTTTTCTGTGAGGTCGTGGTACCACCCCGGTTCGAGCCGGCCCATCCGTGTGACAGCAAAAGCTGCCGCGTGGCTCTACCACTGGTGAATATGTTTAATATGTTTAATATATCCTCCAAAATTTCAATGGTACACACGGCTATAATTAGTTGTTTCTGAAAATAACGTAGTAGACACAGATATTGCCTTCGGTTACAATGTTGGTGTTTTATCTCATTAATTAGCTTAAAACGAAACACCTATAACTTTGCATTGATAATTAACAACGCGACTTGCATGAGGGGTTCTAAAGTTTGGAGGGGTCAGAGGCCGAAGACTTTTGTCGTATTATTTTATTATGCAAAAAGTCAAAAGTATTATCTGTTTTTCTTCTTTGTCATTATAGGCATCGTAGGCATTCACTGAGAATATTAAATGGGGTGAAATTGGGTGTTACATTTTGTATAAAACTTTTTATTTTACAGGCTGATAAACTCGAAACTTACTAAAGGTACTCTTAAAAAAAATAATGAATTCGGATTTTGCGATTTTTCAAAACAACCCTTAGGGCCAGAGAGTGTACAAATTTTTATGGAGAAAAATAATTAATGTTTATCCAACATTTTTGAAAATATAATTTATGTTGTCTTGGGCATTCCACCAACCAATAAAACAAAACTAAGATAAATAGGAATTCAAAATATATAATAACAAAGTTGCTATCCGCCCCCGTCTTCCTTATTGCACGCCTCATAACGCAAAGTGTTATTAATTATGAGGTAGTGCTTTACTTTCGACACGTTAAGGTCAAGCAATTTTGTGTTTGTAAAACGCCTCTATCATAACCATATTGTACGTATACGATAATATGAAAAGCCGTATATCAAGAAAACACTAATTAATTTATCTTATATTTTCTATAAAATCATTTTATATTGCTACTTTGAAAAAAAAACGGTTTGAAAAAATGTTACGTGGACGTCTGGATGTTAATTTTGTATGTGGTCATTATAAATTTCGAAAAAATTTGAATTCTCGAGACCGGGTTTTTTTATTAGCTTCAGAATTACATCAACTGGTATTGTATATCAATAGTCTATTACTAGTTTGTAAAATGATTTTCAACTTTCTTAAGTTTTATTGCTATTAACAATTTATACTATAAATTTTATAGGCACTTTCATATTTTTTTTAGACCTTGATAGACAAAGGACAAATGTACCATACAGTCTATATCGATTTTATACTTTGCCTAATCAATTTATTTTGGTAAACATTATTAATTTTTTTCAATACCTGTTAAAATAATAGAGCGCTAAATTTAAAACACGTAAATTAAAACGTATTTTAAAAGTCAGGAATACAATTTATATTTTCATCAATATTAAACGAAATGCTCATGAGGCGTGCACTTTTGGTTTTTCCAAACTATTCTGTTCCTCCGCTTACTTCTTTTTAACCACGCAATGGATTTTGATACGATTTTCACTGTCATTTAGAGATTTTTTTACGAAAAGTAGTATGCAGAACCTTTTTTATTGTTTTTGTCTAGTAAAATTCAATGATTTTCAGACGTTTAGCGATGCCAGCCAGTTTTAACCATAAGAGATACATCAGAAAAATATATTAAAGTAATGTATTTCTTCGAAAGCCTTGGGAAAGGTCCGCAATGGCATATTTCTATCTCCCAGGGTTGACTCACAATAACCATTTTTATCACTAAAATATTTTTATATTATTAGCGTATTTTCGAAGCTATTTTCTCCAATTCAGTATTTATACTTAACCAGCAAAATATGTAAGTTATCTTGTTCATTCAAAGTTAATTAAAGTTATCGCTGAAACGAATACTTTCAAAGATATAAAATAAATCAACTTACACCGAAGTGGGCGGATGCTACAAGTAATCAACGGAAGAATTAATCTTGACGATGAAACTCTTTCATTTATCCATCACAACCTATTATAGTTTACTGCTAAACATAGGCCTCCCCTATAAATTGGCCTTAAAGAGAAGATTTTGCCTTAGTTGCCACGCTTGGCACGCGAATTGGCAACCGTATTTATTTATTATTTTTTGTTGTAATTAGGAATGTGATCCCCAACTCCTGTTTCAGTTTCTCCTCTGTAGTCTTTTACGACAACCAGTGAGAAGATAAGGGGTAGTGGATATTCTTAGACCGCCACTACACGATGATGAAAATCTTTGCGTTTGAGTAAATGCGCTTAAAGAATTTGAAACTGATCTTTTTCAAAAAAATGTCACTGGGTTTCTTGCGTGTTCTTCCTAGGACATATGTATTTTCCAACCAATGGTGAATTAAACATAAGTACTTTTAACAGTGGTAGAGCCACGCGGCAGCTTTTGCTGTCGCACGGATGGGCCGGCTCGAACCGGGGTGGTACCACGACCTCATAGAATACCAGCGTGAAGTAGAGGTTTACCTCTGCGTTTCGCTTGGTGAGTGCAGGAGGCCGGAGGCCCTTTTACTGGAAATGAGGCATTCCATCTTAGTCCTCACTGGTGACAACGCATCTGCATTAAAATTCGCAAATGAGGATAGATGTAGATGTCTATGGGCCGCACCAACCACTTACCACCAGGTGGACTGTGTGCTCGTTTGTCACCTTTACCCTATAAAAAAAAAGTATTACTTTAAATAACTTTTATTTTTCCTATTTTAATATATACATATAATAAATCTGTAGAAAAAATGTGTGTTCACGATTCACGCAAAAACTACTGGACAGACTTAAATGGAATTTTGTATGTAGATAGTAAATGACCGTGTATAACATATAGACTTCTTTTTATCCGCTTACGGAAGAGTAAAAAAATAGGTTATGTTTTCCCTTTTTTTAGTTTATTGTCATTATGGCTGCTGACTATTAGTCCTTAAGACGATTTAGCTATACGTATAATAAATCTATAGAAAAGTGTGCGTGTGAAAATAAACTCATCGCGCCACCAATCAGAAAGGGCAGAGTAACGTCTGCCGGGTCAGCTAGTTATATATAAAACTATATACCTACTAAAGATCAAGTAGGTAAGGTAAAATTACTTAATTCTCACGAAGATCAATGCACCGACACAAACATACCACTCTGTAGAGTGTAGATAATTTGCTCGACATGGAAGATGCTGTTCATTTCCTAAAAGAATTTCTTAATTATTTGCAACCCTCTGGACTTTTCCCCACATAAATTGATTTCAAAAGTAGGGCTAGGGTGTCTGTATATTTTATTACATGTTTCATGTAAAATCTTTAAAAACATTCATAATAGAGTGCTTAACGCTAACCGGATGAAGAACGAGAGAAGTCGTCTTAACTCCCCAGATTCCACTAATACCAAACTTTTCAATTTGAACGACTGAAATTTCCCATAAAATTTTCATTTTCAATAACGATAAATAAATCATAAGGTCAAATATTCAAAGTTGCGTGCTTAGACGTGAACGTTGAGTATTTTTCTCATGGACAGCTATAATATGTGGCCCTTCGCCAGTCACTTCCAGACAAAACCTGTTCCTATTGTGTAATGAAAAGTCAGTAACTCTTAACATTGCATAAAAAGAAATTATGTAATAAGTGGTAGTAATGATAATGTGAGCCGTGGACAAATTTTGATCCATGTTTCTCGATAAATTAAAAACTGGTTTGAGTTGTAATTTGAATATTATTCATGTTTCTTATTTAAGCCATACGAATATAAAGAAATAAATGTTATAAAATAAATACAAATAATATTTTCTTGCTAAGCGCACTTTTTGTAATGAAAAACTATCAATAACAAAAACGACTAACTCAGAATTGATGGAACAGTGCTCTTTTAAACTGAAATGACACAACAAGTAGGTAAATTGCACCCGTGCTAAGTCGAGGTGGGTAGTGTTGTCATAAATTAACTCTCTATTTTTATAAATTAGAGTAATTGTTAACCTCTTCTTTAGGTTCTTTTTATATTATACTAATGCAGCGTTAGTATAATATAAAATAACCTAAATAAGAGGTTAACAATTACTCTAATTTATAAAAATATAGAGTTAATTTATGATAACACTAACCACCTCGACTCAGCACGGGTGCAATTTACTTGTTGTGTCACTTAGTTTTTATTTAAATATATTTTTTTTAATATTTTTCTAAGCCAGCGCTCTACTACAATGCCACCTGATGGTAAGTGGTGATGTAGCCTAAGATAGTGAAGCGCACTGACATAACAAAAGCCTATTCACTCTTGCCTTGAAGATACACCCACATTTGAATCGGATGGAAACACAGATGCTGGCAACTTATTCTACTCTTTTGCTGTACGCATGATGAATAATGTAGCAAACCGTTTGGTTTGAATGCGTGGTAAGTGAACAAGGAAAGGATGGAGACTGGCCGAACGTCTGGTTATCCGATGGTGGAAGGGAGAGGGAGGAATTAAATTATGCAATTCCTGCGCACACTCTCTGAAATGCATCCTGTAGAGAACCGAAAGGCTGGCTACTTTGCGCCTGTGTTCGAGGCTGGCAAGATTAGTTTTAGCCAAATTCAGGTCCACCAATAAGCCTCTTAGCACGCCTTTCCACTGAGTCCAAAGCTGCCATTTGGCATTTTGCAGCACCAGTCCCTATATGTCAGCAATACTCCATGCACGATCGGAATTGCGCTTTATATTATATAACTTACTTTATAGTAAGCACCTGTCCCGGCGTGAAGTATCGCCGCGTCTCTGTAAGGAGTCCTAGCTTCCTTGCAGTTGCTTTGGCCTTGGACTCAATGAACCGCCTGAAGTTCAGATTTGAGGATATCTGAAGCATCAATAACTGAAGGCGGTCGGTGTATTCAGGTGATATATTTCAGAAAGAAGGAGCCAAGCTGAGCCAAGCTTTTTGCAGTGAAGAGACACGCTTGTGTTTTGGAAGCGTTGAATCTTACGAGATTGGCATTGCCTCATTCGGAAACTGCCTGTAGTGTTACATTCATAAGCTCTGCCATAGCTTCTTTTTCGGACTGTTTTTGATCCCGAATGGCCCGAGGACTTGGAATATTGAACGTATAAGATATCCTCTGTGTTTAAATCATCCATGCAGTTTTTTATGGGATTATTAGGGCCACCAACGGGCACCTCGTTTCCAGTAAAAAGGGTCTCCGGTGCTCTACATTCACTATACTACACGAAACACATCAGCATTAAGCTTCTGTTTTACGCTGGTATTTTGTGAGTGTACGGTTTTCCTCCGGTCGAGCTCACCCATTTTTGCCACAATCATACAAAGTTAATTGGTTTCATGATTTAAAAAAAACATTACTCCTGCGTAGGACACTCAATAAGTTTTAAGATATATACAAAAAGTATTCTAAATACTATTAATATTTATTTTAAATCTTTTTCAAAATATTCTCCATCGTGCTCTATACAAAGTTCCATTCGCCTAAACCAACTCTGAAAACACTTTTACCAGTCTTGATCTGACAGGTCGGAAATCGCTTCTTCGTAGGCAGCCACGGCTTCTTCGGTGCTTGAAAAAAACTTGACTTTTATTGTTTCTTTGACTCTTGGGAATAAAAAGAAATCACAATGAGCTAAGTCAGGGTTGTATGGTGGGTGACTTAGAGTTTCAACACCAGATTCCTCAATAAATGTTTTTGTTCTAAGGGAGTTATGTGAAGAGGCGTTATCGTGATGCAGCATGATTCCCCGAAGCTCGGTCTTGGTCTTCTCTCCCGCACAGCTTGAAAAGCTTTGGATAATGCAAATGTAGTATACCATTCAGAGTTGACTGACAGGTACTTTACTTACTTACTTTTCCAGCATTGACGTCGACAAATGTGCGCTCCGCGAAAAAAAACTAGCCACCATTTTTTTGCCGACGTTGCGATGTCTTTGCAGTTTTGTCGGTAACTGTCCTTCTGAGTAGATCCATACCGATGATTGCTTTTATTTTCCGGATCATATTGATAGATCCATGTATCGTCACCAGTAACGATTGATGAAACACGCCTAGATGCCCCGTTTTCAAAACGTAGACGCATTTCATGACACCCATCCACATGAGTCTGTTTTTCGCTTTCGGAGAGCAAACGCGGGATCCATCGACAACAAAGTTCCTCACTCCAAGATATTGATGTAGGATGGTATTAATGCTCCCCGAACTAATGCCTACAATCTTTTCGATGTCCTTATATGTGATTCGTGGGTCTTCTCGCATCAACATTTCAGTAGTCCATACATTTTCTGCCGTTACTGCTGTTTGCGGGGCCCCAGTTCTTTGGTCATCTTTAAGATTAATTTTACCCCTTTTGAATTCAGTAAACCACCTAAAAATTGTTGCGCGTGGTGGAGCTGAGTCCCTTTATGCTGATTGTAACCGTTGTAAACTTAATTGTTCGGTTAAACCAAATTTAAAATAATAATATATCATAGCGCGCAAATATTCACGGTTAAGATCGATCGTTTTAAATGAAAAGCGCGGGAAGCGTTGCAGAGAAATTAATAGAACTTTGTTTTTTTTAAATATTGAGCAATTGACTTATGGAGTTCTATTTCTAAATAAATTTGCTTTTTAGAAACATATAACACGGGTGCGTTCAATTTGTACATTTCGTGCATCTCTAAACTTATTGAGTGACCTACGTATACGTACTATACGTACGTACTGTACGTTTATAATTAAATTAAATGTTTAAGGTAAACATATAGAAGTATTCTTTAGTAGGTCAAAACTAATACGAAATACAATTAATTTAAAATAAAGTTTTAAACGTGGTAGTGCCATGCTGCAGCTATATTAGTAGTATGGTTGTAGCACGAATGGGTCAGCTCGATCGGGGAAGGACCACGCTGTCACAGAATACCAGCGTAAAATAGCAGCTTAATACTGCTGTGTTTCTAATGGCGAGTGTAGAGAACCGGAGACCCTTTTTACTGGAAAAGAGGCATTCCATCTTAGTCCTCACGGGTGACAACGTATCCGAATTTTGATTCGCAAACGAGGATTGATGTAGATGTCTATGGGCCACAGCAACCACTTACCATCAGGCGGACTGTGTGCTCGTTTATCACCCTATCCTATAAAAAAAATGTAATAGGTGATGTAAGTTGTTTCTTATTCAGTATAATAATTGACACTAACTAATATTGTGATCGTAAATGCTCTTAAAAATAAAATACGGTTTTTATCTTTACAACTTCAAGAAATAATCCCAATATTTTCCAATTTTTTTTTTCAGGTAATGCATGGCCAAAGATAAAGGGTGGTATCCGCCAAAATTAATTAACGATCCTTAACAATGTCTGTGGTGCTTTACGACCCAGGCGGCTCACTTTCATCTTTGAATTTCGAGCATCTCAAAACTTTTGAGTAACCTACGTATACTAGGATTTTCTCCTGTATCGTGGAGGCAGTTTACATATATAAATTGCACAAAGGCTGTTTGCGCCATTTGCAATTATCGCCTAACTATACCGTTTATAAAATTTGTTAATTGTTATCCAATGAGAATACTGCCAGGCCCACTCCTGGGTTTCCTATTTACCGCCTTTTTATGCCCAGCATGCGGTTAACTGGGTTCACAAGTTCGCAAGTCACGCAACTAACCGCGCCACTGTATCTCGCCTCTCGTCGTGGTGTGATTTGGATATTGAACTATACAAGAAACCAGCACGTGTATAGACTTTGATTTATAGATAGATTTGCAATAACGCAACGCGTAATAACGCGAAAATCTGTGAAAGTTACATTTGTGAAGACAGCCGTCGTCCAACCAACGTGCATCGCAGTTCCTGGAAACACGAGGCAGCTCAGCGGAAGTCCAGGTGAGTGTTTTTTTTTATAGTATACGGTGACAAACGAGCACACAGTCCACCTGATGGTAAGTGGCTGCTGTGGCCCATAGACATCTACATTTATCCTCGTTTGCGAATCAAAATGCAGATGCGTTGCCACCCGTGAGGTTAGTCCTCAGAATGCCTCGTTTCCCGTAAAAAGGGTCTCCGGTTCTCTACACTCACCATACGAAACACAGCAGTGTTAAGCTGTTATTTGACGCTGGTATTCTGTGAGAGCGTGGTCCTTCCCCGGTCGAGCCGACCCATTCGTGCTACAACTATACTACTAATATAGCTGCAGCATGGCTCTACCACGTAAATTGTTCATGCTTTCCTTCACGTTCGTCCTGTAGCCCAAATTTGGGGACATTTGCAGTACTGCGATCCATATCTACGTAGTTATCCCTATAATAACTCTGAACCATCAGTTGGTCATTAAAACCAACACACAATATTTATCGCATAATAATAAAATCGCTCCGCCTCCTCCAGGCCGGCATATTGAGGGCATCCACGACTTTTTCTACCACCAGGGCGGCGCCACTTTTGAGTGAGGTAAAATATTTGACAGATTTCATAGCGGGGACGATAATTTCTTAGGAAAATGTAATCTTTAAGGTTTCTTTCTGTATTATTAGTTATATTTTATATTAATTACATTAGAAATGAATAAACCAAACTATAAAAATAACTAAAAGACAACTTAAAAAAAAAAGTTATTATGTGCAAAAAATTAAAAATGAAACCACTGACGCATTGTGTTATATATAAATACAATACTCTAGATAATGATAAACTATTATTTAAAACTAATTTCTCAATTAACTGACACTGTGTAACAAAAAACTTTACCTCAGTCGCTACTAGCGACATCTGGTGAGTGGAAGATTATTAGCCCTCATTAATATTATCCATCAAGGACAAACATCCATACCCGGAACAATTACTTGTAAGCCATAGAAATACTTGTTCCGTGTGGTATTCGAATTCGCGGCACTTAGCGCCATAACTCATCGCTAAGCCACTGCACCACGGAGCCGTTAAATTTACTCCTTAAAGGTATAAAAAATATCTATACTATTACCGTTTGAGTTGGAGCCGTGGTAGTTTGTAAAATATACTCAATAGTCTCAAGAAATAAAACTTCAAACGAAATAAGTAATGTTCTAACAAACATTCTACACTAACGAAGTCGCGAGCACATTTAGTTGATTAATATGAGTCGTGATTTGACTGCAATAAAATTTACCTTTGGTGATTATTATCATTATAAAAGGACTGTAGGTATTCCTGTAGGTATTTCTGTAGGTATTAGTTTAGCTGTAGGTATAGGTATTAAATTGACTGTAAGCTCATTTGTCACTTTAATTTTAAAAATGCCCTAGCAACATAGGATATCAACGATTTGTTAACGATAATAACAATTAATATACTGTACGAACTTCAGATCATTTTCTCCTTATCGTTTTTTTAAAGTAATTTATCTATAAAGTATAGAAACATTTCAAATGTACAAATTCCAGCAATTAATAGTAATAATATTACGTAATGATGTCTTATATTTATGCGAATCCATCCATCCATCCATTACGGCCAATAAAAGTCCACTGTTGAACGTAAGCCTCTCGATAGATTGCCTCATAGGGGGGATTTTGCCATAGTTGCCACGCTTGGCATGCGAGTTGGTAATGGTAATAACAATTAACGCGTATACTGCACATTAAATGAAACTAATTTCACGGATTTTATCGCATGTAATTTTTTACTTTTTAATTATTTATAGCACCCATGGTCAGGGGGGGGGGGGGGTTGACGTCTTTAGTTAACGAAGGCCAACTTTTAAATATTAATTTTTGGGTCAATCTAAACCCGCAACGTCGGGAATTGAAAAATACAAATTAAACGCGTTAAAATCCGTAAAATTAGTTTCATTTAATAATAATATTAAATTTAAAACTGTTTAAGCAACACACAGGTGTTGTGATGATCCTAGTGAGAATAATTAGGTGATAGTCATGGGTTTATTCATGAATTTTAAACCTGTGGTGCAGCTACAATATTATCCGATCGAGGAAGGACCACATACCAGCGTGAAAGAGCAACTCAATGCTGGTCTGCTTAATGGTGAATGTAAAGAACCAGCTACCCTTTTTACTGAAAACCTCCTTAAATGTTCTCTTAGAATCCGTAATTTCTCTATTAATTTTTCAAAAATGCAATTTTCTTTTTCGAATATTTAATTTTGCTATAAAACATAAAATATCTAAATATTTATTGCTTAAAGAATCGCTCTCAATTTGCTATATTAATTAAAAAACAAACATATTATATTTTTGAAATATTTATAATCTAGCAAATATTATCTTATCTTATAATTTACAATCCTTTTTACGTGGTAGAGCCATGCTGCAGCTATATTATGGTTGTAGCACGAATGCATAGGCTCGACCGGGGAAGGACCACGCTCTCAGAATACCAGCGTAAAATAGCAGCTTAACGCTACTGTGTTTCGTATGGTGAGTGTAGAGAACCGGAGACCCTTTTTACTGGAAACGAGGCATTCCATCTTAGTCCTCACGGGTGATAACGCATCTGCATTTTGATTCGTAATCGAAGATAGATGTAGATGTCTATGGACCACAGCAACCACTTACCATCAGGTGGACTGTGTGCTAGTTTGTCACCCTTATCCCATAAAAAAAACTTTATATATAAAAATTACCTGTCACATTGTTTTTCCGCGATGAACTCCTAAACTATTAAACTGATTTCAAAGAAATTATGTACACTGTGTGCAGTTTGGTTCAACTTGAGAGATAGGATACTTTTTATCCCGATTAGTGAATTCAATATTTTTTATTGCGAATTTGAGGATTTTTTCATAGAAAGGGTCGTCGGTAAGGGCAGAACAATGTCTGCCTGGCCAGCTAGTAATTAATATAAAAAAAAAACTGTTTACATGCTAATTGTTACACTATGAAGTTTTTACGGTGTAAAGCCATGCTACAGCTGTATAAGTAGTATAGTCGTAGCATAAATGGGTCGGCTTGACCGGGGAAGGACTACGCTCTCACAGAATACCAGCGTAAAATAGCAGTTCAATACTGCTGTGTTTCGTATGGTGAGTGTGGAGCACCGGAGACCCTTTTTACTGGAAACGAGGCATTCCATCTTAGTACTCACGGGTGACAACGCATCTGCATTTAAATTCGTACTTGAGGATAGATGTCTATGGAAAACAGCAACCACTTACCATCAGGTGGACTATGTGTTCGATTGTCATGTCACTCTTATCCTATAAAAAAATGACGTCGCAGGGGTCGTTTAATCCACTAAAAGTTATGTTCACATGAATCCTTATTACGCCATTACACTTACACATACGTCACTTATACTTTATACACATTTTTTGTTGTATACACAATATAACATACACATACTCTCACTTCAGGATTTTTTTAATACTTTATATCATAAAAATAAAATATACTCTGATACTTACTCGTATGATGAGGCTATTTGCGTCTAGTAAAACATTACACCAATCTTGCAATATCAGGGACAGTAGGTTAAGTTGCGGTTGGGGTGCTCTTAGGGCCACACCAAAGCCGCGTACATTTTTTTATAATAATAACAACCTTTATTATTTTTTCACACATTTTATTATTCACACATTATAATGATCATAGGACCAAACTATAGGTGTTTATTTACTCTTTTTAGGTAATTAATAATATATATACATAAATTATATATTAATACTATTATGAAGAGTCAGAATGTGTCAAATAAGGCACGTATGGCAATTCATAATGCTGTGTTAGTCCCTACTTTAATGTATGGTAGTGAAAGTTGTGTCTGGCAGAAGAAGCATGAGAGTAGAATAAATGCTGTAGAAATGCGGTCATTAAGGAGTATGCTGGGGCTGAATTTGAATGACAGGGTGAGAAATAGTGTGATAAGAGAAAAGTGTGGTTTGCAAGATGACGTTGTCACCAGGATTAAGAAAGGAATGCTTCGGTGGTTGGGTTATGTAGAAAGAATGAACGAGAAAAGAGTGACAAAGCAAATTTATGTTGCAGAAGTGAAAGGCAGAGTCAGGAAGGGACGCCCTAGACGAAGGTTTATCGACCAAATCGGCGATATATTGCAGATGAGCTAGATTAGGATGGTTTGATTATGGATGTAAAGGAGGCGAGAGAGGTGTGTCAGGTTTATGCCAAATGGAAGTCCCTAGTCTCTGTCGACCTCTCTTGGCGACAGGCGTGAGTGTTTGTGTTTGTGTTGTGTGTAATAATATACATATAATTATAAAGAATATAATGTTTTTGTTGTTTAGTTAATAGAGCACATTGCGAGCAATTCTTTAAGCAAAAAACTTTAAGATTTCTTTTAGACAATTTATGTTTTATAGCAAAATAAATTTTCGACAATTATTTTTTTAAATTCATTATAAATTAACTAATAGAAATAGACGTGGAGCAATCACGGATTCTAAGAGATAATTTAAGGAACAGTTAATTGGCATACAGTTTAAATATATTTTTTTTGTTTTATAGCAAAATTAAAAAAAAAATATTTTTTACATTAATTTTAAATTAACTAATAGAAATAGAGGTGGTGCAATCACGAATTCTAAGAGATCATTTAAGAAGTAATTAATTGGCATACAGTTTAATTAAAAAAATAATATTCTGTGGTAACTTCCTTCCGGTGCATTTAATATTACAAATAATATTGTTAATAAATTACCATGCTTATATTATTTATACATTCAGTTTTACTGAGAGAAGTTTGGGATCTTTACTGGTTAAAGTTCACAAAAATAATGTGTCCAAATAACAGATCAGTTAACTTTTAATGATATTAAAAAAAATTGTTCATATTATATGTAATCTTTTGAAAGATGTTATGACTTTTTACGTTTCCTTTTTTCGCTTGGAAATTTTGTCGTAAAAACTATACACACACATTGTAGTCGTGCAGCCATAGTAATGTTTATAGTCCACAGCGGTGTGGCTGATTTCATCCTGAGGGCTCGGTAAGAAGCCATTATGCTTATGGAATACAGAAATCAGGACTCCAAATCTTAAGTCGAACATCAATCCGTGATATGGCTCATCGTTCTCGTACTCGTTGATGAGATGAACCAACTTTTAATTTTTCTAACACTTGCGCTTCTCAATTCTTCCAAGCGAATCTATAATACTACAGTTATGGGATGTCATAAGGTTTTCCCTTAGTCACTACTAAGGGAAAACCTTATGACATCAATCAATATGACAAGACTTGTTAGGATTGCCATACTTGGCAGGCGGATCGGCGATCGCAGTACTTTCCGTCAGACTACAGTCCTATAATAGAAATCTTGCACTTTTGACTCTGCCACTCATTAGGGAATTTTCATTAGAATGTATTACCATCTAAGGTTATATGTTTGGATGGTTTAAGTTGGGAGTTAGTGCATTTAGATATAATGTTTAGCATAGATAGCAGATATCACGAGGATATAGAACGATGTTTTAATGCAGGACACGGAGTAAATGGGGCTCTTCACTTTATTGTTGAAAGACAAAATTATTGAAATTCACAATGATGTGTCAGTACCTACGCTATTGTATGGTAGTGAAAGTTGGCTGTTGGAGGTTTATACGTTGTAGCATGCATGGGTCGGCTCGACCGGGGTAGGACTACGCTCTCACAATATACCAGTGCAAAATAGCAGCTTAATGCTGCTGTGTTTCGTATAGTGAATGTACCGGAGACCCTTTGTACTGGAATCGAGGTATTCCATCTCAGACCTCAGAGGTGACAACATATCTGCATTTTGATTCTTGATTGAAGATAAATGTAGATGTCTATGGGCCACATCATCCATTTACCATCAGGTGGACTGTGTGCTCTTTTGTCACCATTATTCTGTAAGAAAAAGAATGCAAGCATGAGAGTAGAATTAATGCTGTAGAAATGCAGTCATTAAGCAGTATATTAAGGGTGACTCTGAATGACAGGTTGATGAATTGTGTTTATTTTGTGACCAGAATTAATAAAGGAATGCTTTGGTTATGTAGAAAGCATATATATATATATATATATATATATATATATATATATATATATGCTTTATATATATATATATATATATATATATATATATATATATATATATATCAGGGCCGTCCGTTGCCGACTCTATTACTTACTTCTGCAACATAAATTTGCCACAATTTTCACATTCATGCTTTCTACATAACCAAAGCATTCCTTTATTAATTCTGGTCACAAAATAAACACAATTCATCAACCTGTCATTCAGAGTCACCCTTAATATACTGCTTAATGACTGCATTTCTACAGCATTAATTCTACTCTCATGCTTGCATTCTTTTATATATATATCAGGGCCGTCCGTTGCCGACTCTATTACTTACTTCTGCAACATAAATTTGCCACAATTTTCACATTCATGCTTTCTACATAACCAAAGCATTCCTTTATTAATTCTGGTCACAAAATAAACACAATTCATCAACCTGTCATTCAGAGTCACCCTTAATATACTGCTTAATGACTGCATTTCTACAGCATTAATTCTACTCTCATGCTTGCATTCTTTTTCTTACAGAATAATGGTGACAAAAGAGCACACAGTCCACCTGATGGTAAATGGATGATGTGGCCCATAGACATCTACATTTATCTTCAATCAAGAATCAAAATTCAGATATGTTGTCACCTCTGAGGTCTGAGATGGAATACCTCGATTCCAGTACAAAGGGTCTCCGGTACATTCACTATACGAAACACAGCAGCATTAAGCTGCTATTTTGCACTGGTATATTGTGAGAGCGTAGTCCTACCCCGGTCGAGCCGACCCATGCATGCTACAACGTATAAACCTCCAACAGCCAACTTTCACTACCATACAATAGCGTAGGTACTGACACATCATTGTGAATTTCAATAATTTTGTCTTTCAACAATAAAGTGAAGAGCCCCATTTACTCCGTGTCCTGCATTAAAACATCGTTCTATATCCTCGTGATATCTGCTATCTATGCTAAACATTATATCTAAATGCACTAACTCCCAACTTAAACCATCCAAACATATAACCTTAGATGGTAATACATTCTAATGAAAATTCCCTAATGAGTGGCAGAGTCAAAAGTGCAAGATTTCTATTATAGGACTGTAGTCTGACGGAAAGTACTGCGATCGCCGATCCGCCTGCCAAGTATGGCAATCCTAACAAGTCTTGTCATATTGATTGATGTCATAAGGTTAATAGGTTATATATATATATATATATATATATATATATATATATGTATGTATATATCTTTTCCTTATATATTTTTAAGATAAAGGTGACAGGCGTGCACACAGTGTACCAGATGATAAGTGATTGTGATTGTTGTGATCCATAGACATCTACATCTATTCTCGTTTGCAAATCAAAATGCAGTTGCATTGTCAGCTGTGACGACTAAGATGGAATGCCTATTTTCCAGTAAAAAGGCTCTCCGGTTCTCTACACTCACCGTACGGAGCTAGCAGCATTAGGCTGCTATATTATGCTGGTAATCTGTGAGGGCGTGGTTTGAAATGGAAACAAAAACTTATAATTAAAACAGGAATGTTTATTATTTCCTTTAAAATTACAATATTATAGTTTTGCTTTGCAATTTGCTTAATAAAGTAATACATTTTACAATTTTTACATTAAAGTTAAAAAAAACATCAATAAACTCTTGTCACCAACTTAATTCTATTGACATTTAATTACCTTATATTAAAATTATCACGTTCTTTGTTCTAATAAATCACAGATTTAATGCCTTAAGTACATAGTATTCATGCTCGGCGATGAAGGAAAAAATTGTGAGGGTACTTCAATGTTTGAAGAGTAAGATATTTTAGAAGACGTTTGAAGTCCGCCAACAAGAACCGGAGCAGCGTGGCGGAATAATTGCTGCTTAACTCTCTTAGAAATTAGAGAAAGCCTGTGCCCAGCTGTGGGGCATATATAGGCTGTAATTTTACTCATTCACTTTTTTAATACAAAAAATACTATTTACATTCCCTTTAACTACTTCTGGTAAGCTTAATATGCTTGTGTTAGGAATGGTTCACGACCGTAACCGAATGGCGGACCGTAACGGAATGGCCATTAGGCTAATGTCGCTTAGTTTAGATGTAATTGCTCATGCATTTAAATATCAGTTAATTAATCAATCGGAGTATTTTATGCTCGGGCCACAGTAACGAGAAACGTCAATGCCCAAAAACGCAACAATTATTGCCTTAATTTTAACGCGATAAACTGAGTGGCCACACTTGGAACGGTCGACTTCATTTCAATTTCAACGCCGTTGAACGGCGTTAAAGTATACTGACCATTTATTTTTTAACTCAAAACGGGACATGGGTTTATTTATACTTCCCAGTTAGTAGGTTAACAGAAAAAAAAATTATGTTATTTATTTAAAAACTGTAACTTTATACAATTAGTGTTCACTATAATTATAATCATATTAATTATAATTATTTATATTTTAACAAATTGTGAAAAATAAAAATTAATCACCAGTTCACCAGCTTCATTAAAGCAAAGCTCCTCAGACAGTAATTATTAAATGCAACAATTTTTTTAATTATATTTATATTTGTCAGTGGAACAAATTTGCTTTAATAAAGTTGGTGATGATTTTAAATAAGGGCAAGTTTTTTTTTACATTGATTTTTGTTATCAACATCGCCTTTAGAACTGAAACCTGTAAGTGATTTTTTTTCAGACGTCCACAATTTATTCATAATAGAAAAATACTTTTTCTACTGGAGCATTTGTACCAGGTATACATAAAATATATTCGATTAAAATGGAAGAGAATTTATGTTGAGAATGTTGCTGAGAAATGTTTGAATCACCCAACGAATTTCTGCGAAAACTTTGAAATTATCCCATTCGCTTATTTTTGGGTCGGTCCCGCTCTCGCACCGGTCGTGTCTGACGAACTTCATAGTTTTAAATTTTCTCGCGGTTTAGGATAACGGGACTATTTTGCGTCCCGGAGCTTTGTTTGGGAACAACGGGACAGGTGACCGAGAAAAGGGACAGTCCCGTTCAAAACGGGACGTATGGTCAGTTTACGTTAATATTCCTTGAATTTCAAGCAAGATGAACGTTGACGCTGCTACACTATGTTTGATGAGTGTAAATTTTTATTATATGAATATATTTTATCATTGCCTAAGCATGGCTCTGTTTGCAGAATCTCAAGAAACGTAATAACTTTTTCATTATTCCACTCTATCGTAGCCATACGTGCGACTCCGTTGCGCTCACCGTGCACAATGAGACAAACGTAGTGTGGCTGCTTCAACGCGTTAATTCGTGCGTTAATCTCTTTGATGTACCGACACTCGAGTTATCGTTCAACGGGAAACGGCGTTGTTCTTGCCGTTGTAGAATTATCGCGTTAAGTGGTGGCTACACCTACATTCAACGCCCATCTACGCGATAATTAACGGCATTTCTCGTTAGTGTAGCCCGGGCATTACTGTTACACAACCAATATAACTAAAACTATATATTTTCTTTAATCCTTCAATGGGTAAAATGTAATAGGCTACTGAACTTTACTGTGCTAAACTTGTACAATTTTTAAGCTGCACACTATATACCCACACCCATCGATATATATGTACTAGGTACTAGATTGCGCATTCCGAACATACACTATGTTCAACTGAACTGTACTGCAATCCGTACAGTGTGTCATTTAGTGTGGTTTCAATCTACTAGTTAGTCTGTGGTGGCGCAACTGCGTATCATGCGCGACTCTACTATCTCCCGCGCATGCGCCAAAACATAGAGTAGTGCACATTTTTTGTTTAAAATGGCTTCTCTAGTACGTAGTACATATAACTCAATGCCGACACCTTAATTTTTTATTAGATTATATCACACATAGTCAAATGCATGACAGGCAATCATTATAATTAATTATTACCTTATAAATACTTAACGTACTCGTATACTTGGTTCAACTCTAAATTATTTACTGCTGTATATAATTCTAATAATCGATTTTAAAGCTAAAGTAGATAAATTAATATTCAGGGCCGACTAAAAATGTTAGCTTGATGACTGCTCATTAAGTACCTACACAGCAGATAACATTTTAGCTTTATTCATTTTCTCACACGTACAGCTTCTTGGTTTGGTTTATAGTTCTCACTTAAAGTTAAGGCAGTAAGGACCATATTACGTTAACAACGGAGCTACACTATTATTAAATAATATACATTAAAAAAAATAAAAATTATCTTCATAAATCAAAAAAATTATGTGTCACATTGTTTGTCCACGATGAACTCCTTAACCACTTTAATGCCGATTTTAATGAAATTTTGTAAATGTGTATTGCTTGATACAACTTGAGAGATAGGATAGTTTTTATCCCGATAAGTAGCCCTCAATATTTTTATTGCTAAATTAAGGATTTTTATAGGACAAAGGGTCGTCGCAAAGGGCAGAAGAAAGTCTGTCTGGCGAGCTATCTTTATATATAAAAATTACGTGTCACGTTGTTTGTCCGCGATGGAATCCTAAACTACTGAACTGATTTCAATGAAATGTTGCACACTGTGTGCATTTATGTCCAACTTGAGAGATAGGATAGTTTTTATCCCGATAAATGACCCTCAAAATTTTGGCCGTCTGTCTGGCCAGCTGATAGATATATAATAATGTTCATCATTATAAAACATTGCTCATTTTTGAAGTAATATATAATAGTAATGGCGTTTACTGAAAATCAGCGTTATAGTTACCACTATGTGGTTTCTATAACATTTGTGCTGAGTAGACGCCATTTTAGTTCTACTCCATTAATTTATTTTGTTATGTTAATTTGTGTTGTTTTAGAACTAAATAAATTATATTATTATTATTATTATTAATAACTTTAAAAAACTAGGAGCCTCTTAAAATTACTACAATTTACCGAATTTAAAAATAATAGAAAATACATACAGACATAGTGTGACATCAGTCTAGTATTGAAAGAGGTAACATGGGAATAAGAGATGATGAATTCGTCATTTTTTCATAGTTTCACGGTAGATCGTTGAAACTGGTTAAAAGCTATTTTTCGAATTTCTCGCATATATTTTTCTAATTTCTTACATACATTCGTAATTCCGTATGCCCCCCAAAATCTTACATAGTTTTAATGATTATCTGGCTTATAAATATTCAGTATAACAATATACTTTTAACTTGACCCTAATTCCTCACATACATTTTGCACAAGATAATATAACAAAGATAGTTTTCTTAGGCAAAATTAATAATCGTGAACAAAAGATATCTATGTGTCAAGGTAAACTCCTTATTTTCTGTATTCATTACATTATTATAATTATTGTAATGTTAGTGCAATGACCTGGATTAGCATGCAGTAACATACGTAAGCGACCTTTATCAATATTAAATAATTTACAATTAATTTTATCCGGTTATCAGTCGTAACAACAACATTATCTACAGACGTATGATTATTATCTGTCCTTAAACTGTTTTGTATTATATAGCACCTGTTTACCTAAATTTTGTTTTTGGAACGAAGTTCCTTGTCGCATGGTACGAATTTGACGGATGGGGCCTAGGCGAGAAAAGGTTAAGATTTTTCCGTGATGACCCCCTTTCCATAGTGCGAGAGAGATGAAATAATATCCATTTTCTCCGTACTTTTTCTTATCTTGCCATGAAAGAAAAATTATTTTAAATGACGCTTCATTTTAATAGAGGCTAGTAATTAATTTATTTGTATTTATTAATCAATAATATAATACTTTAATCAATAACTAGCTTTTTACCCGCAGCTTTGCTCGCGTGGACTTCAATTTAGAAACATCATTAATTGCTATTCCGTGCCAAATTTAGCAAAATTCGGTCACTTTTAGAGTCACTTCGGTGTCTGAGTCTCTATGTCAGTTTGTCAAAGAATTTTTTGAATTCCCAAAGACTATTGGACCTAGATGATTGATATTTGGCATATATATAATATACTACTAAGTGAATAAATAAGTTTTTCAGAATTGTATAAGTATCATAACTCTAGAAACATCTACAACTTTTTATATTGTGCCTGTCTTCCGATATATCCATAAGAAAGATAAATTATCTTGGTATCAAAATTTACTATCTGGGGGCACGGCAGTGCCCCCGCTAAGTCGAGCAAAAAAGCGGCACGGCCGTACCATCCTTTTCTCAAAGCAGTTCAGGCCATTTTAGAAACCCTATAACTTCGTTGTGGATGAAACTAGAAGCCTGAATTTTAACCAAGTAGGCATTGTATAAATTCGGTATATTTCAAATTTCATTAAATTTGAATCAGTAGTTTAAGAATTATAACTAGTCAGTTTCTTAATTTTGTCACTCACTGACTGACCGATCGTCAAAACTCTAAGGCACTTCTAGCAGACATAGAAGCTTCAAATTTGGAATACAAGTATTGTTTAGTATATAAATCAAGGAAAAATTAAAATATTTTGCAATTTCGGTCCAGTTTTCGAGATACTCTAACTGCATAAATAACTTTGTAATCTCATATAAATATACAGGATTACAAAGTTACATTTGCAGTGAATGAATCAGTGTACCTATATATGTATAATATAATGGAATAATAGGTGTAGATAGGTACGTAGATATAACTATCTACAAAAAGAAATGAGATGCCATCAAAAATATAACTTTTAAAAAAACCAAGTCTCGCAACTCAGTTTTTCTACCGTAAAAAGTTGTTAGATTCTGTAATAGCAAGTCGGTTAATTTATTCAGTCTCTACTTAAGGGTCTTTCTGTCTTAAGTTATTACGTAATTAGCTAACTTAACAACATATTATAGTGACCATATCAATATTAAAAATCTTTTATGTTTTAAATAAATAAATTGACTTAGCAATCGTACTAAACAATCTAATTTAATATAATATGTATTACTTGAGAGATAGATTGTGTTTCCATGCGATGGTCAAGTCAATCTATTCATTTAAAATATTATAAAAGATTTTTAGAATTGATGTGGTCACTATAAGATGTTGTTAGGTTAGCTAATTACGTAATGGCTTAAAACAGAAGGACGCTTAAGTAGGGACTGCATAAATTAACCGACTTGGTATTACATGGATCTCACAAATTTTTACGGTAGAAGAACTGAGTTGCGAGACTTGGTTTTTTTACAAGTTATGTTTTTGATGGCATTATTATTTACTCTTTACATTTATTCATTATTAAAGTTAATTTAGTTTTAACAAAATAATGATGAATTCATGGTCTTATATGTGATAATTAATTCATATCATTGTTCCCATTTAATATTGATTGACACCATCAAATATATTGTAATATTTTTTCTACGTTCGAGTCGACTTCAAAACTTCATAAATACAATTTTATAGGGATACTACACATGTAATAAAAATAAATCACGTTATATTTTAACTTTTATTTAAGCAGGTTGTACAAAACACATCGTTGGAAGAAAGTTCCATAAAAATTTGCGTAAAAGAACATATTGCTGATGTGAAGCACCGACGCTCCGAGATATCTGAAGTATGACAACATGTTCAGTATCTTCCCAACCATTATATTAGATCTGATAGACAACCAATCCTGGCAATAGTACACCGATTCCTACCAAGTATGACTCGCAAACATACTACTGCAAGACTTCAAGATATTGTAAGCTCGTCCTGCGTAGATCGGACCAAACCTTATTAGTTAAAAGTATATTAGTCTTCATAAACTATGATATCCGGACGTTAAACAACTCAGAATCCCCCCCCCCTCTCCCCTCCGTCTTTATGGATTAAAGTGTCCTAAACGTCAGGAATTAAAATAGTTAATATTAAACACGATAAAATCCTTAAGATTACTTTTATTGCAAATGAAGTTCTATTCGCATTGAACGTGGGTAGAACTACTCTCATGATCGGAAGCAGTAAAATGTTCGTCTTTTGTGGCAGCGAAAGAGAATCCGCCACCTCATATCGTTCCGTGTGTGCTCTAAGAGGCGATATTTGAAAACAAACAGGAGATGGGCAACATCAACTTCCTGACAACAGTTCAAAATAATTAATGGCTGCGGTTGCCAACCCGCCTGCCAAGCGTGGCAACTATAGCAAATATCCAGCCTATTTGACAATTTATGGGGGAGGTCTATGTTCAGTTCAGTGGAATTTTAATAAGTTATAATTATAATGATGTTGAGTTCTATTCTTTCGAATCTTTGTTACCGTTAATATTTACGGTAGTGTGAAAACAAAAAGTAACATCTCCAAAAATATGAATGAAATAAAAACAGCATAATTGCCCCATAAAAACTAAAAAAGTAGCAGCCTACCTACGACATGTAGGTAGGCTGCTACTTTACAGTATAGAAAAACGGACAGACAAGTATTTGTATGGCCTACGAGTTAATGTTCCGGTTCTGGATGTCCTTGGGAAATTTATGTACGTAACGCTTTTAAAAAAAGCCCTAAAGGTAATTTTATCCCTTTAACTACTGTTATTTTGAATTATTTGTACTTGTTATTAAGCATTGTAACTTATTTAGAGCTGAACCAAGTATAATGAAGCAATGTTAATTTTCTCATTATTTAATAATGTTATGCTATGATAAACTTTGAGCAATTTCACTTAAAACAAGATTATACAAGAAAAATATGTTTTAAAATATTGTGCATATTTACAAACACAACCTTTTTTGTTCGGGTGCTTATCGGGGATCTTAAAGTAATATTTTCTACATTTGAGATTACTGTAATTGCGCATACCATTGTATTATTATTTTTGGTCAGTTAATTCACGCTGTTAAGCAGAGATCAGCAGTGCGATTGTGTAACTCCGAAGTGAATAGTGGTTGGTTTCGTTTTAACGTTTGACCTTTAAGTTTTTTTTTTTTTTATAGGATAAGGGTGACAAACGAGCACACAGTCCACCTGATGGTAAGTGGTTGCTGCGGCCCATAGACATCTACATCTATCCTCTATTACAATTCAAAATGTAGATGCGTTGTCACCCGTGAGGACTAAGATGGAATGCCTCATTTCCAGTAAAAAGGGCCTCCGGCTACCTGCACTCACCAAGCGAAACGCAGAGGTAAACGTCTACTTCACGTTGGTATTCTGTGAGGTCGTGGTACCACCCCGGTTCGAGCCGGCCCATCCGTGCGACAGCAAACGCTGCCGCGTGGCTCTACCACTGTTAAAAATCAAGTTTCAATTAATTCGGCTGTTTTTTTGTATTTATAATAGGCCAATTGTAACCATTGATTCGTTTTTGTAAATAGAGAAGTCCCATTTAAATTTGAAGAAAAAATTACACCCCTTATGCTGATAAAGTAGGGATGAAGTTTTCAATAACTGTTTAGACGACATTTCAGTAGCCACCTTGAGTTTATCACAAACTTCTTTCTACAAACAAATCCTTCAAAAATCCTGAGTCAAAAAATTTAGCTTTTAATGAAAACTAAAAAACCCACTTCAAAAAATTAAAAAAAAATAGCTTCTGAAGTCGGGAGCTTTAATTATCAACACTCTATTTCTTTCTTTCATCTTTTGTTTCTATTCATATGTTTTTTTTTATTTACTTATTTATTTAGTGTGGGTTGATGTCACCAATAGATGTAGTGACGACCTGGTAAGACATGCAGGAAGTCGATGGATGCAGGTGGCTCAGGACCGTGGCGTGTAATCATGAGGACTATTTTTTAGCATCGACTTCAGAAGCTGTTATGTAGGAATTATTTTATTCTTTTAAGTTCTTTGAATTCGGTTCTTACACGTCATTAAATGTTTTTTTTTTGGTTAAAATAGTTTATGATAATGCCGCAACCGCGTTATGTTTTTTCATTATTTTTAAAACATAACGCAGCTTTACATAGTGACTCCCACCTCTACAACTGGACATGAGTTACACAATAGCACAGCAATGCTGGGAAATAGACATTAAAATACCAAATAAAATGAATATATTATATTTGAGTACAGAGTATGTACTAAAATTTAATCAAAATATGACATGTTTACTATGCAATGAAAATCTGACATAGTAATAGCGAAAGTACCATCACCATTGAGTTATATGTACTACGTACTAGAGAAGCCTTTCTAAACAAAAAATGTGCACTACTCTATGTACTACTACGCATGCGCGTGAGTTAGTAAAGTCGCGCTCCCTCATGCGCAGTTGATTTAAGCGCGTTGCGCCTGCGCGGTCAGTTAATATAAAGAAATATAATATTATGTTTTCATGACTCTTTCTTTTGTAATATTACGATACTATTACCTATTTATTCACTTGAACAACAAATAATTTTATTTACTTGACTACTGAATTGTTATTTACGTCTAGGTTTAAACTTTAATTACAAATCTTGTATAATTAGCGCCGCTCCACACTGCATGAATATTGAAATCACAGACTAACTAATAGATTGAAACCACACTAAATGACACACTGTACGGATTGCAATACAGTTCAGTTGAACATAGTGTATGTTAGGAATGCGCAATCTAGTACGTAGTACATATATATCGATGACCATCACCTACCATCTAACCTAAATGTCAAATATATAAATTATATGTTTCGTCCCTGCATACATTTCCCTGCATGCATTTAAATTTCAAATGTGAGATAATACTTCAACGTTTCACTTACAACACAATAGAATGTTACAATAGACCTATTTTTTTCTGAAAAAAATTAAGGTGCATTCAGCTTTTTTGGTACTGCAAATATCTTCATTTTTGTTTTATCTTCTTATCATGTAAGAGATCTCTCTTACTATAAATTGGCTTTTGAAGATAAAATCAAACCCGTATCTCTTCGATTACTATAGATAATAATAAGCTAGGCTGTCTGTTGTTCGATTATCATCGTGTAACTTATTGAGTTTCATCTACTTTTGTTAGGAAGTACATTTATTTATATAATACACCATACATATACATTATTTTTTAAATAATTCAGTAAAGTACAGGTTGATGCAATTTATATCTATAGTGGGCTGTTTAATAGTGATAGTACAGGTTAATATCGTTTCTACAATCAAGTTACTATCCACATCATTGAATTAATATAAATATAATTTAATAAGTTGACTTTATGAGCGAGATCAAATAGCTAAAGTAATATTTTACTTGATCACCATTTACTTTTCATTCTAATTTTTAAAATTATGTATGAACAAAAAATGAAAACAAACGCAATACCAAAAAGCCATACAACAGCATAAGTATATTTTTCAGAAGACATACCGTTATCAAGCAAGAATTGAGTGGGGTGCGCGTAATGACAGTAAAGTTCTTTACACGTAAGTTTTGGTCGGTCCATACCAAATATTGATATCACCATACCAACAAGTCCATGTTTCAAAAACGATAAATCAAATAACCATCGGAAGAAAAATGGTGCATCACTGTATCGGAGGAAGAACCCAGAGAATACTGTAAACGGCATGATGAAAAAAGGCCCGAAAACGACACCATTCTGAAAAATAAAACACACGAGAATTACTACAGATAAATGATAACATGCATTTTGTAAATGAAATGGCAATTAAGAAATAGGTTCAGTAGAAATATCTTATTGATACCTGAAGCCTTTTCGTTCATTATTATGATTTATTAATCAAAGGCAATACACACTGGTTGTACAATATTGTTTTTAAGTTTTGAGGTTTACGTGACGAGAAGATGTGCTGTAATCTTTCGAACGATGCCTATCTGAGTTGGAACCACCGATTGACTTTTCGGACTTTCATAGGATAAAGGTAACAAACGAGCACACAGTTCACCTGATGGTAAATGGTTGATGTGGTCCATAGACATCTACATGTTTATTCGATTATGAATCAAAATGCAGATGTGTTGTCACCCGTGAGGACTAAGATGGAATGTCTCGTTTTCAGTAAAAAGGGTCTCCGATTCTCTACACTCACTATACGAAATACAGCAGCTTGCTGCTATTTTAAGCTGCTGTTCTGTGAGAATATAGAATTTGTCCTAGGTAAATATAATCCGTAGTGCTCTTAACAACTACTGGCATAGGTGTGACATGGGCATAACAAATGACCTTTGTTTTGTCCATGTTCATTTTAAGACCTATCTGTTGGGAGATTCGGTCATTGAGTTTAGTGCTAAGGTCCTCCAGTAGCTTGAAAACGACTTTGAATGCAGCGGTGAAGAGTTTTAGTAGTATAACATCATTCTGTATTACATATTTCTGCAATTGGATAGGTACTCTGGTGCTTTCAAGTATTCAGATGCCTTACTACGTAGGCAGAAGGCAGTAGACAGTAATGCGGTGGTTATATACATCAAGAAAGGTGACAACGCTCTATTGAAGAACTACAGACTGATTTCCCTTCTAAGACGCGTCTACGTGCTATTCTTGAGAGTTATGACGAACTGTCTCGCACGCAAACTCAATGACTTCAAACCTCCCGAACAAATCTGTTTTGGAAAATACTTTAAGTACCATAGACCACATACAAACCATTCGGCACACTCTACGGAAGACGGAAGAGTACAATATGCCACTTTGTTTTGCATATGAGGATTATAAGAAAGTCTTTGATTCTGTCGAAATTTGGTCGGTGCCACTGTCTCTTCAGTGGTGTCAAGTTAGTAAATTGTATCAATTTCAGTATAATAGGAAATCAGTCTATAGTTCTTCAATAGAGCGTTGTCGCCTTTCTTGAAGAATATAACCACCGCATTACTGTCTACTGCCTCGTGCCTACGTAGTAATGCCATTATGGAGGACGGAATTGAACATTTTTTGAAGGTTTTTAAGTACCGGTTTTCCCCCTCTTTCAGAAGCTTCGCTGTGATTCCATCCTCACAGAGGAAAACGTCAGGAATTAAAAAAAAAGTTAAAATTAAACGTGACAAAATCTGTAAAATTAGTTTAATTCAATGTATAGTATTCGCGTAAATATAAAAAAAAAAATATTAAGGTTTTCCAGTTTGATTTGGACACTGCTAATAAAATTTGTTAATTTTATATTTTAAATAATTTTTCATATGAGAAAAACAACTGTAAGCATTTGTAAAGTGGTAAAGCTATAAACGTGTCATTAATATTACTAACCTTTACGTTAAACATAGATCCATTGAAAAGTCCTACACATATTGCGGTGTATGAGACCAGTAATAAGGTACAAGAATATATGAAGAAACGTTGGTATTCCAGCGGTTGTCCCGTCATCCAATACGTTATGCATGCGAAGGTGAGGGTGCAAATTGTCTGAGTCGGTAGCGCGGATACTAACGTTGAGGCATAATATGCTCCAGTCGTGTACCATCTATTGAAATGTTCTCGGCGCACTATTGGCAACTGTTCTGGAACTAATGACAACATTGAATACCTTTGTTGATGTTTCATATGGTGAGTGACGGGAACCGAAGACATTTTTACTGGTAACTAGGAATTCCATCTTAATGCTCAAGGATGATAAAGCACCTGCAGTCTATGTGTCATAGTCTTCACTTACGCATCAGGTGGTCTGTGTACCGGTTTGTTACTTGTATGATAATGTATGACTCTTTTTAATATTAACTTCCTTGGTCAGGAGGTATAGAATAAAAAGCTTTTTTATTGCTCACTTACTAATTGTTTGTAAAGGTCAATCAACAGTGGTAGAGCCACGCGGCAGCTTTGCTGTCGCATGGATGGGCTGGCTCGAACCGGGGTGGTACCACGACCTCACAGAAAACCAGCGTGAAGTAGAGATTTACCTCTGCGTTTCACTTGGTGAGTGCTGGTGGCCGGAGGCCCTTTTTACTGGAAATGAGGCATTCCATCTTAGTCCTCACGGGTGACAACGCATCTACATTTTGAATTGTTATAGAGGATAGATGTAGATGTCTATGGGCCGCAGGAACCACTTACCATCAGGTGGACTGTGTGCTCGTTTGTCACCCTTATCCTATAAAAAAGTCCAATATTAAAAGATTTTAGTAAGTGAAATTTTAATTCATTTTAATGTGGTGATTGTCTCAGAGAACAAATCCCTTTCTAGTACGGGAGGGACCGACGGCTACGCAAAAGCGCGTTGCTTATGCATCGTGTAACTCGATGCAATTTCACTTCAGCGAGATAAATAAGCAATCTCACTCCATAAAATATAAAAATGCATATTTTTTAAGATTCATTCATTCTTTACAGCCTTTTACAAGTTCACCGCTCAATACACACTTCCCCGAAAGGGTGCCACAAAGCACGGTCCTGAGCCACCTGTATCCATTGACTACTTACATGTCTTACCAGGTCGTCACTCCATCTAGTGGGGGGACGCCTGAAACTTCATCTATCGGTAAGAGGTTGCCACTACCTTTCTTCCTCATCGGTTGTCGATTATTCGAGTTAAATAGCCGGCCCAATGACATTTTCTTACGTGGTAGAGCCATGCCGTAGCTATATTAATAGTATAGTTGTAGCACGAACGGGTCGCCTCGATCGGGGAAGGACCACGCTCTCACAGAATACCAGCGTAAAATAGAAGCTTAATGTTGCTGTGTTTCGTATTGTGAGTGTAGGGAACCGGAGACCCATTTTACTGGAAAAGAGGCATTCTATCTTAGTCCTCACGGCTGACAACACATCTGCATTTAAATTCGCAAACGAAGATAGATGTTGATGTCTATGGGCCACAGCAACCACTTATCATCAGGTGGACTGTGTGATTGTTTGTCACCCTTATTCTATAAAAAAAATCAGCATATTAATCCGTTGGGCTATATGGGTTACTCTGGTTCTACTGTGGTTATACTCATTTCGAAGTTTATCACGCAGAGAAACTCTGAGCATAGTCCTCTCCATAGCTCACTGAGCGAAATTAAAGTTCCTCACATAGCTACGGAAGGACCACGTCTCACATACATAAGTCATCACTGGCAACACGCATTGGTTGTACAATCTTGTTTTCAAGTTTTGAGGTATACTTGACGAGAAGATTAGTCGTAATCTCCCGAACGCTGCCGAGCCGAGTTGAATCCGACGATTGAGCTCTCGGTTGAAGTTGGTCTTTTGGGTTTTTTATATAAAAAGACAAGTATAGTACTTTTTTTTCCATAGAAGGCTCTGTGATACGATAGCTCTTCATCAGTCAATCAAATGATAAAGGATAAAAAGGTCGCTGCTTTATCTACGCCATTTTTACATTTGATATTATAGTAAATATTTTAGTCAAGTTTAATATTGGGTAGTGTATTTAGTTAACTTTAGGTTGATTTTTCGATGTGTTCCTAATTATTGCCAAAGCTTGTTTGCTATTTTTTTCTTAATATATTAGTTATAGTATACGACTTCACAGAATAAATAGTAGTACTACGTAACGACTTTGTGTTTTTTTTTCTGTCCTCCTCCTAGTTTTCGTTTTATAGGGCGGCAAAATTAAGGTGACCATATTACTCACGTACATTAATTATTCAAATGTTTATTATACTTACATCTGATGGAGACAGCGCTGTAGGCCGTGAACATAAGAAACATAAGGCTGAAGTAAAGAAAGTTGTAATTATTTCTGACGTTTTGGGCCTCTTTTCCGATGTTGAAGAATAAGGATCCAACAAAGAGCGCCATAAGTAAATGGATCCCGGTGATCATAAGTGTAAAGGATGGATCACGCCAATAGGACTGTAAGAACCAAGGATCTTATTACACAGCAAGAAAAAAAAAATAGAAACGAATACATATTACATACGTAATATTTATTCATTTCTATTTTATGGCATTGCTAGCGGCCTTACTCGGGCTGTATAGCCCGAGTAACGGGCTGTATAGCCCGAGTAACGGGCTGTATAGCCCGAGTAACGGGCTGTATAGCCCGAGTAAGGCCGCTAGCAATGCCAGATTATGCGAAACAATTCCGCAATAGCGACTGTAACTGTTATCTAACTCCGCATAGTAATGTTAAAAAAGAACAACAAAATCTCAAAAGTGGTGGAACCATCATATTGTTCCTTAAAACGTATTCTATAATATCGTTTCATTCGTAACATTAAACACTACCTTTGGTTATCCTGTGACTTGTGAACTGAATGTTATAGTTTTTGAACGCCGTGAATCGATTTTCATTTTCAGGAATAAGATTGTAAGATCTTTCTTACAAACTACCATAAAATAAAATCGATTAATAATAATTAGTGGAATTGTTAGGTACTACTTTGTCAATTTAAACCAGAAAGTTTTCTTTTTGGTTTAAATAAAAAATAAAAATAAAAACCTTTTTCGAATGATATTATGAATAGGCGAGTGGTTATGACATTTTATACTGTTTTATATTATACCATTTATATAGGGTGACAGTTTACTTGAACAAAGACGAAAACATTTCTTATTTTTAATTAAAATATTTCAATCGCAATACTCAAGCGCTGGTCAATTTTAAGACGCCGTTAAGTCTCGTGCTGTCTTTATCACTGTAAGTGGAAGTGACCGTGACACCACAAGACTTAACGACATTATAAAATTGAGTAGCGTGGTTTGAGTATTCGGCCATTAAAAAAAGTGAAGCAATAAAGTCCATTAAAAGGTATAATAAAAAATAACTAGTAAACAAGAACCAGATTTGTATTCATAGTTTCGGTTCAAAATTCGGTTCGAATAATACGACCAAAATTAAATAAAGTTACATAAATATCTTACCAAGAAAGATCTGCGTGTTAATGTTGCAAATTGTTTCCACGAGGTTGTCGGATATGTACCTTTTAACGACAGGAGAATTTTGCTTGTAGGGTCTGATTTTGGTGGTGGCAATGATGTTAGGAATACTTCTTCGTTTTTACTCAATTCAAATTTTGCTGCAAAGAATCGATTATTGAATTAGTTTACTCAATAAATACTTTCTGTTTTTAGTTTTGAATGTTAAATATAATATAACTTACTTAATAAATTACTATCAGTATCATTTGCTATATTATTAATCCATTGCGTACTCCTTCCATTTTGTGAATATTTAACTAGTTGATTTTCATTTTCACTACATATTTCTATAACTGAAAAGGAAAAATAAAATAAGTAAATTTTATTTCAAAAGAACTTGTGATTAAATGTAACCGATATTTCCTTCAGTGTTGTCATCGCCGAAATAGCTCAGTTGGGAGAGCGTTAGACTGAAGATCTAAAGGTCCCTGGTTCAATCCCGGGTTTCGGCAAAATATTTTCACTGAATTTTTGTTGCAAAATACAAAGAACACAAAATAGTGAATTTTTTTAGTTGGAAGGTTTTTTGCACCGAATTATGTTAGTTATTTTTAGTTCCCAATATTAAAGTGATATTATTTTTTTTGGCTAAAAATAAGATTGTATAACCAAAAGAAGTTCTATCCGTAATCTATATACTAAAAACCTGAAGTGAAAACGCAATATTCTTAGAAAGGGGTAAAGTGATATTTGGTGTAGTTAAAGTTTGTATGTGGTAGAGCCACGTTATAGCTGTGTAAGTGGTATAGTTGTAGCACGAATGGGTCGGCTCGACCGGGGAAGGATCACACTCTCACAGAATACTAGCTTAACGTTGTTGTGTTACGTATGGTCAGTGTGAACCGGATACCCTTTTTATTGGAAACGAGACATTCCTACTTAGTCCTCAAAGTTGACAATGCACCTGCATTTTTATTCTAAATTGAGGATAGATGTAGATGTCTATGGATCACAGCAACCACTTACCATCAGGTGAACTGTGTGATCGTTTGTCACCCTTATCTTATGAAAATAAGTTTTTATGAAGGAGGAGTGTAGAAAGCTAAAATTTATATAATATTATAATACGTGCAATAAATGCATTAAATTAAATTAAACAAACCATTGAGTTATATGTACTACTCAATGAAACAAACATTGTTACGTTCATACTGCCAATGTCAAATACTTATTAGTCTGTTGTTTGTTTTAGTTTAGTATTGGCAATGTCAAACACAAAATAGTCTGCAGTCAAACAGTCCAAGGGAGTAGAGAGGGAGTTTTGGCGGGAACTTGCCCGGCGTCGGTTTGCTGCTCCTGTATTATTGTTTAAATAAACCTAGCAAGCTAACAGCATAGCAATGTGGCGAAGCAATCAGCTTTGTAGCGGTTTCTAACGGTTGCCGTTGAGCAATCAGTTTCAAAATAGGAGGTTTAGATGCCTGGGTGATCAGTAATCGATTGCTGAAAACAGAATTTGAAAATTCGAAACCGTTCTCAAGATAATCGTGGGACAGACGGACAGACGGACAGACATCGTGAAATCAATAAGTGACTTCGCAAGCTTCGCCACTTAATAATGGTTTGAAGTGGACTTTGATATGTAAAAGTGGTGCGATTTTGTGTATTAAGTATCCGCGCATGTGAATTATTAGTGGAAACTGTGAAACAAGTGCTCTGGTGGTGATGTGATTCTCAAAATAAGGTGTCTGTCTGCTTAGGCGTCTTGAGATACCATCGCCAACCGTCAGCTGTCTGCTGGCTCAAGTTGCCGTCAAAAACTCCCAAGGGCTGCACAATGTGACGCATCAACATACTGTGAAGCAGTATACTATGAAGGATAAATAGTAAATATATTGTAACTTCAGGCTCAGAAGGGCTAGATCCCAGAGCCGTAAAGCCAGTTATTAGGAAGAAGAGAGTAGAGATTGTCGACAAACAATTTTAAAATATTGTCAACATACATATTTATGTAATTACTCTTAAGATTGTCAATAAATATTTCAAATTTAATAGTCAGGCAAAAAAGCGTTTAATTTATATTTTGCATAATATTACATATCTGTGTTTTATATATAAACTAGCTGATACCCTCGATATAATAACAAAGTTTTCGTATGTGCGAAGGAAAAAACATCAAAAAGATCGCAAACAAAAAAATACTTTGCTTACAAAATCGTTGTTTCTTAAAACTTTAATAACTTTATATTAAATGAAGATATCGCAATAATTTTTATCTAATTGAAATCTATCCAGTAGTTTTTCCGTGATGTGCACGCACAACTGCAAACCTCTATCATTTTATTTATATAGATATGCAATTAAGAGTGGAATACAGCTTGCTTTATACACAAGCCCAAAATTTTAATGAATTACGATCGAATTTCGATCACTAGGCGAACACTAGTAGTGACACACAAGTAAAAATTGTGTTATTAATAAATACTACAAACGATTGAATTCTTTTATGGAAAATATATAAGATTTATTTTTGACACACTTTGAATTATGAACGAAAGTAAATGGATTTAAAAAAGATGTAGTTGTCGATTTGTGACGATTATAAGTTGATGTTTAAATACTTACAAAAATCCACAGGATTGTGGTAAGGTGGACATCTTAAGTCCATTTGTTCTAAATACGGTAGCAGTAAAGGCACGGATCCCATATAGGCACATCGTCCTGCTACAATTGCGTACAATCTATCTACCATGGTTAATAATGCTGCAGAAGGTTGATGCATTGTTACTACCACCGTTCTTCCTTGTCTCGCTAACAGATGCAGCAAATACACCAGCTGTTTAGATATCGAGCTGTCAAGGCCACTGGAAGAGAGTAAACGTCCGTTGATTAGATATGTAATGAAGTTTCAGTTTAAGTAATTATATTCTTGTTACTTGATAAAAATTAACTCTAATGAAATAATTTATTTAAATTTTCGTTATTTGTTACGTTCTAAAGTAAAAAAGTGGCAAGGGAGAACGAAACTTTTTTAGGAAATATGGAAACCACGCCTAGGCCTTTGTAGTTTATAATATTTTTCTTATAAACAAAACTCTATAGCAACTTATGCACCAAATGAAAATACCTTGCTTATTAGGGAAATAGCTCTGACGATCAACTTCTGTCAAAAAAGTCATCGGAAATTTTTGAAGATAAGTAAATAACTTGTATAAAATCTGCATTGCCCATAAATTCATGCTATATTTTTAGTATAATCACTTAATAAAAGTGATAGATGAGGAAATTCGACTTTTCTGTAAATGCGCAACACAAATAAATTCAATATATTTTTAGTGTCACCTTACAATTGCCACAAAATCTCTAGATAGATTATATATTTGTTTTTAATTTTTCTATTTATGATGTGAGGCTTAATAATTTAGTCGCCCAATATGGGATTGCGGTGGGTGAAAAATCAGAGTAAAGGACTTCAAGTACCGGTATTCCACCCGCTTTCAAAAGCTCCGCTGTAACTCCATCTTCGCCCGGGACTTGCCGTTTTTAAGGTGCTGGAGAGCCATTCTAATCTCGCTCCAACTGACGTGCGGAATATCTTCGGAATAGTGTCGGATAAGACTCGCTCTTGGATCGTTACTCACACTTACGTGTGGCTCCAACGATGACGTGTACAGCTGCCCATAGAACGCCTCAATCTCACTAAAAATCTCAGGTGTCCCGGAAACGATGCTGTCACATTCAGTCTTCAGCTTTGACAGTTGGCTCTTTCTGGCAGACAGATCTCTGGCAAAGACTGGAGTCTTGGTTCCGCTCGATCGCTTCTTCAATACAAGCTATATTGAAGTTGCGTAAGTCCCGCCGCATGCATTTGGAGATCTGTCTGTTCAGTTGCCTGTATGCTGTCAAATCTGTTGAAGAGTGTAGCTTCATCTCCCGTCTAACAGCCATGAGATTAAGAGTGTGATCGGAGAGTTTTGTGTCTTGTTGCGGGTCTTGGACAGCGCATGGACAGTTTCCACGAGCTTGTCATTCATATCTATTACTTCATTGCAGTCGTCTATGCACTGAAAATGGTTTTGTAACTCGAGCTGAAAGGTTTCGGGACTTTGGAACTGAGCACGAGGGGGACGGAGCGTTGAATTCATTAGACACCTCTCCAACTTAACGTTTAGGTTCAGTGGGCCTCTAACCGTTCAGTGATCGCTACCAGTTTTCACCCTCGCGATCACGGAGACATCACTGAACAGTTGTCGTCTGGCCGTCATAATGAAGTCAATCTCATTTTTTGTGTTTGTGGGCTCGACCAGGTTCACTTCCTGTGAGGCCGCTTCTAGAAGAAAGAGCTCATCATAAAGAGTCCCTTTTTCTCCATGAAGTCGGCCAGCTGCTGGCCCCTTGGGTTCCGTTGCCCTATTCCAACTTTTCCTACTTTCAGGTCACCGTACTTTCATGTGCCTAGTTTTGCACTGAAGTCTCTCATTAACACCGTATAAAGAGTTTTGGAGGAATGCATGGCTGTAGAGATATCCTCATACATTTTTTCAACCTCCTGATCGGGGTATGTCGAGGTTCGGGGAATGTATGACCTTCAGCGAATACTTTTTGGTGATTCTGAGTATAAGGTACGCAACCCTCGTCGACACACCCTCAATCTTTACAACGTTGTTAAAGAGAGACTTGTGGACGATAAATCCGACACCCCTTGGGACGGATGGTAGCCCTCCCGGTGATAGAATAATTTGCCAGATTCGAGGATTACCTTGTCCTCCCCCTCTCTTCGGACCTCGGATAATCCTATAATATGCCAGCGTAACTTGTCTATCTCTTCTTCCAGCTCCACGGTCTTCTTTTCAGTCCTCAGGGTGCGTGCGTTGTATGTTGCCAGGTCGAGTCGTTTTAGGTGGCAACCGAACCTCCACCGTAGGTTCCTAGCACCCCCTGCCCTGCCGTCCCTTTGGCGCCTTTTACGACACCCACGGGAAGATATGGGGTAGGGGACGTTCTTAAACGGCACTACAAGGCTCGGCACGGAGTAAAGAATAGCTAGCAACAAATAATGACTGTCCGTTGAGATTGGAATAAAACAAATCTCTTAAGCTTCAAGTACGAAAAAACAAACTGGTTAACATAACATTTATTATTATATTATCATTTATTATTTCGATTCTATAATTATACATAATACTTTTTCTATAGCAACTGAAAATGTGTTATGGAAAATCTTATCAAATTGCCGACAGCACCAGTTGGCCTTGCCTAAATAACAGCGTAAATATAATATTAGCTAAATGTGCAAATAATTCAATAACTTTTGACATGCTTACTTTTTCGTATAATAATGTCCATTTGTGTATTTAATTTATTGTTGCCTCTATAAAATCAAGGTTTTGTTTTTGCTGGTTTCGTTAGCGTAGTTTCCGGTGCATAAATCATTAAAATGCAACGATTATTACGAAATAACTGAGGTCTATCCGTACAAACATTTTGAGAGATTTCGTAGAGACTATAACTTTATAATACAAAGTTACTCAAACATAAATGTGTTTAAAATTAAAACGTTTGACTTAAGGTGTTAGTTTCAGATAGTAAAATAGGTACGTAAAATTTCAAAAATATATAAATAATTATTATTTAGTGCTTAATTTTATTTCAAATTGATTCGGTAAAATTAAGTTCTCATTCGTCTCCCCGAACGATTGATTACTGAGACTTCACGTAAATAGATTAGGGTAAGGTATTGATTGAGGGAATAATATCAGAATTTTGTTATTTATTTTTTACTAATTAAATTTATTTGTTACTTGTTGTGTATCTATCTATATAGGTGACAGCGGGATATAATAATTCATCACTCTATTTCGTGAATGTTACCGTGGGTGTTGTAAGAGGCGACTATGAGAAATGCCAGTAAGATTTTATAGTTTTCGAGCATTTGAAAGATGGCGATATAGCTATCTCGTTTAGGACAGACGTAAAAACATCTGACACGGCAACACTAAAGGTGCAAGACGACTGGCACTCTACGATAGTCAATCCGTCTGCAAAGCGTAACGATTAAGGCGATAGGAGAGGCTCGTGTCCAACAGTGAACTTTTATGGGCTAGTGATGATGAAGAAGCAGAAGCTACTTCATACTTATCCGTGCAGGATATAATCCTATGAAAACTTTCTAGAATCAAGAAGTTGTTTACAGTAATTAGCATTAAATTTAATTATCCATCCATCCAACCATTACATCCCATAAAGTGCGCTGTTGAACATAGGTCTCACCAAGGTGCGGCGATACTTCACACCGGGACAGCTGCTAACTCTATATAAAGCACAAGTCAGGTCGTGCATGAAGTATTGCTGCCATATATGCCTAGCAGCTCTGGACTCAAGGGAAAGGCGTGCTAAGAGGCTTATTGGTGACCCGAATTAGGTTAAAACCAATCTTACCAGCCTCGAACACAGACGTGAAGTAGCCAGCCTTTCGGTTTTCTACAGGATGCATTTCGGAGAGTGTGCGCAGGAATTACATAATTTAATTCCCCCCTCTCCCTTCCACCATCGGACAACCAGACGGTCGGCCAGTCTCCACCCTTTCGTTGATGACTTACCACGCATTCGAACCAAACGGTTCGCCACGTCGTTCATCATGCGTACAGCAAACGAGTGGAATAAGTTGCCAGCATCTGTCTTTCCATCCGATTACAGTGTGGGTGTCTTCAAGGCAAGAGTGAATAGGCTTTTGTTAAGTCAGTGCGCTTCACCATCTTAGGCTACATCACCACTTACCATCAGGTGGGATTGTAGAAAAGCGCTGGCTTAGTAGAATATAAAAAAAAAATTGATTGCCTTATAGGGGGCGATCTTCCATAGTTGCCACGGTTGGAAATAGCATTTTATTTAATATTACTTTGAGATGTCTCAGGAAGATGCAATAAATATTTTTGATTTTATTTTATTTGAAAAAGATGTTGCTGCCTATCACGTGTCCCTCTGTCTCGTCTTACGACAACCGCGTGACGATATGGGGTAATATTTAATCATCAGTTTCATAATTACTATCGGCTTGCTTAAATAGTAGTAGTAGTAATTGCAACATGCACAAATGTCAAACTAGTAGTTTGTTCTGTTGGTTGCCTCAGTGATTTGATTTGAATTCTTGTTACATTTTCATCAAATTTTTTGGTTTCGAAAATTCTGTCCGTTGAAAATCTTAAAGAGCCAGCAACTGAGAGGAAAAAAGATTCTTGAGTGATAACCTCGTGCCGGCAAACAAAGAGTTACTGAATGGTGTGGAGCAATTCTCAAATAGGTAAAGGGAGTCAAGAATTGTGAGAGAAAATGCGTGAAGATATAATTCTTAATAGTTATTTTACCAAAAACTGAAATAATAATTTAAAATTATAAATTTTGTACAACAGACTTCAATATAAATTATTAAGAATAACTCAAAAATATTGGTCAGACCTTAATAAAATTTATATGGGACCACATGAGAACCACCAGCTATCAAATAAAAAAAAGAATTATCGAAATCGGTTACCCAGTAAGAAGTTACGAGGTAACACACATAAAAAAACATACAGTCGGATTGAGTACCTTTTTGTATTCGGTAGAAAACTATCTATTGGGGAGCGTTCCCATGTATGTAGAAAAGATATATTAGTTTTGATCTATGCTTATATTACCTGGTTGGTTCATCAAGGAACATGACGGGTGGGTCACTGACAAGTTCCAGACCAATGGCTAGCCGTTTTTTCTGACCTCCGGATAAGTTAACGGCTCTAGTTTTCCTTATTCGTGTCATACCAAGGGACGTGATTAGTTCCTCTACCTGGAATATGAAATACCTTCATAATTTTTTTGAAAATAATTCCATAAGAATTAATTTTAATATTTTGTTTTGTCTTTAATAATTATTATCAATGATGTTAATAAACTTTTTCTGAATGATTATTATTTCAACTTTTCAGACCCTCTTACAAATATCAAATCACTTGTTTTTATCTCTCTCTTGTAAACCTCACTTTTTGAGTTACGATGTTATTCGATTCGTGTGTCGATTTCATAACAGTTACAAAGTTGAGTTATTAACAAAAATGAAAACTAACCCGCTGTTTTTTTTGCTGTATGCTTATATGATTACCCAGTTTGAGTTCAGCTGCGATATGGAGCGATTCCTGGACCGTTAACATGTCTTGGACTCTGTCGTCTTGTAGTATGTAGCACGATCGTCGCAGAAACATCTTAGGGTTTCGAATACGACCATTAATATATAGGTAACCACTTGACGGGTTTCTGAAATTTGAAAGAGATTTAAACAATTAATCAACTTTACCACTATATTTAATGTTCATTAAGCACGCATATATATGTCTTTCATGCTCACATAAACATACGAGTACAATCATATACACGAAAACTTGTCTCTACATAGAATAAAACAGTCACTTTTCGCCGTCTGTACGCTTAAATATTTTGAACTACGCAACGGATTTTGATAAAATTTTCATTAATGTACAGAATAATTTAACTAAAAAGTTTACATGTATAACAAATGTATATTATATATTATATAATTCTACTGTCCGCGTGTATTATTGAACTTCTAAACGGCTGGATCGATTTTGATGATTTTTTTTTATAGGATAAGGTTGACAAACGAGCACACAGTTCACCTGATGGTAAGTGGTTGCGGTTGCCCATAGACATCTACATTTATCCTCGAGGAGGACTAACATGGAATGCCTCGTTTCCAGTAAAAAGCGTCTCCGGTTATCTACACTCACCATACGAAACACAGCAGCGTTAAGCTGCTATTTTACGCTGGTATTCTGTGAGAGCGTAGTCCTTCCTATTCGTGTTACAACTATACCAAAAATATAGCTGCAGCATGGCTCTACCACGTTTTGTGTGTGTGATTAAGTTGATTAGAGAATGGTTTAGACAATTGGACCCGGTAAGTGGCGCTATGTCGAGATACAGATATGAACCGTGCGAAGCCAGGGCGGATCACTAGTTTGATTATGAATGACATTTTATTATGAAATAATACAATGAATTTAACGTTTTAATTGAAATGAAATTATTCTTTTTTTTATTACTGGCGAAGGAACAAAAGTACGCCGTCTCCTTATATTTCACCTTTCACCCTGTCTGTGATCACGCCAAGTGGTCGTTGGTCGTTTTATTGGATTATTTTCTGTAAATCCGAAGTGTTGAACGAACATACAGTCCAAATGTTGATCAGTAGATACTACAGTCCACGGACACCGGCGAACAATTTCAAACAAAGAAGGCCCCCCTGTGGACTAAGGTGGAATCCTCACAGCCTATTATACTGGCTCTTTACAGTACTGCAAGCACTGCTTTTGACGGCAGAAATAGGTAAGAGGATGGTAACTAAGTAGGCGGAATAAATTGTATGTAACAAATCATAAATTAAATTAAATTCTCATTATATTATTATGTTAAGTTGAATAACATTAATGTGACGATAATTTAAGACAATTAATGAAATATTTATTTATTTATTTGCATTTGGTTAAGGTACATTGAAGATGGTCACAGTAATTAAACATCTGCTTAATCGGCCATTATTAATAGCATGCAAATCTTTAAAACTATAAATTATCGCGATAATAATATTTAAGAGTAGTGTCTATAACAAAATGTCAACAGGTAGGCAATAAATAGGTAATAATTAATAAACATTTCATAATTGGTCCATTAAATTTGTTTGTCAAGTTCCTATTACCTATCGTAGTTCAAATATTCCTGTGAAATTTGTATAAATCTCTTTTAATTTGAATGAAAGGTAGGTCTCGAATTACTTCTGGTATCTTATTATATATTGTCATACACATCCAGTAGCTATTTTTCTGTAATCTTGCACTATTAGCAATTATAGCAGAAACCAACCTATTCCTATTTCTGGTGCTTCGTTTGTAGACGTCTTTTCCATATTTCAAATATTTCATTTCATTTCATTTCATAATAACTATTTTACAAATGTAGCCCAATCTCAGGTTCATAAACTACTATGAATAACTGCTACAATTTACACAATTACCTTGGTTGCAAATTGTACGAACGAGTGAGGTCAGTAAATTAGTGCTTCCTTATAATCTAGATTATTTCAAGTATAACAATAAAAAAGTTAAGTAATATGTTCTTATATAAAACAGTTATATTTTTCTTTGTTTTCAAGTGATGCGACTTGCATACTGCCACCTATAAAAATCAAAAAAATGAATGGGTTCAATCATATTGTGTAATATGTCTATTAGAGGTTTTCTTGTAATTTACACCATTATTACTCGTAAAAAAATTTTCCATTTATCAATATTTCGAAAGTTAGGATGGTTTTCAGAATACTACTAATCTATTAATAATTGTAGATTATATGACATTCTCTAATAGTAAGCCCGGACCCATTTCCCACCCACGATAACTTGTTGGCATACCTTCCTTATTCTGTGTAGATAGGATCAAAATTAATTAAAACTTAATAATCACCTACTTAATAACTACTAAACTACTAAACCTAGATTAATTATAACAATAGGGCGTCGAAAATCTCACCTTTACCATGTGTTGATAAGCCTTCGAAACATAGAGAATTCCAAACAACTTACATTTATAACTTTTTTTATAGGATAGGGTGACAAACGAGCACACAGTCCACCTGATGGTAAGTGGTTGCTGTGACCCATAGACATCCACATCGATCCTCAATAAAGAATCAAAATGCATATGAATTGTCACCCGTGAGGACTAAGATGGAATGCCTGTTTTCCAGTAAAGAGGGTCTCCGGTTGTCTACGCTCACCATACGAAACACAGCAGCTTTGAGCTGCTATTTTACGCTGGTATTCTGTGAGAGCGTGGTCCTTCCCCGGTCAAGCCGACCCATTCGTGCTACAACTATACTACTAATATAGCTGCAGCATGGCTCTACCACGTAAAAACTATTTAATAAATTCTAATAAATAAAAGAAATCACAACTTTTTGCTACGTTCTATATATATCGAAATATTGACGTGATCACATTCAGTCACTGTCATCTCAGATAGCGATAAAAATTACAATTAGTAACATTACACAACATATTTACAAACAAGGTTTTTCTTAATCAAATGGCACTTATTTTAAAGAGATTTTTTTTTATGGATAACGTGACTATATTAAGCTACTATATTAATTATGGTTTCAGAAATGGAAAGATTTATCAGGTAATTAGTTGATTAACAAAGAAGACCTTCCGTATGGAAACCAATTATTTTATTTTTCATAACAAGTTTTGCACGAGTTAGCTTGGCGTCGTTGTACTTGACTGCACCTACTTTTAAGTGCGTACGTACTAAGAGAAACATTTAACATAATAGTAATTATTTCTATTCTTATAAACGCAGTACCTACATCGACGACGTTAAGTGGTAATGTGACACATATATTTTGAGTAAGTTATTTTTGTTTTACACTATAAAAATAGTTTATTTTTTATTTATTTTATTATTCTGTCTCAATTTATTATAAATTATATATATATTAAATAAATATGTCGACGCAAGTTTGAAGTTAGAGCTGGATACTTGATTCAATAAGTTTAATATTCTAAATTATGGTGGTAAGGTAATGATGCAGTAAATGAATATACATATAACAACAAATACCTAAGTTAGAGATGTAAACAACAAAATGTTGTTTACTTCTGTTACAAATGTTAACGTACGTCAAACCTTTTTTCACCCTCTCTTTCTCTTTTTCATCTCTTTAGCACGTAAATGTAAAACAAACCAGGTGAACAGCGAAATTGCGACTATTAATATTCCTGCCAAGCGTGACGATTCAGGCCGATCCTCCCTACAATGGACTAGGCCCATGTCCAGCTTTGTATATCTTCTTGGCTTGAAATTGGTTGCGGACTGGTGTCAAAGAGTCGTTTGTTAGTGGGTTTAGTACATTGTGTGTGTTCACTACTACATATGGAAGAGTGCGGTATTCGAGGACCCACAAACTTATGGTTCCGCAACTATTTAAAGGACAGAATGTTAGAAGTCCGCATTAGCGATACTAGTAGTGACCTTGGTAAAATCAAATATGGAGTCCCAACCGGCTCAGTATTCGGTCCAGTAAGGTACATCATTCATGTAAATGGAATGAGCAAAGTAGTACGATCATGTGAAATGTATATGTATGCCGATGACACTTGCCTAATGTACTCGTATAAAGATCCAAAGACGACACAAATAGTTATGCAAAAAGACTTAGATAACATTGTTAAATGGGTGCATGATAATGGTATTATAATTAATATAAGCAAAACTAAATTTATGTTAATATCTTCGCCATACAATCTACAAAAACATGCCGACATTGTAACTAAAGGGCATACCTACGATTGCTTCCACAGAAATAGCAATGTAAATAATTGTAAATGGCTGAAGTTAGAACAAGTCACATGCTACAAATACCTAGGACTAACTATAGATACCAGTTTTGTATGGAATATACATGTTCAGCAAATCTGTAACAAACTACTTAGTGTGTTGGGTAAATTGTACCACCTAAAATTTAGGCTAAGCAGAAGTATGTTACATATGCTGTACTATGCGCTTGCGGATACAACTATAGATTACGGGTTGGGCAGCTATGGACTTACGTTCCCAGTGTATTTAAATAAAATCAAAGAACTACAAACAAGGTTGTTAAAGATACTAGTAGATAATAAGGTGAAAATTGCGTGTAATAAAGAATATGATAAACTTTTCAAAATTTGTAAAATTGTACCTGTAGACAAAAAAGTGAAAATAAAGTTAATAACGAACAATATAATAAAAATGAGTTTAAAGTAGAAAGAGAATATGGTTACCCAACTCGTCAATCCATTAGAGAAAGAAAATATGTAGTACCTTAAATTAAAAATTACTTCGGTATGCGCACGAGACGATGGTTATCCCGCAATTACATAACGAGCTGCCGCCGGACTTGCTTAGTAAAGTTATCTCAAAAAATCATTTAAAAAATATTCTAAGAAAACATTATCTATCATTGTGTCCATAAAGGTACGCCACAGGCCACGAGTAACGTACTGTTAAAATTAACAGTCTATATGCGATGTGTGCTGTATGAGTATGTGTTGAATTAGTGTCTATGTGTGTATATATAGTATGTATATAAAAAAAACAATTCAAAAAATAATGAACCAATTTTGATATTTGGCTGATGTGGACCTCATAACAAACTTTGTACTAAATATGTATAAATAAAATAATAAAATAGATGTTGGGAGATATTAGTATATGTATAAGAAATTAAACTTCAGATTATATGTATAAACATAAACATGTAAGACGAGAACTACTGCCGACAAACTGTAGTGCAGTTTGGCAGATGAAAATGTTAAAAACGTTTATTGTATAATTGGACGAAAATAAATTTAAAAAAAGGCCGATCCTCCCTACAATGGACTAGGCCCATGTCCAGCTTTGTATATCTTCTTGGCTTGAAATTGGTTGCAGGCTGGTGTCAAAGAGTCGATTGTTAGTGGTGTTCACTACATTGTAACAGGCCTATTTACTTTGTTTGTCCAAACGTCTGTTACTCCAGTTTTCTTTGGGCCGGTTACGCCAATTTTTTTAGGCCTCCAAAAAGCCTCTATAATAAATGTTTTTAGGTATTTTATTATCTAATAATACTGATACGTAATATATTTAACTGCAACTGCTTAGAAAATATAATTTCATATGGGTAACAAAAATGTTTTAGTAGGTATTCAAGGTTTTTCAAAACTAGATACAGAAACAAGTTGATTTTACTATTAGATATATTAATTATACATGCAAACGATCTTTGAACGTGTTTTTGTTTTAGTAACACTAAAAGTAGCGTTATTAATTTAAATTAATGTGAAATTACAAATGAAACAGAATATAATAATCTATACAAATAAATAAAACTAAAGTGTCTGTTTGTAATGTCAAAATTACAGCTTTTTACTAAATAGATATGAAAGTATATACAGTACTTATAAAAAACTACAATTTTTAAAATTTTTGTCTGTCTGTCTGTTTGTTTGTTCCGGCTAATCTCCGAAACAGCTGGACCAATTTGACGAGACCTTCACTAGCAGATAGCTGATGTCATAAAGAGTAACTTAGGCTACTTTTATTTTAGAAAAAGAATTAGGGTTCCGCGCAAATATTAAAACCATAAATAACACGTGGGCGAAGTCGCAGGGAACAGCTACTAGTAAATAAAACATGCGTGTGTATCGTGGAACACTCGGTTGGAACTTGGAACGAAGTTCCTTTCGTAGGATATTATTATTGATAAACGTATTATATTATTGATTAACAAATGTAAATTAATTAATAACTAACTATACATACAATACATACATACATACAAATAAATAAAATTTAAGTGTCAAAATAACACCTTTTACTAAATGCATATGAAAGTATATACGGCATTTATAACAAAAACAATTTTTAAAAATTTTGTCTGTTTGTCTGTCTATCCGTCTGCCTGCCTGTCTGTTTGTTCCGGCTAATCTCCGAAACGGCTGGACCGATTTCTATGGGACTTTCACTGGCCGATAGCTGAAGATATAAGGAGTAACGTAGGCTATATTTTAGAAAAAGCATTAGGGTTTCGCGCAACATAATTAAAACCTTAAATTACACCCGGGTGAAGTAGCGGGGAACGGCTAGTTTTTTAAAATAATATTTATTTCATGGCAAGATAAGAAAAAGTGCGAGGGAGGTGGATATTATTACATCTCATTCGCACTATAGAAAGGGGGTCTTGCCGAAAAAATCTTACACTTTTTCTCGCCTAGCCCCCATCCGCCAAATTCGTGCCGTGCGATAAGGAAGTGCGTTCCAAAATTGTTGTGTTGGCTTGGGTTTAGAAAGATGGTTCGTTTCGCACATGGAGATAAAGGCTGTGTAGGAAAGGATCGCTTTGTGTTTGCCGCGCATGCAATGGGGACTAGAGAGAGGCAATGTCTTTTGCTGGTAAATAGAACGATTTTTTTAGAACTTTACATCTTCTATATCGTGAAAGCGTTCCATTTGAATAAACTGTAAATGGACAAACATTCAAAACCGGAACAATTATTTGCATGCCATACAAACACTTGTTACGAAAGCAGTCAATCCCGTGGCTCTCAGTGCCGCAAATCAATGCTAAGCCTATTTGTACCTGTACCTGCAGTTCATTATATCATAAACACATTTATATACACATTTTTGAAAGTAAAAATTTTAAATCCTTATCCTTTTAGAAATATATGTAGTTTGGTTTATTTCATTTCTAATATAATAATTAAGTAGTATTTCAGAAAGAAACAATAATCGTTATATTTTTCTAACAGTTTCACTTCCACGCCATGAAATCTGACAAATATTTTACTTGATTTCTAAGTAGCGCCCTTCCGCTCGTAGCAAAGTCGTGGAAGCCCTCATTTTTGGGAATCATAGAGCACGGAATAGCCTCACCACTGCGCCAATGGAACCGAATAGCCGCGTCGGGAATCGAGTACCCGGCGACGTGGCGGCGCAGCAGCATGTAGCATCGCATAAGTCATGCGATGCTACAGTCTATACTATACTCAACTATATCTATAAAAAAAAACTGAATCGCAGCCTTTCTCATAGTCCACATACGCTAGATATAGCGACAGATTATACTCCTCAGTCTTCTGTATAATCTGCCGAAAGGTATTTATTTTGTCTATGGTACTGAAGCCTTTTCGGAAACCGGCTTGTATGAAACTCTCGAAAAGAGCACGAAGCAGAAGATGCGGCTCAGAAGGGAAACGTTTCGGGATTAAGGAGTTCACCATATAAAGGCCTTCCCTCTCCATGAAGTCAGACAGTTGGTTGCTCTATTGGGTTTCGTTCTCCAATCCCAAAGTTCCCTATTCTCAACTCAATGTCTTTCCTTTTGCCTCGTTTTTCGATAAAGTCTGTAATGAGTTTTAGAGGAATGTAGGGCTCTTGAGATATCTCCTCCACCTACTCATAGAGGAGTGCCAAGGTTGGTGCATATACCTGTATGATCTTCAGGGAATACCGTTTTGTAAATCTGAGTATAAGGTAAGCAATCCTCGTCGACACACTCCTGATCTTCACAACGTTGTCAACGAGAGACTTGTGGACGATGAATACCAGTGTAACTTGTTTATTTCTTCCTCCAGCTTTAAAATCTTTTCGTCTGAAACCAAGCCTCTCCTGTCCCGCCTTTTATGTACCTACATGACTACCACCAGAGTGAAGAACAGCAGCGCCACCGGGGACTGAAGCCGTGTATTGTTTGTTGCTTTTATAGAGGGGAGGGGAGCGTAGCAACTAAGGCATACTTACATGCCTTAGTTGCTACGCTTGACAAGTGAGACAAGTGGTTGGAAACCGTAGTTTTTATTTATTTACTAGCTGTTCCCCGCGACTTCGCCCGCGTTAATATTGGATTTCATGGGTTTTAATTTTTTTTGCGCGGAACCCTAATTCTTTTACTTAAATAAAACTAGCCTAAGTTACTGCTTATAACATCAGCTATTTATGCCTATATATGCCAGTGAAAATCCCGTCAAAATAAGTCCAGCCGTTTCGGAGATTAGCCGGAACAGGCAGACAGACACATTTTAAAAATTGTTTATTTTGGTATAAGTACCGTAAATACTTTCATATGTATTTAGTAAAAAGCTTCTTATTTTGACATTACAAACAGACACTTCAATTTTATTTATTTGTATAGATATCAAGTTATATTAATAAGATGCTGGTTCCCATCTCCTGTGTCAGTTCCTTCTGTCGCTTCTTACGACATCCACGGGCTGATGAGGGTTGGTGGATATTCTCACACCGTCACTATGCTAGTTTTTCTCAAAAAGTATAATCACTGAGAAAATTATAAAATAAAGTGCGAAGCATTGTCATTGATAATTATTGAGGTCGGTATTTTTAATTTGGTTAGTGTATTGTAAGTCCATTGCTGAACACAGGATTCTTATTACCAATGCTACAAAACACCACCCAGAGCTATCCTACATTCAAGAACTGCCTGGGTTCTTGCACTTCGTTTATCATTACGAAGCTGCCAATCGAGAATCTTTTTACCCGATTCGATTGACATGCTGGCAACGTTTTCTTTTTATTATTGAGTATATTAGAATATCCAAATATATTTTATTATAATTTCAATATTTAATGTAATTTATTAGTACTAACATCAACTGAAGGAATACTTAGTGACACAAGGATTTAACACAACCGCTTGAGTACAAAATAATATACTAACCTTCCTTGTTTTAGTTTGTCCTTTCCGGTTGCAGGTGCTAGTGCTGCTTTACGCATGTAAATTGATGTGCTTGTATGTTTGTATAAATTAATGTGTAAGGATGTTATTGTATCACCTTAAAACTGATACATAAAAATTAAAGAAAAAGTTGTGAATTAGTAAGAATGGCTAAGCGACTCACCCTTCCCACGGGAGAAAAGAGTACGCTGTAGTTAGTGTGTACTGTGTGTTAGGTTATTATTATTATTATCAGCATGCAGCTTGTAATACAAGATGTGATTTATTAATAGTCTCGGAATTAAGCTACGATTAAGACCTCTCGCAGAATACGTACTTTTTAGTCGGGTTCTTAATCAGTATGAAGATGTATGCGAGTGCACACAAACCCATGATAAAGGATCCATCCCCTCTGTTAGACATTATAATCAGTATTTTTATAGTATGTATAAAATCACACTAAACAATTATAAACGTTGTATAAATACTGATGATAACAGGGATACCATATTTATAGACGAGAGTTAGTTGAGGGTAGGAAATCATATAATGAGAATTTGAAATCATATAATCAGAGTTTGATACAAGAAAAAATAAATGGTCAGGTGTTCTCTCATTACGTCCGCATTCGCAAACAGAATTGTCCCTGTTTCTCGACTTTGCTAGATGTATTGGCGTAGAAAATGGCCAAAACGAAGGCGACATACAGTAGAAGTTATTCGTTTATTCGCTGCGCGGTGAAAGAAAAAACAGGGTTTAACTGGGATTTCGTTCTGGATATAAGCATAATGTTTACCTTTAACAAGTTTCGATTAGCTCTCTAAAACGCTTGGCATGAAAGCCTGGCTTCATGCCAAGCGTCTTAGAGATCTGAATCAGCCAGAGGTTATAAATCTTGTACATATAATAATTCATAGTCATAATAAGTCCTAAAAACTAGTCCTTATATATAGATATAGATCTACACACTTATTACCTTGAATGCCACAGTGGACTGGGATCTAAGTCAGAACCATCTGCGATCCTTTTGGTGACATTGGAATAGAGCATTTCTAATATTAAATGTTATAGGGCTTATACATATTGAGCGAAAAGGATTTGATAAGATACTTCGCAGACAAGTTAAAAAATGTGAGCGAATTAATGTTTCACTTAAGTTATGTCATTCAGAGTATAGAATTTAGATATATGAAATTCAGATACTTTAGATGCATCAGTGTACATAATCAAGTAGTCAGGCGACCTTTCAGACGTAAGTTGTTTAAGCTTACTAACAGCCTAAATTGTGTCGTTACTTGTTATTAATACGTAAATCTAGAACTACATTAGACAGGAAAAGCTGGCATTGGTAACTCTTAATAAACTGTTATTAATATTGTCTTTTCTATATAACTGTTTCATAATTATCTCTTATTATTTATTAATAAGACTAGCTGTGTAGTGGCAGTTAAAAGTATCCACTACCCCATATCTTCCCGTGGGTGTCTTAAGAGGCGACAAAGGGAAACAGACAGGAGATGGGAAGCAGCATCAGTACAATAAAATACATAAAGTATATAACAGCAATAGTACAATAAAACCATTGCGGTTGCCACGCTTGGCGAGAACTCCCCCCCCCCCACATAATGAAAGTTACGAAAAGACGGCCCTCAGTCCCCGACGGCCCCGTTATTCCTAACCCTGAGGACTGACGAGAAGATCCTGGAGCTGGAAGAAGGGACAGATAAGTTACGCTGGCATATTATAGCCTTATCCGAGGCCCGAAGAAAGGGGGAGGACACGGTAATCCTCGAACCCGGCAACTTGTTCTATCACCGGGGGGGTGACCATCTGTCCCAAGGAGGTGTTGGATTTATCGTCCACAAATCTTCGTTAACAACGTTGTAAAGATTGTGAGTGTGTCGACGAGGATTGTGTACCTTATACTTAGATTCACCAAACGAAATTCGTTGAAGGTCATACAGGTTTATCACTAACACCAACCAACAACCTCGACACATCCCGATGAGGAGGTGGACGAAATATATGACGATATTTCTAAAGCCATGTAAAACCCACTATATGGTGTTAATGGGAGACTTCAATGCAAAACTAGGCACAAGAGAGAACGGTGAGCTGAAGGTAGGAGAAAGGTAGCTAGCTGACTTCATGGAAAAAGAAGGACTCTTTATGATGAACTATATCTTTCAGAAGCGACCCCACAAGAATCTGACCTGGTCGAGCCCCGACAGTTCGACAAAAAATGAGATTGACTTCATTATGACGACCAGACGACAACTGTTCAGTGATGTCTCAGTGATCGCGAGAGTGAATTACCTCAAAACCTGAAAACGAGATCGTACAACTAGTGCGTGTTACCAGTGATGACTTATGGATCTGAAACTTGGTCCTTCACTGCTGGCCGTATGATGACACTCCAGGCCGCTCAGCGAGCTATGGTGAAGGCTGTGCTCAGAATTTCTCTGCATGATAAACTTAGAAATGAGGATATCTGCAGTAGAACTAGAGTGATCGACATAGCCCAACGGATTGGTAAGCTTAAGTGGCAATAGGCCAGCCATGTACCGACAACCGATGGGGAAAAAAGGTTAGGGCGTCCCCCCCACTAAATGGAGTGATGACCTGGTAAGACATGCAGGAATTCGATGGATGCAAGTGGTTCAGTACCGTGCTTTGCGGAATTCCTTGGGAGAGGCCTATATGTTCAGCAGTGGACTTGTGAAGGGTTGTAACGATGATGATAATAATTAATAAAACATTTTTTTTCTTAACTGTTTGTTAGCTAAAATTTTAAGTATTGTTAATAATTGTATAACGTTAAATAAGTAAATTTTAAATTTAATCACTGTTATTCTTTGAATGTTATATTGTGTTTTATTTTGTAAGTAGCTGTTCCCCGCGACTTCACCTGCGTATTATTTGGGGTTTTAATTTTGTTGCGCGGATCCCTAATTCTTTTTCTAAAATAAAATTAGCCTAAGTTACTCCTTGTGACATCAGCTATCTGGAAATGAAAATCCCGTAAAAATCGGTCTAGCCAGTTTGACAGACAGACAGACAGACAAAAACTTTAAAAATTATATTTTTGTTATTAGTACCGTATGTACTTTCATAGGCATTTAGTAAAAAAACTGTTATTTTGACATTACAAACAGACACTTCAATTTTATTTATTTGTATAGATTTCTGATACCTTGTACAACGGTATCATCCGTTGTAACTTAAAAAATATAAATAAAATAAATCAACATAGTAATCATAAAATGTTTTATTTCTATCCTAATTATCACTATATTTTTAATTACATAGTTTTTAATCATTATCTCTAATAAATATTACAAAGTAACTATCTATGAATAATGTTCTCATTGGATGTTTTAATAGCAGTAAAATACAACATAGTAACACTTTACAACAATTTACTGTCCTAACTAACCTAAGCTAACTTACCTAACTTTATTAATGTTTAATTATATGGTTTTACATACCTACTTTATTTACGTTAATAATCACCTTAGTTGAAGATTAGAAAAATAACTATCTACTAATAATGCAAAATTTTGTGCTTGTTGGACTTGTGGTAAGAATCTAACATTACTTATTTTTTCTACAAGTTCATCATCAGATATTACGTAATTATCAAACACAAGAGCCATAAATTATACAAAACAGCACACGCAACAATCACCTTCAGTACTTTGGAAAATTTAAGTTGCATTCTCTGGAATATTTCCATGCCTATACTCTGGTATAGGCATGGAAATATTCTTATAAGAACTCTAAAACGTCTTTTTACTGTATTTCGTGTTGTTATGCGGGTTTTGTTGTAATTTTCTTGCGCTGGAGTAGGATTTACAAAAGGTGTCATAAGCGACCTGAGACATGGGTATCCACTATTTCCTTAAATGAGATTTAAAAATAATTCTAATTTTAAATTGAGAGTCATTAAAAATTACAAGCGGAGGGTCATTAAAAATTGTTGAATCATCGGCTCACCTGGCCAACGAGCATTAATAGAACAAAAACCTATTCTATTTATATGTAGTTCTGCTCGATTACCTCAAGGTGAATTTATTTTAATGTGTGTGCACAGCTCCTATGGATTTTGGGAATCCAGCAATATCAAAATTTGCTGCTGCTTTTGAAAGTCGCTTCTGAGCATTGATTATTTGGATATACTGTCGTCTCAGAATTCCTATAGCACTGGATTTTTTTTTGTCACACGACACGCTGATGCTTTGCTGACATTAACCGTGGCTACTACAACAGCTTGCAAACTATCTGTGTAGTACAAGTTGCAACATGGGTGCAACTGTAATACAGGTCCGACTTTGGATTTTTGATTTCTTGCAATTCTCCATATACGCTGTTGTCTTCGTTCAGAAACGAAATTGTGGAGATGAACAAGAATTAAAGTTCAAAATTATCAAATTTGAGAACTCTGAAAATCAAATACCCCAATATTTATTCAGAACCAAAGATTCGTAAGTAGCATATAAGACCCTCTCAATTTTTAATTCTAAATTCTAAAACTGGGTGTAAGATATATAGTGCTGTATCCCTTTCTAAAGTCAAATTGAGTTTTAGAAATAATCCTTCTAGTATCTAAAAGCCATTCTAACCGATTTTTGATTAAGTCTCCCATTTCCTTAGACAAAGTGAAAGTACGGGCTTTAGGACGGTAGCGGCTAGGCTAAGAGGGGTCCTGTTCTTAAAATTGGAATTATAACTTAAGTTTTCTAATCTTTGGGAATATTACCAGACAAAAAAAAGTATAATTAATAATATGAAGAAAATAATTTGGGCAATAAGAACTAGACTTGGTGAGAAGGGAATGGGAAATTCCGTCCGCTCCAGGAGAAGAAACTTTTAGATTATTTAAAACCATATAAAACTTGTCAAGAAGAAATGTTTCCTCAAATTTATCAGTAAAAATAATTGCGGAATAAAGTTCGGCATTTGATTGAGGGTAGATTTTATCCTCTCTCGATATCCAAGGAGGTGTCAATTCGTCTGAGAAATCACTAAGCCAAATGTTGGAATTAGCAGTAGAATGCCTGTTGTTAATATTGGCCCCTAGAAAGCACCGGGTGTTTCTCCATATCAAGGTGAAGAAGGAAGGTGTAAGAGGGGATACGTTTTCACAAAAAGAAAGCCAGTCCTGCTTTTTCTTTTGAGAAAATAGTTTTTTGGTTTTTGCTGTGATCATTTGAGTTAATAAGGTTTTCAGTTGACATAAATACAAAATACTGTTTTAAAGCTTTTTTCCGTTGACAAATCATAGCCGAACATCCTGAGTCCCACCAAGGGAGGAGAGGGAGGATAATTTATTACAGAAGAATTCTTTTATGGAAATACATAGCCGATTTGCGGACTGGATTAATAAGGAGCCAAATTGAGAATATGCCAGAGGTAAATTGTTGGTAAAGTCATTGGAAGAAGGTTTTTATCTTTAGCGACAGTTTCCAGATCATAGATATCCGAATTAGCTCTGGACATGTTATATTTCAGAATAGGTGAAATTACTTGACTACAATTGTTCGACAAAGTAATTAACATAGCGAAGTGATCACTGCCAAAACAGTAGCCCTGGTTCCGGAAATGGGATCTCGGCTATAGCCAAGACTCCGAGATGAAAACTAATGATAGTTTATAAACATTTCATTTAAACTTAATTGATTACAATTAAGTTTGCACAACATTCATCGATTAAGTAAGACTTTATTCCTACGATAGTTTCACTGAAGAAGAATAAGGGTATTGAATTTTGCATACTCGTACTTTTGTAAAAAGAGAATCTGAATCAATATCATCCAATATGTTAATCGCAGCAGTTATGGAGGATACTAACGTTTTTAAAAGGTTGTAATTTGGGGATAGGTAAAATCTAGGGTATGACCATTAGGAAAATTTGAAGAAAGAGAGCGAATGATGTAATCATGTGCTGTTTTATCATAACGTACGAGTTTTTGAGAGGAAAATATTATACGCTTGTCTATGTTCTTTTTGTATGAGGTTAAGGAGAAGTGGGTCTGCAAAGGAGCAAGGAATTAGATTGAGAGGGAGGTAGAAATTTCTGGGAAGCAGCAATTTCTGCATGAGGCCTCTGATTGCGGTATCTACCAGAGGCATCAAAATAATAGACATTCTCTTGGGACATAATTAATTTAATAGCTTTGTGTGTAGAGTGATCTGAACAGCTTATGTCTGTAGAAAGGTGATTACCGGAGCAGATCAAAAAGCTCAGAAAGTCAGTTGTACACTTATCACCTGTATGTTTTTTGGTACACTTCAAACACCGGGGGGCTGGAACGGCACTGTGCTTTTATATGTCTAAAACTACAGCAATTCATACACTGAATAGAAGTAGGAAGTAGATAGGTTTCATGTACTTGGACTGAGAATATTAAAACTACTGTCTGCGTAGAGAGACTAATTTTTTAAATTAGAGAGACGAGAAAAGCAGTCATTTGAAAGTGCTAACTTTGGGTAGTTAAACTAAAGGTGAGGGGGAATAATAATGCGTAGAAGTTGGTTGTCTTCATATAAACAAAAATTAATTTTATGTATTAGATTGTAGGTACAACCTAATTTATTTTAAAAGCCTACTTTATAAATTTGGGGTTAGGATAATAAAGTCGGGGATGTAAACTGCAATTTTTTCTTGCAGTAGATGCAAATATTTTTTATATAAATTTTTGATGATTCCTAGATCCTTTGTACTTCGTCACCCTTTATCACCTTCTCGTACAACCTCCTAACTTTTATGATTTATCCACATCCCGGGCGAACCTGAAGACTCAATTGCTGCTCCATAAAAATATCTGTGGGGATGCCTCTAATTACTCACATCCACGTAATATGAAATGTGAGAATTACAGCAGAGAATTTAAAACCGACAACAAAAGATGAATCTATAAAATTGTTAGCGTCTTCTAGTCGTCTTCCAAGTAGGTATTAAATTCAATTGAAACTCTGTTCCACCCGATGTTCTAAATGCTTTGCGTAGCTAAATTAGTCACCTTATATTGGGCTAGAAATTGTTCAATTTTGATTGGTTTAATTTAGGAGACAGATGAAACGTCAGGTTATAATTTGATAAGTTAAACTATAAACAGTGTCTTATCGTTTATGAGTTTTTTTTTACTGGAATTGAGGGTGGGTATAGATATTATGGTGAGAGGTGAGGTTACTTTTTTTTTAAGAAAACTGGCTGTCACATCATTTCTCCAAGGATCCGAATCTCCTCCGTCTTTTTCATACGTAGAGGTGGAACTCAAGAGCCAGCCGGTCGTTAGCAACAATTCGCTTCAAACTTGTCGTGCATAATATGTTTCATGACGGCACCATTTGTCGAAACGCCTATCGTTAATGTGGTAGAGAAAGTTGTAAATAGAACCTGTGCTCTATAAAAATAACTTATTATGATGTGATTAAGCCGAGAATAAATTAAAAGAAAATATATTATGCGTATCTCTTAAAATAAATACGTATCGCTCCTTCAAGGGCAATTTAGTTAATTGTTCGAGAGCCGAGAGCGATCGGTCGACTTTTGGTAAGGGCACTCACCAGTAGGGGCAGTGTGCGCACTAGTAGTTAGTAGCCTAACACGATTGAACTATCGGCCGATAAAAAAATCTGTAGTCTGTGGGGACCCTTCAGAAAAGTATTTTTCATTAGAGAAGGCGCCTAGCCGCGTCGCCATAATCTTCGCAAAATTTAATATATGCTGTCAAATTCTATATTTTTCATTTTAGTGTAGGTATACACTATTATATATACCTAAATATTTAAAATATTTAATAATAATATTTAATAAATATTTAGGTATATTATTTTCCGCGGGACGTGACTTTAGTTTAAACCTGAGACTAATAATTATAAACTGCTTTATGTAATAAGGGCGAATAAGTTAATATTGTTAAATTTACATAAATTATTGTAACAGTTCTACAACAAAGCATCCAACACGCGATATAAAGAGTGCTAGGTGTGTCCGACGCTCGAGAGAGAGAACCGGCGGAGATAAACGTCTTTTATATGGATGCCCGGTGACACCGGTGTATGGATCGAATGAGTTCGTCTGGCGAATGTTAATAAGTGACATTTAGTGGATGATTTATAACTAATGTGAAAGATATTAAGTGAGCGTAAGGCCGTTCTATTACACGCACAGGTTCAACTATTATTTGAAATCCTAATTATAATCCATCGTCAAAATATATTAAAAAAAATTAAGTAGTTATCGAAGGAATTGTGTCAAAAATTATTCTATGCGCACAAAGACAAACAAGCACACAGTCCACCTGATGGTAAGTGAATGATGTAGCCCATAGATATCTACATCTATCCTCGATTAAGAATCAAAATGCGAGATGCGTTGTCAACTATGAGGACTAAGGTGGAATGCCTTGTTTCCATTAAAAAGCGTCTTCGGTTCTCTGTACTTACAACAAGCAGCATTAAACTGCTGTTTTACGCTGGTATTTTGTGAGAGCGTTGTCCTTTCCCGGAAAAGGCTTCCTATTCGTGCTACAACCTTAATGTAACAGCAGCAAGGCTCAATTACGTATGCACTCTTATCTTTAATATACAAATAAAAGACACTCTATTCGGTAAAAGCGAACTTACGTGTAACCCGCTAGAATGTCCATAAGGCTGCTCTTCCCAGCGCCAGACTGTCCTATTATGACCGTCAGCTCGCCGGCATTAAATGTGCCGCTCACGTTATTTAAGATGGTTTTTCGACCTGTAAGAAGAAATAACCATAAATGTACGGATACGCTTGTGTATAAAAAGTTTACTAATTTATAACCTTTATGTTATGGTTACTTAAATCATTTTAATTATTTTGTTATTGTTTCCTGTTCAAGTACAATTTAGCTTTTATTTTTTTCAGACTTTAAATTTTTGCGCTAATAAGAATGCTCAAAATATCATCAAAAGTAGAATTAATTTTGTAATTCTAAGCCAGTTCACTTGAATTCTTATCTTTACGCGAACACTTTAGATTTAAATAAAACTAGAGTTTGCCGATTTTATCGCTTATTTTATATTCTCGACGTTTGGAGTCCTACTTTACATCATACGTGGTCAAAGGGGACTGATATCATAATGTCATAGTTAACTGCGGCTACCTTCAGTTTAAAATATCGTGGTGCCATGGCGGGGGCGATCCTGTACGTGTTTACAGACTGCAAAATTCCCGGAACATCGATTATTCACATCAGCTATGTGTTCTTTAACACGCGTTTTTATTGATCTTTTAGTTTGTCTAATGTAAGAGAGACCACATTCACAATCAAGCTTGTACATAATAAAAAGGACTTTACAAGCATTTTGCAGAGGAATAAACCTAGCAAGCTAACAGCATAGCAAAGTGGCGAAGCAATCAGCTTTGTAGCGGTTTCTAACGGAAAAAAAAAATAATTCAAAATAGGAGGTTCAGATGCCTGGGTGATCAGTAATCGATTGCTGAAAACAGAATTTGAAAATTCGAAACCATTCTCGAGATAATCGTGGGACAGACGGACAGACGGACGGACAGACGGACAGACGGACAGACGGACAGACATCGTGAAATCAATAAGCGACTTCGCAAGCTTCGCCACTTAATAATTACACGTGACTGATGGTAAAAATAGTTTAATCTTCTTCGACGGCTTTAAGTATGTTTTAATGGAAGCGAGCTTCTTGCAATCAGCAATCTTGTCAGTGACACCTCTCACATCTCGTAGCGTGTGGCTGCTGACGCGATCGACTGTGGCCGGTTTCACTCGTTCGCTGTGACGTGGGATTCTTCTCTTCAATACACGTATGGCTCAGGCTGTTATCAGGATTTGCAATTACTAATATTTTTAAAAAAATTTACTAATAAACTAATCATTTAGAAAAGCTAAAGAATTATTTGCCTCTAACCCTATTGTAAACTGAATTTTAGAATTCATGGGGTTAAGATGGTCTAAATATGCAGTAACTTTATCTAAAGGTAGAATTGTGAAAGTATCGTCTACGTACCGCTTGTAGAATCTTGGATTTACAAGAGAAGTAAGCAGGGTTTTCCAAGTCCTCAATGAAAATATCGGCGACAATGGGAGAGACAGGTGAACCATTCGCCACACCGTCTTCTTGCTTGTAGAATTCTTCCTTCCACAATAGGTAGTCTAAATAATGGAATAGTCTAAAGGAAGTGAGGCATCTAAGTAATACTAAATATTCTACGGCCAAATATTCTTTTAGGACAAACTAAAAAATCATTAAAAATCAGCGTAAAAGAACAAACAGATGATGTGAACAATCGACGCTTCGGCAAATTTGCACTCTGTGAACTGGTACAGGCTCGCCCCCGCCCCTACATCAGATTTAATAGATCACAAATCCTGGGTAAAGATCACCAATTCCTTCCAAGGATTATTCGCGAGGCTATTGTAATAAAATAAAAATAAAATCTTATTTCAATAGAGAAGATGGCTGGACGCTACCACCTGTTTGGGATCCTATAATTAATAAAATTAAATCCCAGCCAAAGCATACAATTGCAAAACTTGAACATAGTATAAGCTAATTCTGCGTGGATCGGACCAAAAATATATAATTTTAATTTGAAGGTAGCCGTGATTAACTCTGTACCCTTTATAACCATAGGTGCTGTAAAGTACTCGAAACGTCGGGAACATAAAGTAAGTTAATATAAGTAATAAAATCCGTAAAAATTAGTTTAATTTAAATTTAAACAAGTTATTTTTATACTGTATTAGTGTTATTAGGTGTTGCTGTGGTTAAATGATTTTAAATTGACCCGATGTATTGATGACATGTAGTGGCGGTGTAAGAATATCCACTAATGGGGCAGTGGATCGTTATCGCTTCCTTATATATTACTATACTCTTTGGTTCTGTGGGTGTCATAATAGACGACATAATGATACTGAATTAATGACGGCTAATAATTTTCTGCCCACAAGATGTCGCTAGTTGACACTGAGGTAAAGTTTTTGGTAACACAATGTAATTTAATTGAGAAGTTGATTTTTAATAAAAGTTTATCAGTTTCTAGAGTATTATATTAATATATAAAACAATGCGTCAGTGGTTTGCTCTTTAATTTTTTGCATATTTTTAACGTTCTTTTAATTTTTCTACTTTTATGAATATTTGTGGTTTGGTTTATTTATTTTAATGTTATTAATATGAAATGTAGCTAGTACAAAAAGAAACAATAAATTTTACATTTTCCTAACAAATTAACTTCCCCGCTATGAAATCTGTCAAATAGTATACCTCACTTTCTAGTGGCGCCGCTCTGGTGGTAGAAAAAGTCGTGGATGCCCTCATTGATGGCCAGCAGCATATTATTACTGATAACAACTCAAAATTCTAAAAAACTGTGGTTGCTAACCCGCCTACCAAACGTGGCAACTATTCTTATATACTCTATGAGGTAATCTACGGGGCAGGCCTATGATCAGCAATGGGTTTTTATAAGCTGTAATGGAAGCTTGGGTGGCTATTTATATCATACCACTTTTGTCCCGAATAAACCGTGTCTTTGACTGTTCGCTCACTAATGTGACGAGATTGGAAATAAACTTGTTTGTTGTAGTAGAAAAAAGAAAACTCTGAAACTAATGTCATCCGTTTATATTCTCAACAAAACTTTAATTTTAACCTTGTCTAAATGCACAACTCTACAGTCAGGTATTCTTATCATTAACGTCATTATTGTTTCCGCAGAGTTATGTATATGTGAATAAATTTACTTACTCTAAATTATTTTGTGTGTGACTTATAAACTTTCAGTCCACCTGATAGAAAGTGGATACTTCAGTATATGACAATATATACTTCCATATTATGGACAACTGCAGCCAACTTTAAACAATGATAGCCATAGACTGATGCGTTGTCACCTCTGAGGACTAAGATTGAATGCCTCACAGCCATTGAGTTATATGTACTACGTACTAGAGAAGCCATTCCAAACAAAAATTGTGTCCTACTCTATGTATTCGCGCATGCGCGACTACTACTCCCGCGCATGCTTTAATTTGATATTAAATAAGATATTAATATAAAATAAATATAAGAATTTAATATAAAATATCTTAATTTAATCTAAAGAAACATATTATATTTCTAAATAAAATGTAATAATAATTATTTTATGGAATTCACAAATCTTCAATTTACGCAATATTTAGTTTGTACGGATTGCAGTACAGTTCAGTTGAACATAGTCAATGTTCAGAATGGCTTCTCTAGTACGTAGTACATATAACTCAATGCTCACAGCCTTTTTTTCTGAAAGTGTATGCTGTTGTTTCTGCGGCCTATACAGCTTCGAAGAAATAGACTCGTAAGCGAGGACCTACGAGCTATTAGTGCAACGATTTGCGACTGCAGTCCCGACATACTCCGGCCCCTGCTTTCGGAGTGAGGCTCCTCTAGCTAGGCTAGGCTGGGGGGGGGGGGGCAATGTTATACAAGACCCCTCAGAAGGTGTGAACCTCGGCTTGAACCACTATCACAATGTGCGAGACGGGTTGCAAAACTAAAAACGCCCCATATCACGGGTATTGAACCTCGTGTACGATGTGTGTTTGTAACCCTCACATCCTGTTATCATACTGACTCTTTATTACCCTTATATCCTTCAGACTGAAAGACAGCAATTTCTTTACTTTTTTTTCAGTGAAATTTAGTAATTTCCGCAGACATAAATAACATTTAGGAAGTATTATCAAAGACGATAAATGCTTTCTTATTGCTGTCATTGTATTAAAATTAAGTTTTTTTTTAAATAAAGTAATTTGGGAACAAAAGATGTTCTCATATCCGACCATTTACCGATTAAGATATTGGCGTAATGAGGGCATCCACGAGTTTTTCTGTCACCAGGGCGGCGCCACTTAAAAGTGAGACATAATATTTGACATATTTCGTAGCGGGGAAGTTAATTTGTTCGAAAAATGTAAAGGTTGATGTTTCATTCTACACAACGATGCGAAAGTGCACATCTCTGGGGCGCAGGCTCCGGACCACCTCCAACACCATCTTGAGCGTATTTGAGAACAGGTTTGATGGTCAGTACATTAATCATTGTTATATGATTAGTGTAAGGACAAACAAACAAATTACTCAGAGGCAGTCATATTATTGATTTTTATATTTAATAATGTTAATTTGGTTTTAAGTCTGGTTAATAATTTTATTTTAATATAATTCAATTTTATTTTAATTTAATTCATATCTAATTCAAAATTTAAATGTCATTTTAAATGTACTGTAGCTATGTTATTATTATATTAATTAGATTAAAAATAAATAAACTAGATTTAGTTTATTTATTTCTTACCTAAAAATTTGTGATTACAGACATTCATAAAAGTAGAAAAATTGAAAAAAAAAGGAGTTAAAAATATGCAAAAATTAAAGAGCAAACCAGGTATTGTTTTGTGTATTAATAAAATACTCTAGAAATTGATAAACTTTTATTTAAAACTTACTACTCTATTAATTACATGGTGTAAGGAAGATTATTAGCCCTTATTATAAGCCGTTGACGGTTTTTATGCACAATTCAGTGATGAATTTCCACAAAAAAATTTAGAAATAATATTTAGAATTTGAAATATGTAACAATACTATTTTTAAAGTGATTTGAAAATGAGCAGAATAGGTAATTTTATACACTGCTGCTTTGAATCTTATAGCTAAAATATTGCGCAATAATTGTATTTAAAGTTTTAAACCGTAACAAGACAATATAAAAAGTTTTGGAGGATTGGAATTAATTTTATTATGGACAATAGTTAATGAGATATTATATACGCTTTTGTAGTTTTTCAAGAAAAGAGAAGAAATACTTTCTTTACCTCAGGAGAAAAATTTTAAAATTTGGCTCAACTTTCAAAGTAATTTAACTTTTGAAAGTTTTAGGTTGATCTTAATTAAACTAGTTTCTAATGTAAGAAGTTGCTCAATCCGATTGTTGAATTTTAATACAGACTAATGGCCGCCAAGTGGTTGAAATCCGACCGTACATGATTAAATTTTCAGGTTTTTAAATTATGCAAGCTGTATTTCACTTTTAACGTTTTTGATATATTATTAAACACAGATATATACAAAATATAAAATCAACGCGTGTTTGCTTAGAGATACACACAATTGAAAAAGTAACATTTGAAGGATGTGTTTTTTTTATATAAACACATCCTCAGAGTAATCACTAGCATAGAGGGAATCCTAAAATAAGAACAAAATTCTTATAGTTGAAATCCATATACATATGAAGTTTTACGTGGTACAAAATAAGATAACTATATTAGTCTCATCTTTTTTCTTTTAAAAATTTATTGCCGTTTTTTCAATTCATAGACACTGATGTGATGTAGGTACATTAGTGTGTGTTATCGATAAATTCATTTAGTCTATAACAGTAAAATTAAGGATTTTGATTAATCGTTCGTATATATATAATACTTATTTATATTAGTGAACGTTAATAGAAGCTTCATGTGACATATTACAACAAAAACGTAGTCTATTGTGGTAAATTAAAATATTATATTGTTTAAAAGGTCACTATAAAATCTACTTAAATGCAGCCGGTATATTTCTATCACATTATCCCTAGCCTTATTATGGGTTTTAGGACGAATAATAAATGTAAACATGTAACCAAGTACCCTCTTGAAATAGTTTATTTATTTATAAATATTTGCCTAATCGCCACCGGACTTGCTTCGCAGAATATACTCAGGACCTCTTTTCTCAATCCACCGCAACTACCAGTAAATCAGTTACGAACGTATTACCTGTTTCCCTCTCTGCTCCCTCAAGATATTATCCATCATTCATTCATTCATTCATTACAGCCTATCAAAAAGTCCACTGCTGAACCCGTGCCTTGTCCATAGATTGCCTCATAGGGGCAATATTTGCCATAATTCCCTTTCCTAGCAAGTGAATTGGCAACCGTAGTTTCTTATTAATTTCTGCTATTATCAGAAAGATTCTGCTGCGATCTCACGGGATGGCATGGGGTCTTAAAACTTCTAATTACGAGGTAGTGGGCACTTTTACCCCACCGCTACATGGTATTATCAAAATCCATCCAAGCAGATGTAGCTTTCTCGATGGTTTTATTTTTTGCGGAGCAAGTAGTAAATCAGCATATAAAACTGGGATTAAAAATGAGATCCAACTCTGTCTGACTTTCAAGATTTAGTTTTCATACCTCACTTAGAATTGGTTTTTAGAGTTCCGTACTCAAGGGGCAAGCAACGGGACTCTATTATTAAGACTTTACTGTCCGTCCGTCCGCCCGAATATTTATCAGCGGGCTGTATCTCATGATAGGTAACAGGTACACAGTTGAAATTTTCACAGAACATGTATTTCTGTTAACGCTATAACAAGAAATAATAAAAATTAAAATAAATTAAAAATTAAAAGGGGCTTCCTTGCTAGAAACGTGGTTTACGATGGTACGAAACCGTTCAAGTGCAAGTTTGACTCGCACTTGGCCAGTTTTTAAAGTTTTCGATACGAATATTTGTAATATAATATAATCATCATCACTTATTTCAATTTCGAAAACAATTTACTGAATCGTTGGAATAATAATAAGTCTAGTCCTATTTAGTTTATATTTACAAAGTAAAAAAAAAATGAGAACAAAATCACCATAGATTAAAGACGTTATCTCTTATGAAATAACGTCACACATTATACCACTACAACAAGGATGTAATTTTCTGATAAATCAGAAGATGCCGAGTGTACTTATTCTCAAATTTGGCATAGTATATATAGAGATCAAAGATGACCACTTGTCATTCAAGCTCTACGCAACATCTTTCAACAGGTTTGTCTCTTTTTACCCTATTTGAAAATAAAATTAGAAAAAGCGAGACAAATGTATTGAATCAATGTACGTAGAATTGTAGGTTCCCTCTATATATACTTATGTATCTAATTACTCTAAGAAACAAATCAATTTAAGTCAATCTGTGAGTAATTATTTGTTGCCAATATTTAAAATACTTTAGCGACAATCTCTACTCCATGCGGCTGTTTCTGACTATTAAGTGTTTGACATTGACCTTAGAGAGTACTTACTCTAACGCATTAGCAGTATGAATGTAAACAATGTATGTTTTATATCATACTCCTTCTTCATATAAACTATGCCAAATGTCACACTCCTCCGTGCGCGCAATACTAGTAACTATTACATTATAATCTTTGGCAATATGCTTACAAAGCAGTACAAAGATTTGCCTTCGCGAGTTAATATCATACGTATATTATATATATATATATATATATATATATATATATATATATATATATATATATATATATATATATATATATATATATAGGCCAGTATCGAATATTAATTGCGAGCCTATTAGGTACATATAACGTTCATAACATTGGGTTAGTAACAGTAGGCAAAGATAAATGTCAACAAACCCATTCCGTTGATAATGATATACGTTGTCTTAATGACCATGTACGCAAATATATAATTTATTTCAGAGAGCGTTATATTCAAAATTAATTGAGAGCTACCAATATCAAATAGTTTAGTATTTTTTAATGTAGTCGCGCTTGCTTTTACGATCAGATACTTGTGATTAACGATATCATTAACATACAATTGCTAAAACTATTTTACATAGCATTGTATTAAATAATAGCATTTTTACGGGTACTAGCTATATATAAGGATTTATAAACAAAACGCTACACCAGATCTTATATTATATCTATTCTATTCTGTTCTAGGCAACTTCACTAAATACCAATCAATATTAAAAGCCTTGATGCTAGACGAACGGTCGGGAAATTTTGATCTTATAAATGATGATTTTGGCTGCCCGGGGAATAAGGTTGATTGATAACGCGGTCTATTATTAAACATAATTTTGATAGTTCTGTTGATAAAAGTAATATTGAAAAATTAGTTTACTAAGGTAAAACTATTAAAAATCCTAATAATATAATATGTAACCTTATTAACAGCTATTTCATTGAACTTACCCATAAAGATCATTTTGATGAATCAAGTAATCACTTGAATAACATTAAGTAAAAAGAGATTTTTTAACCCCAGTAGCCAAAAGTGTCATTATTAAAATCATTAACTCTTTGAATGATACACACGGTACCGGTCATGACGAACCCACAACAAGAATAACTAAATTAAGTGCTAAATATATAGCAATTACTCTGAGTTACATAATTAATTTGTCGTTAGAACAAGGAATATTTTCTACTAGACTAAAAGTGTCCGTAATTAAACCTATATTTAGAAAAGGGGATCGTACAAACATTGATAATTATAGGCCTATCACATTAATACAAATAATAAGAATAATATTCTTGTTGACAATCAATTTGGATTTCAAAAGAGTATAGGGCAAGCCAGTGCATTATAACTGCACTGGCTTGCTTTACTTTAGTTAAACTGGTTACAGAAGCACCTAATAACACAATTTCGACATTATCAGTATTTCTAGATATGAGCAAAATATTTAACATTGTCTCGCATAAACGATTAATTTTCAAACTTGAGAGATATGGAATTAGAAGAAAGACACATGATTGGTTTAAAAGCTGTCGAACCGCCAGTAAAGAACATTACTCCCAAAAATAGAAAATAAGTCGAATGTTACATATGAATCTAAACTTAAACCTAATAGTTGTGGCATGCCGCAGGGCAGTATTATAGGGCCACTTTTATTCACTATTTATATTAACAATCTCTGCAGTAACCTAAAACATAAATCAACATTTTTTTCTGATGACACTACACTCACCATAAGAGGTTTAAACAAAAATAATCTCGAATTTGAATAATTACTAATGCATTAAAAAATGCAGTGCAATAGCTATTAGAGAATAATCTACATGTCAATTAAAATAAAACTAAATTAATACAGTACCATAATCTAAATTAAACGTGCCACAATATTACAATACAATATAATAATACTATTTTGCAACCAGCATAATCTACATTATTTTTAGGTATAATTATTGATGGTAAATTGAACTGGAAAGAACATGTAGATAGAGTATATAGTAAACTCGATAAATTTGTATTCGCTCTACGCAAACTAAGACTCACAGCCAGTAAAGAAACAGTCCTCAGTGAATATACGTACGCCAATAATGATTACATAAATAAATGCTCCTAATACTGTTTTAATAAATAAAATAATATATATCTACAATTAATAATTCCTACGTAATGTTGTAAATGTATAAATTTGGCTAAATAAGTATTATATAATGTTAAATAATATTCTAATTGTAATATTTTTACACCAGATACGGTGGTATATGTGAACCATTCTCTAATTTCAACATCTGTAGGTAATTAGCATATACTAAGAAATAAACGATATTCTATTCTATTCTATAATAACGAACTAAACTGAAATGGCGACAAACTAAACACAACGACAAAAAAAAATCTAAAAATATTGGTAATTTTTTACTGACGGCTGTAACACAGTTTATACTAGTAAGGCCGTCAACGCTAACTTCTTTAAAATGTTATTTTGTAATTTAAAATAGATATAATACATAAGTGTAATTTGTCAAACTGAGAGTCCAATAAATTATTATTATTTTTATTATTATCTAGCATCAACTTTTTTTCTTTAAAAGTAGTACGAAAGAAACATGTTCATGACGTTAATGATTTTAAGACGATAAGCAATATCTGATTAGTATTTTTGATAGTAAGAACACAGAAAAAGTGTCATTTTGGTTCGTAGATAAGGGGTCAATAAAATAGTCTTATTGTTATTATTCACGATAATAAAACAATGTTGTATATTCTAAGTCTATGGTTGCAATCTCGTGTTGAAAGTGACAAAACTGTGTTAACTTCGAATATGTACATATTATTTGTAATTTTTTATAACCGCTGAAACCTTGACTTACTAAAATTAGCGATTGTATTTCTTTGCTGCTTGTAATTAAACTAAATGTTCTACATTAAATCCAGTATATTTTACTGATAGTTATATTTAAAATTGATAACAATATCTTTAACATAATATTTTTCAATTTAAGGAAGGAAAGAAATAGAATATGTAGGCTTACAAAATATTTCTTATTTATATTACTATAAATTGCTTACTTAATATTTAAAGGATAAAGCTATATATATATATATATATATATATATATACATAGTTACAGTTTTTTTATTTGCTATTATAAGTAAATTAAGTGAAGATGAAGACGTTAATTATAAATTATCTTCATCTATGTTATTTTAAAATGTGAACCCTCGATCGAGACTTAAAAAACACAATGATAATATTCTTTGAAAATAAACTTGCCACTTATGTTAGCAATATGAAATTAACAATTAGTTACAAAGAAAAACAGTATACTATTTATATTGGTGTTGGAATTTCAGTTTTACATCAAAGCCTGGTGCCAACGTAGTCTTGAAAATTTATGTTATTTTCATTTCAACATTATTACAGCCCTATGAGAGATTAAAAAATAATTCTAAAATGCGGCGCGTACGACGCATGCTGCGCGTATGACTCGTGCTGCGCCTTTATGGATTATATAACGTATTATATAACTTATTAAATTAAAACAAGGTTTATCTTCGCAGCAATAGAATTGACATGAGCATAATTTAAAAATATCATATTTTTCTCAATGTTTTTGCAGTAGTAGTATTAAAATAGTAATAAAAGCCTTACGATATAATAAAAACGAATGTAACGTATGTATGTAAATTTTATAACGTTTTATTGTATTTTTTTTAATTTTGCGTAAGATAAATAGTATATATTACGCATTAACCACATAAAAAAAATTACCTACCTACAATCTGCTAATAATGCAAATTCTTGCGTTGTTTATTCTCATAATAAAAGAAAACTAAATAAAAAAATATTTTCGTACAATGACCTAGGTGTCTACAATCAGTGGTCAAATTATTATAAGTTATGGTGCGAATCTGCGAAAAACTGCTAAAAAGGAGGGAGAGAAAGAGAAAAAAAATTATATATATTTATTAGCCTGTTATTGCGTAGTTAATGCGTGTAATACATATATACCTACCGATTTATAGCGAAACTGATTTCGAATTGGGCTTATCTGACTTAGGTAGATTAGATTAAAACTAACAAATTGACGAATCTCTTTACTAAAACTTCTACTTATTTAGTATTTAGAAGAAAAAAAATTGCCGTCTAAAGTACATATTTAATTAGATTCAGTTACTGTTTTGGTGCCCGAGGAACTGTCAGCTGTCTCGTCTGATATATTTATGATGAATGAATCGATAGTTTTATCTATTATATTCGATCTGTCTAATTTTGACTCTACTTTTGGCGTAACTTATAAAACGTTCCCATTATTTTTAAAGAACTGCGGCCAAACGAGCATGCGGCTCACCTGATGGAAAGTGTAGACCACAGTATATGAACAACTGCAACACTAAGGAATTGCAGGTGCGTTGCTTGCCTTTTAATAAGGAGTAAGCTCGCTTCTTGAAGGCTCCTAAGTTGTCCGGAAAAATCACCGGTGGTAAACAATTCCACAACGAAGTCGTGCAAGGAAGAAAACTCCTATTGAATCGCAAAGTGGTGGAGCGCCATAAATGGTGTGGATGGTATCGAGAATTTTGTCGCGACGTGTGTCGGTGGAATTTGGCGGCTGGAATTAATTCAAACAATTCCTTTGAGCACACCCTGCGGTAAATTCGATAGAAAATGCATAGGGATGCAATACACCTTCGCAGCGCCAGTGAATCGAGCTGGTCTGAAAGAACTTGGTCGTCGACGAATCGAGCCATTCTTCGTTGAATGCAGTCAAGTGGAAGAAGTTGGCACTGGGGTGCCCCTGCCCAGATATGATATAAGTATTCCATGTGATACCGAACCTGCGCCTTGTAAAGTTGCAAGCGGTGTGCCGGCATGAAATACTGTTCCGCTCTACAAAGTACGTCAAGCTTTTTAGAGGTCAATTTGGCCTTCCATTCCAAGTGACCGCAGAACTCACTCAGAAGTTATTCGATATATGGCTGAGGCAACGAGGGGAGTACTCCGAAATTGAGGAGATACGACAAAGGAGTTCTTTTTAGTGGTAAAAACGCAAACTTGTGTCTTTTGGGAATTGAACTGGACCAGATTTAGTCGTCCCCAATCCGACTGTTTGACAAAGACTCGACTTGTCGACTTCAGACACAAGTTTGTTCCGGTACTCGAAGACGAGTTAAAACTAACCGCCAAGTCCTCCCTCTTGGACTGGATTGCCTGCGCCCATCGATATGTTAGGTAAAAAAAAGATCACCAGCTGAGTGACCTCGACAGAAACCGTACTGGTGGTCACTAATCAGCTGGTGGTCCTCGAGGTACTTCATGAACGGGCAGTTTACAATGGGTTATATTATTTTGGAAAACAAGGAGGTGATGGCGATAGGTCTGTAGTTAGTCGGGTCTGAACGATCGTCTTTTTTAGGGATCAGGTGCAACAAAGCTGTCTTTCATGAATTCGGGACTACGCCAAGGGAGTTAGAGTACCGGAAAAGACAGTAGGAGAGTCTCCATCAGGCCCACTCGATTTTTTGATATCCAGGGAGTGCTTTACGCACTGAGCGCTGTGTAAGCCGCACATTCAACATGGAGCATTCACACCGCGGGTTAGTCGACGTTGTGTTCCTCCCGTCATTGAGAGTCGAGTTAGACGCAAAGAGAGGACCTTATAGATCGGTTTTCGCCTTTTCAGCATGTGCCAGTGATTCTTCCTCTTTGTGTATAGATGAAAGAGATGACTGACAGAAGTTCCCTTGGTAGTGGACTCTTTTACGCCGCTACTATAGGATTAAAATATTTTTGTTACATTCTTAATTCAGTTATCCTAAAATGTTTATAAACATTTTCTATACTTGTTTCATTTTTGCGGTCCGCTGTCAAAGAAGGAACCCTTATAATTTTACTCCTGTACTGTACCTACTTTATCGTATTATAATGAATGTTAATGATAGATCTCAACATTAAGTCACCTCATTTAACTTAATTGTGAAATGTCAATTTGGTTTATCCCTATTGATCCAATGGCTGGTCTCAGTTCTTAAATAAAATATAGAATTTTATTTTATTTTATTGAATAAGGTGCGGTGCACAAATAGACAGTAGTTATACACAGTTCTAAAATTAAAAGTATGACGGTGTTGATCTAAACTACAATCCAAAAAAGTGTACACAGCATAATTAATATATGTAACTACAGTAGAATAACAAAAATAAACAAAATAAAAAAATATATTAAAAATTAAGAGAAACATGTAAATATCTTTTAAATCTAACAAGGCTACTACCAAATATATCTAGATGTACGTTACTACGCTTAATCTCGTCGTAATCACACGGCAGCACATTTTGGCAACCGGGTTGAAAATGGAAGTGTTATTCTCGTGTACGTCTAACCTAAATATTTTTTGGACACGTTGTTGTATACCGGAATTGAAGTTAATTAGCATTAGTAATTCTGGGCAATCTATATCAGAATGTACAATCTTAATTAATATTGTATATGCGTTATATATCACTGATTTGCAACAAAACCGTGATAGCTTCGAGAAAGAGTTATCACACACTTCAAGACGTCTGAACTATCTGAAAACTTGTAGACATATTAAAAACTTATTACAATACAATAATTTCATGACTATTACCTAGTTATTATCCTCACTAGGATCACCGCAGCTACAATCAATGCGTATTGCTTAAATTTCTGAAACTCTAATATTATTTTATATAATAATACTTTGACAATCATCGACGACTCATTAAAAAAATCGTGATGTTGTCGAAACAGTGCTTTAAAGTAGTTTTTTGTAACTAGAATGCAACGAGATCATAAAATCATTGTGAAGGGTAGATACTTTAAACGTGTATGGCCTGTACCGGCAAATACCTGAAAGGTAAAAAATGATGAGATGTTTTGATAGCCGTGGTACATGATCGTGTATCGAATGAAGAAAATGATTGGAGTTATAGTTAGAATTAGAAAACTTATGACGTATAGAAAGCCATGTAAGCTTAGAACGATTGGAGGATATGTCAAAGTTACATAAACCAAAATGGGATTATTAAGGTGGAGCTGCAACTTGCTTAAAAGGTTTTCTGACAGATTTGGTTAACAAATATCTGCATTATCGATAACAGGTAGACAATGGGAATGTATGAGCATAAGCTGAATTTTAAAAGGTAGATTTTTAAAACGATAAGGGAATCGCAGCAACTTAACAGATAACTTCTGACGTCTATGACTCAAGGTCACTATAATATCATTCATATTCATGCCAAGGGTTTTTAAAGCATTGAATTATTTTTTTATGGGAGAGGGGGCAAACGAGCATACGGCTCACCTGATGGTATGGTAAGTGACTACCGCCGCCCATGAACAACTGCAACACCAGGGGAGTCCAGGGAATAGCAGATCCGTTGCCGACCTTTAAAAAAGGAGTAAGCTTTTTTCTTGAAGGTCCATAAGTCGTATCGGTCTAGAAAACTTGCTGGTGGTAATCGATTCCACAAGGAAGTTGTGCGAGGAAGAAAACATCTTCTAAATCTGTGATACCTACAGTGTCATGTCACATGTCACAGTGGACCGCCAATTATTCAGATGGTGTGAAATCAAAGTCCTATTTTGATAATGGTTAGTGAGTTCCGAAGAGATAATAAGCAATAGTTGAACCAACATCTTCAACTATTGCATATTAATGTTCTCTCAAATGTTTAGAGAGCCACCTATATCTATTGACTTCCTGCATCTCTTACCAGGGTCACTCCAACTAATGAATATCTATTAATGTAAGATGATTCTTTAACTTTCGTAAAATTTTAAAAAATGTCATAATTAAGCTACAATAACGTGTTTCAATCATAATGCATCGTAGCTAGAGAAAAAATATAGTATCTGTAATGAGACACCTCTGTATTATTTATTTACCTATATTCAAACAATTTTGCAAGAAAAATGTGATAAGTAGTGACAAGTAGTGCCATTATTATTAAATAAAAATATCTAAATGTAAATTAACGAAACATAAAAATATAACAGTTGATCTAAATTATACAAGAAATGGTTGTACCATTCATTCATACTATACAAAAGTTTGCAGTTTTAAAGTCGATTTTACAAAATTTTACTCACGATCTTGTCATAAATGAACGATATACAGAATGTTTGGAAGATGAGTGCAAAGCCTGAAGGGGATCACACCTTAAACCATTTAGAACATATTAAGCTAAACTTGTCTTAAAGATTTGAACAACAAAGGCTATTTTATTTTTTATGATGGTATAAACACAATATTTCCTAAATTTTTTTGGTTTCTTACAGACAAACAGACATAAAATATGCGTATAATGTTTCTCTGATGATAAATATGCTTGGAAATTATTTTGTTTGAGTAATCACACATTACATAAATAAAAAATAATAACAAAGTAACTGTTACTGGATATATTATATTGTTAAAAACCTTAGATATTCAATTAAAAAAAAAGGAGCAGACTTCGTCTAAGACAAGTTTAGCTTAATATCCCCTTCAGGCTTTGTACCCATTTTCGAAATAGCCTGTATTTTTTATTACATTCCGCTGTACGTAAAAAACTCATATTTTTTCCTCCTTTATGTTTCATTATTCATTCATTAGAGCCATTCAAAAGTCCAGTGATGAAAATAGGCCTGCCCCGAAGATGAGACAACCTAGGGGATATTTGCCATAGTTCTAGCGCGGTTGGCCATCGCAGTTTTTTATTAATTTGAGTTGTTAACTGGAAGATGCTGCCCATCCTTTGTTTAATCTACTTCTCTCTCTTTTTTCTACAAGTCTCATTTTGAGAAGAGAAATAAGAGGTTCCGAAGGAAAAAGTTTTTGATATCAACTTTCGGCGGGTCCGGAGGAGACCGAGCTTTGGTTAGCGAAAAAGTGTAATTTTCTAAGAATGTCACCAGTAAATGTAAAATTGGAACGTAAAACATTTATTTTATTTATTTTTATTTATTTAATCTTTAATGCACAAAGTTGTACATATGGCGGACTTAATGCCATAGGGCATTTTCTCTCAGTCAACCATTAGGCTTTTTTTATAGGATAGGGTGACAAACGAGCACACAGTCCACCTGATGGTAAGTGGTTGCTGTGGCCCATAGACATCAATATATATCCTCGTTTGAGAATCAAAATGCAGATAAGTTGTCACCCGTGAGGACCATGATGAAATGCCTCTTTTCCAGTAAAAAGGGTCTCCGGTTCTCTATACTCACCATACGAAACACAGCAGTGTAAAGCTGCTATTTTACGCTAGTATTCTGTGAGAGCGTGGTTCTTCCCCGGTCGAGCCGACCCATTCGTGCTACAACTACGAGGGCAGCACTGAAAATTTCGGGAATCAAGGAAGTGACACAACATTACTATTTAAAAATGTATTTATTGCTTTTCGCAGTATACTCCGCGAAATTCGACACATTTTTCCATACGATGGAACCAATCATTGAAGCAACCATTTCATTCGGAAGTTGGGGTCTCCAAATTGACCGTTTTGTAGGCGTCCACAGCTTCTTCAGGTGATGAAAATCTCTGTCCACGCAATTTATTCTTTATATTAGGGAAAGTATAGAAATCATTAGGGCTTAAATCGGGATTGTACGACGGATGGTCTAATAATTCTATGTTTTCTTGCTCTAAAAACTCTTTTGTTCTGTGTGCGGTGTGAGAACTCGCATTGTCGTGATGGAGGATGATGCGGTGGTTGTAGTTATCTTTACGGAGTTCAGAAACGAGCTGTGGCAAACAAATGCTCGCATACCATTCTCCATTAACCGGTCTTTGTCCCTCAAGAGGAATAGTCCTAACATGGCCGGTTTTGGAGACAAACGCGGCCACCATTTTTTTTGCAACACTCCGTGAACGAACAATTTTTGTTGGCTTTAACTCATTATCGAACACCCAAACTCGCGACTGGTTTTTTGTTTTGGGTTCGTATGCATATATCCAGGATTCGTCACCTGCTACGATGTTGTATACAGCATTTGAGGGTCCTGCGTGGAATCTTTCGAGAGTTCTGACGCACCAAGTAACGCGAGCCGCTTTTTGCTCTTCACAGAGCGAATGCGGTATCCATCGGGAAAACAACTTTTTTATACCTAGTTGTTTATGCAAGACTATTTGTATTTGATTCATGCCAATGTCTAAAGTTGCCTGAATTTCGCGGTATATCACATGTCGATCTTCCTCAATCAGCTTACGCACAGCATCAACGTTTTCTTGGGTGACTGCAGTTTTTGGACGACCTTGACGGGGATCATCACTGAGCTTGACACGTCCACGTTGAAATTCAGCAAACCAGCGATAAATTGTGGTTTTGAATGGACCTTCATCACCAAATGCAGAAATCATCCGGTCAACACACTGTTTTTGTGTTAAACCACTTCGAAAGTCATAATAAATCATCGCTCTTGAATTTTGTCGAGTCAATTTCATTTTCTCAACGACTAAACAAGTTTGACAAAACCTTGTGATAAGACCGAGAACCTTTTTTTAAATAAATAAATGGTATTCGATTTTTAAAACCACGGAGTTTTCAATTAAAAAGATATATAACAGATATATGACAGGAACAGTGGAAATATCCATTCCCGATACTTTTAGTGCAGCCCTCGTAATATAGCTGCAGCATGGCTCTACCACGTATAATAAGCTAGGCTAAACAGATATATACAAACAAGAGGCAGTGCAGCAGTAAACAAAATAGAAAGCGCTAAAAAAGTGTTGTATATACATATAAATATACATATACACACACATACATAGACATATATACTTAAATACACACAATACATACATATATAAATACTTACATACACATATACATGCATACACTACACAATACATATAAATATTATCTATGTTAGAACAAATATGAAATATACATATCTGTTTGAAAATAAGAGTTGTGTTAGTTTAAACTTGCATCAATTTTTTCACATGTTTACGGACTTGATTTTTAAAAATAAACTTGTTGGAAGCTTTTTTAATGTCAAGAGGGATGTCATTCCAGAGTCTGATGGCCCTGAGGGCGAAAGATTGAGATAAATAACCAGTACGGTGTAAAGGAGTAAGCAACTTCAGATTAGCCGAAGAACGGAGAGAACGATTATGAGAATCTCCCAAGTATTGAAATTTGGATTTCAGATACTCGGGACCACATGGATCGTTCAGAATTGTGAAAAGAGTACAGAGGAGAGTAGTATGTTCCTTGGTACAGAGCTCTCGTTAGAGAGTAGTATGTTCCTTGGTACAGAGTATAATAAAACATTAAACAAATACAAAATTTTATTAAAATTGTAAGAGCCGTTTCCAAAAAAAGCGGGCATACAAATTCCGTTTAATATACATAGGTTACATGTGCATTACTTGCTCTATGGTATACTCCACATATTATTATGGTTCTGAAAGAATTATAACTGAGATAATGGTTTAATAACCACCAAACACCTCAATAGCGTTTAATTATGTAATATGTAATACCCATTCAGTTTAATTGATTTAATAATTATTACAATTTCCGGCAAAAACAGTTTAAAAAACAGAATAATGATCTACCTAAACCTTTTTGCGTTGCCATAAATGAGTTTTTGCGAGTAAATTGTTAAATTTAATGTTCTTGTCTAAAGTTTATTTGGTTCAAAATTTCATTGCTTTGCGTTAATATCCTTACTGCTATAATATAATCCTATATATATGTATGTACTTCTTACTTCTGTTTTATTTTGCGTATATCTGCATTACTAAGTTTTTGTTCTCTGTTAGTCAAACTTTATGATATTGACACATTTTATATATCTATATATTTTTCAACATTTACGGAGAATTTCAATTGCAAATATTAAAAAATATCTCGTACCGTGTTATGTATATATGATAAAAGGCAAGTAAATTGTTAGTCATCAATATCAACGTCTACAGTTGGACAAGGACTTTGGGACTTTCCGAGAATGCGCAAGCTTTTATCGGGTAGAATTTTTTTCTCTTTATTTGGAATAACAAACAATTCTACAATATAATCACATTATTAAAACTTCACTGTGTCCTGTGTGTGTGTGTGTGTGTGTGTGTGTGTGTGTGTGTGTGTGTGTGTGTGTGTGTTAATATGTGAGGACACGTTCGTATTTGTAAATAGTAGAGAAGGGGAGAGGGATAAGGGGAAGGGAGAATCGTGTCGATGATCTAGAAGTCATGTTAATTTTGGTAATTGGTATGATAATAATTGTTAAATTTTCAGGAGAACACTTTAAAGTTCAACAAGTTGCCACGAAGCTTGTAAGTGAAGTGATATTGTTTATACAACTTCCCCCCTCTATTTGGATTATTTATTTATGTAATACTTAATTTAAAAAAAATATACCCATTTAGAAAAATGTATGAAAAAATTCTAAAACAAGAAAAAAGAACACCAATGATTACTTTCGACTACTTGCATTGAGGTTTTCTTCATAAAACTTTTATAAGCCACATACGCAACAAAGGAAATGTTGCAGATTGTACTCTTCGGTCCTCTGTACAATTTGCCTAACGATGTGTACGTGGTCTTTGGTACTAAAACATTTCAGGAAGTTGGAAATCACCGAGTATGCATGCGAATCGATTCGCAATGACTCTCGAAATCAGTACGTAGACGCGGCGCAGAGAAGAAAAATCAGTATGCAATTCTTCAAAAAAGCGTTGCCGACTTTCTTAAAAACAATATCACCGCATTAACAGTGGTAGAGCCACGCGGCTTTTGCTGTCGCATGGATGGGCCGGCTCGAACCGGGGTGGTACCACGACCTCACTGAAAACCAGCGTGAAGTAGAAGGTTTACCTCTGCGTTTCGCTTGGTGAGTGCAGGTGGCCGGAGGCCCTTTTTACTGGAAATGAGGAATGCCTCATTTCATCTTAGTCCTCACGGGTGACAACGCATCTACATTTCGACTTGTAATTGAGGATAGATGTAGATGTCTATGGGCCGCAGCAACCACTTACCATCAGGTGGACGGTGTGCTCGTTTGTCACCCTTATTTTATAAAAAATCGCTCCAGATTAGCACCACAATGGAGGTGATAATTCAACGGCTTTTGAATAATGGCAATCTAACACGAGCGGAGAGAGATCTGACTTCGTGATTCCGGGCTGTTACTGGAAATTTCTAGCCAGAAAAAACTTAATAACTGATTTTTGACCGTCTCGACGCGACCTCAAATCAACAGCAAGCAGCGCGTTTATGACCAGATTATTGTTATATTACGGCTATTTATTATTAAATAGATGACTTTTTCGCATTTGTCTTTGTTTTTATGTTGTTTATTTTAAATATCCAGCATCCATTTAGAGTAAGAGCCAAAAATTTACAATCTGGTGAGTGCATATTATGGTAGAACAAATTCAATAAACACACTTGGCATTAAAATTTCTAAACTCAAAATTTATTACTTAGCACGTTTGACTTATAGGCCATAGGATATTAATTTTGTTACAGTGGTAGTGTAAGTAAATGCATGTATTAGACCTCTCAACGAAGTTGTCTGACAGTAAAAAAAAATATGGATTTGTCGTCGAAATTTACTACCAGTTTAAAAAGTAAAACCTACAGAGAGGATTCGAAAAATATCGTATTTGTACAAATTATGCTAATTTTATTTTAATTTTGTAATAAATTTAGATGGATTCCACCTGCCTGGTATAGATGTTACGGCAAATGCAGTGTAAAATATAGGGGAGGCGTACGTTTAGGAGTGGACTGTTAGGAGCTGAAGAAGAGCTTTAAAGTAAAGTGTCCACTTCAAAATGTTTTTTAAGGACAATAAATGAGCAGCAATCAAGTTTAAGTCAAGTTCTCGCCAAAACTTTATTGTAGTCATAATCGTTATCATTATCGTTAAAACCTAACAGAGACCACTGCTACACGTAGGCTTCACCCATGGATTGCCTCAAGAGACGGCTTTTTATTATATTAACGGATTATCAAGAAGATTCTTCTGCCCACTTCTGTTTCAGTTTCACTTTGTCTATCTTGTATGCCTGGTATAGGGTAATGGATTTTCTTACGCCGCCACTGCGGCAAAGTAGTTATATCATATACTTAGAATACAATTACTTGCTAAAAATATCTACTACTAAACTCAAAAAATAATCCAAAATACCTAGGAGCCACCATTTCTTGCGTGCGCTGCGCTTTGAAGACCTTGAAAATATTATGGTTCAAAAGTAATATTTTAAGGAACGTTAAATACAAAAAAAAAATTAATAAGTCTTAATTCTATTCAACAAAAAAAAAACGTTAATTTTTATAAAGCAAAAAAATATTAACATAATATTATGTTCTGAGTAAATACTCTTGTTTCAAGTTCGAACAAAGACAAACTAGTTTTTGACCCTCAAACGGACAATGTAATATAAAATTAGTAGAAAAAATATTGAAATATTATTCAATATTTTTATTTAGATTTTATATTTTGATATTTAGAATTAGTTCAGGTTAGCAATAGAATCATGATAAAGACATGATGCTATTTCTAACAAAAATACCTAAACACAATAAAAAGAAAAAAACGAATAAAATTTCATATCTTGCAAACAATTTGGTTTTAGACACCATAATACGAAAAAAGCGAGTTTAAAATTGAAACACACTGCGGAATTTTCTGGTCTGGAAAAACCTGTGCATCAGGTAGGCTCAAATATACAAAATATTGAAACGACACAGCATGAATTTGAAGTTGCACAGGTAACCCAACCCACTACCAGAGGTGCTCAATCTACAAATACTAAAACCTGTCGAACCACTCAAACTACACTAGAAAATTCATTTATTTCCAAATGGCGAATCGACGACACCAGATCACTTCCAATTACGAATTCAATTGCTGAAATGATAGCAATGCATAACCAGTCAATTTCAATAGTCGAAGATAAAGGCTTTAATCGTCTCATGCAGTTGGTAAGGCCCAAATACCAAACACCGAGCCGAAAATATATAAGTGCAACAGTGAGTCCACAACTGTATGAAAAATCAAAGGTCAAGAATATCCACTACCCCATATCTTCCCGTGGGTGTCGTAAAAGGCGACAAAGGGAAACAGGCAGGAGATGGGCAGCAGCATCTTCCAGATAATAGCCAAAATTACAATTAAAAAAAACCGCGGTTGCCAACCCGCTCGCCAAGCGTGGCAACTATGGCAAATACCCCCTTATGAAGAGAGTAACTAGGAGACGGCCCCCAGTCCCCGGCGGCCCCGCTATTCCTGGCTACGGTGGCGACCATGGTAACGGCGGGGCAGGGGGTGCTAAGAATCTCCGGTGGAGGTTCGGTTGCCACCTTAGACGACTCGACCTGGCAACGTATAACGCACGCACCCTGAGGACTGACGAGAAGATCGTGGAGCTGGAAGAAGAGATAGACAAGTTACGCTAGCATATTATAGGATTATCCGAAGTCCGAAGAGAGGGGGAGAACACGGTAATCCTCGATTCCGGTAACTTGCTCTATCACCGGGAGGGCGACCATCTGTTCCAAGGAGGTGTGGGACAAATAGTCCGACTAGGTATGTCCAACTTCGATCGAGAGGTCAATCGACGGATTCAACTCGGCTGGGCAGCGTTTTTTTTTTATGGAATAGGGGGCAAACGAGCATGCGGCTCACCTGATGGTAAGTGACTACCGCTGCCCATGAACAACCGCAACACCAGGGGAATTGCAGATGCGTTGCCGACCTTTTAGAAAGGTGTAAGCTCTTTTCTTGAAGGTTCCTAAGTCGTATCGGTCCGGGAAATTCGCTGGTGGTAATTGATTCCACAAGGAAGTCGTGCGAGGGAGAAAACTTCTTCTAAATCGGACAGTGGTGGACCGCCATTCATCCAGATGGTATGGATGGTAACGCGAGTTTTGTCGCGATGTGCAATGGTGAAATTGAGCGGCTGGAATTAGTCCGAACAATTCCTCAGAGCACTCCCCGTGATATATGTGATAAAATACGCAAAGAGATGCAACATCTCTACGCAGTGCCAGTGTATCGAGCCGATCAGAAAGAACTCGGTCGTCGACGATTCGAACCGCTCTGCGATGGATGCGGTCAAGTGGAAGGAGCTAGCACTGGGGTGCCCCGGCCCAGAGATGAGAACAGTATTCCATGTGAGGCCGAACTTGCGCTTTGTAAAGTTGCAAGCGATGTGCCGGCATGAAATACGGCGAAATCGCTCTGCTGAGCACGCCAAGCTTTCTAGAAGCCAATTTGGCCTTCCCTTCCAAGTGACCACGAAACTGCACACTATTCAATATATCGACGCCAAGGATTCCGATACTGGCTGAGGCAACAAGGGGAGTGCCTTGAAACTGAGGAGATACGACAAAGGGGTTCTTTTTAGCGGTAAACGCGCAAACTTGTGTCTTCTGGGGATTGAACTGGACTAGGTTTAGTCGGCCCCAATCCGAGACTTTGTTAAGCAAAGACTCGACTTCAGACACAAGTTTGTCCCGGTACTCGGCGACGTTTTCCCGAGAAATATTGTCACAGCCGGTATATAAGGCATCACCAGAGCTGTCGTCCGCATAGCAATGAATGCTACCAGTTAGCAACATATCATTGATATGCAGGAGAAACAGCGTTGGTGATAGCACGCAGCCTTGTGGAACACCAGCGTTGATAGGCTTGAGGTCAGAGCATGCACCGTCTACTACGATCTTGATGCTCCGATCAGCAAGGAAACTGGTGATCCATTTGCACAATTTCTCGGGAAGCCTATAGGCAGGAAGCTTCGAAAGAAGCGCTTTGTGCCAAACCCGATCAAAGGCCTTCGCTACGTCCAAACTAACGGCTAATGCCTCCCCCTTGGACTCTACTGCCTCCGCCCATCTATGAGTTAAGTAGACTAGAAGATCACCAGCTGATCGAACCTGACGAAAACCGTACTGGCGGTCACTAATCAGCTGGTGATCCTCAAGGTACCTCATGAGCTGGCAGTTTATAACGGCTTCCATTATTTTGGAGAACAAGGAGGTGATGGCGATAGGCCTGTAGTTGGACGGGTCTGAGCGGTTGCCTTTTTTAGGGATCGGGTGCACCAAAGCTGTCTTCCATGAGTTCGGGACTACGCCTTGGGAGTAGGAGTACGGGAAAAGACGCGTTAAAACCGGTGCCAACTCCGGAGCACACGTCTTCAGCACAATGGGAGGGACTTCATCGGGCCCACTCGACTTGCTGACGTCCAGGGAGAAGAGTGCTTTGCGGACCGAGCGCTGTGTAAATCGCACATCCGGCATGGAGGACTCACATCGCGGGATGGTCGGCGGTGTGTTCCCCCCGTCATCTAGAGTCGAGTTGGACGCAAAAAAAGAGCTCAACAGATCGGCTTTCTCCTTTGCGGCATGGGCCAGTGAGTCGTCCTCTCTGTGCAGAGATGGAAGAGATGGCTGACAGAAGTTCCCTTGGACAGCCTTGGCGAGAGACCAGAATGCACGGGTTCCCGAAGGAAGGCGAACTAGCTTCTCGCCAATTCTGCCGATGTGCTCAGACCTTGCCTTGGCAATGACGCTTTTGAAGGACCTGGAGGCGGAATTATACTTCTTTTTAAGTGCGCTGGTGTTTACATCCCGAGACGTTGATGCGTCAGCCCAGGCCTGGTAGCACTCCTGATTATAGCGTGATGCTATTTTACAGGAGCGACCAAGCCTCCGATGGGCACCACAGAGGATGGAATAAAAAGTTCCATACCCTGAAGTACCACATCAGCAACAGAATCAGCAACAACGCTGGGATCTTCCGGCGAGAAGCAAACCCGCCCCCAAGGGTAGGATGCAAAGAAAGACCGCATCCCGTCCCAATCAGCTGACCTATAGTGCCAAATACGGCGGCAAGCTGTAGATCGCAACTGCGATTGGAGCGTGAGTGGCACCGTACTCCGGATCAGACAATGGTCCGAAGAGCCCAGAGGGGCATCGACGGAGACCTGATATCCGTCCGGATGAGAGGTCAGCAGAAAGTCCAACAGGGAAGGTACATGTTCTTCCACATCTGGGATCCGCGTAGGCGAAGTAACCAGTTGTGTTAGACCATATGCCAAAGCAAAGTCATAGACAGATCTACCGGCATGATCGGTTAAACGAGAACCAAGCCATTCAGCGTGGTGGGCGTTGAAATCACCGAGTATCACGATCTCTGCGGATGGGACCTGTTGTAGCACGGAGTCTGCAGCCATTTGGACGTGGTCAATGAGTCGGTCTGTGTCGGCATTACCGCTATGGGACCTATAGAGGCACCCGTAGACGCGGGGATGGTCGGATACGGTACGGATGTGAGACGTGGTCCTTCACTGCTGGGCGTATGAGGAAGCTCAAGGTAGCTCAGCGAGCTATGGAGAGGGCTATGCTCGGAATTTTTCTGCGTGATAAACTTAGGAATAAGGATAGCCGCAGTAGAACCAGAGTAACCGACATAGCCCAACGGATTAGTAAGCTGAAGTGGCAGTGGGCCGGCCATATAGCTCAAAAAACCGACAACCGATGGGGAAGAAAGGTTCTTAAGTGGCAGCCTCGTACCGGTAGGCGAAGTGTAGGGCAACCCCCCACGAGATGCAATGACGACCTGGTAAGACATGCAGGAAGTCGATGGATGCAGGTGGCTCAGGACCGTGCTTTGTGGCATTCCTTGGGGGAGGCCTATGTTCAGCAGTGGACTTATGAAAGGCTGTAATGATGATGATGATGATTCAAGATGAGCTATCTAAGGCCAAATGTCTATCGGCTACATCTGACATGTGGACAAACTTATTTGTACATTTCAATATAGTGGACACTTTGAGTACCACTTAAACAAATGTTCGGTGATTTACCCGAATATTCGGCCGAATACGAATATTCGGTAAAGCTGCCGAATACGCCGAATACTTAATATGAAACGAATATTCGTCCCATCTGTAATTCCCATACACTCGTCACTCGACTCACACACAGATATGTACTTCGATTTGGGGATACCTTATTATCGTGCATTCGTGCCGTACATGATTTTATGCGAATTCGGGCTGGAGAAAATAAAATCTTGCGGATCCTGCACCTGCACGTATTATCCCGCTTTTATAATATCGCTAATTTTACGCGGGATCCCGCATTTGCGGGATTGCGGATGCGCGGGATTACATTCCCTATACTTACGTACTAGAACAGCTATTTCAAAAAAAAACTGTGCTCTACTCTATGTCGTTGCGCATGCGCCGTAAACAATCTTACCGCGCATCGCGGTTTTTTATCACAATAGATAATGCGTAGGTAGAATAATCAGTAAGTATTTAATTATTGTTTATTTAGAGTACATATTACATTCTTAATTAATTTATTGAAACGAGTTCAATTTTTAATAATTTGTAATTTATTTTGCATGATATACATACATACATAAACACTCACGCCTGTCACCCAGAGGGGTAGGCAGAGACTATGGAATTCCATTTGGCACGATCCTGACACACCTCTCTCGCTTCCTCCACATCCATATACCTACGCATACACGCTCGTCGGTTAAAGGTACTCTTAATTTGGCCCATTTTCAATATATCGCCTATTTGGTCGATAAACTTTCGCCTAGGGCGACCCTTTCCGACTCTGCCATTCACCTCTGCAACATAAATTTGCTTTGTCACTCTTTCCTCATTCATTCTTTCTACATGACCAAACCACCGAAGCATTCCTTTCTTAATCCTAGTCACAACATCATCTTGCAAACCACACATTTCTCTTATCCCACTATTTCTCACCCTGTCATTCAGATTCAGCCCTAGCATACTACGTAATGACCGCATTTCTACAGCATTTATTCTACTCTCGTGCTTCTTCTGCCATACCCAACTTTCACTACCATACATTAAAGTAGGCACTAACACAGCACTGTGAATTGCCAAACGTGCCTTTTTGGACACATTCTGACTTTTCACAATAGAGTGTAGAGCCCCATTCAATCTATTTCCTGCATTCACTCGTCGTTCTATATCCTGATCATATCTACCATCCCTGCTAAACACACATCCCAAATACACAAACTCATCTACTTGCTCTACCAACTCCCCTTCTATTCTTATTTCACATATCGTTTTACTTTCTTCTCTTTCAAAAACCATAACTTTCGTCTTACTTGCGTTCACTTTCATTCCCTTTTCTTTTAATGTCCTGTTCATTAATGTAACCATCATTTGCAACTCGGCTGCCGACGACGCAAGTATGACTTGATCATCGGCGTACAAAAGGCATTTGACGGTTAACTCACCCATTCTTAACCCGCATTCTTCTGCTTTCAAATTTTCCAAACAACTGTCCATAAATAGGTTGAACAGCCACGGGGAAGCCACACAGCCCTGTCTGACACCTTTATGGATGCCAAACCAGTCCGAGTAGGCCCCGTTGATCCTGACACAAGCACTAGAGTCCCTATATAGAGACTTCAATGCCTGTATCAAGCCAGCGCTCAACCCAAATGAGTTCAGTGTTTGCCATAACACATCCCTGTCCACTCTGTCATAAGCCTTCTCCAAGTCTATGAACGCACAAAAAACTTTTTGGTTTTTGGCCAAAAACTTCTCCGCGATCATGCGCATGGAAAAGACCTGATCCGTACATCCCATTCCATTTCTAAATCCCGCTTGCACATCCCAAATTTTTCCATCAGTTTCTTTCATAACTCTTTCAATTAGCACCTTAGCATACAGTTTTCCCACAATGCTAAGAAGGCTGATACCACGGTAGTTTTTACAGTCCTGCTGTGATCCTTTTCCCTTATATATTGGGACTATCACGGCTTTGCACCAGTCTCCCGGTACCCGCTTAAGTTCCCAACATAAATTAAACAAGGTGCACAGCAGGTCTGCCACCACTCCTTCTCCAGCCTTTAGCATTTGCATGATATGAGGTAAATTAATATGATAATATGTAATATTATCACAATAGCATTTTAATTACATTTTTATATAAATATTTTATAAGATAACTATATAAATTGGAAGGAATCGAATCAAATGAAATATATTTATTTAAATCTAGAACTGGGTCCCAAAAAGCCCTAAGCTAAGTTCGCGCGAGGCATGGACACCGAGCTGATACTTTTTATATTATGCCTTATGAATTACCGTGAGAAAACATAGTAGTGCTTTAAAAACTCCTACCATTTCTGTTTACACATAAATTATACGTTTATACACTTATTTGTTGTTTTTTACTGAAAATTAATTTCAATTAATAAAATGTATAAATGTTATTGTAAAAATACGTATTAGGAATTTAATTAAATGCCTTTAAAGAATATAATTTTTGTTAATTTTTGCCTTCTTCGTACTATATTTATCCTCTTCCTTAAAATGCAAAGAACAAATGTATATTATATGATTTGTTGGTAACCACATCTCTTCTCTACGATTATTTTGGACGAATTTAATTCACTTTTCTCGGTTTTCGTAGTTTGGACGTGGAAACCTAAAAATAAAATAAAAGAATAATCAGCAAATATAAACGTAAGAAATTTAGCCTAATTATAAATACTTCTATTTATTTCTACAAAATATAATCGTCCTACACTTGCTCACAGAAATGTCGTATCTGAACAAATTATTTCATAATCTATATTCCATGACACAATTTGGCGCCAAAGAAATAACTTTTTAATTATTAATCTATAATGTTTTTTATTATTTAAGTATCTTACTTACCGATGAAAAGTGACTCCTTGGTTTTTACTAATATTACGTGAATTTTTTGTGCAATATCTAAGAACACACCCCGGCATATTTTATCAAGATATATTTTTTTAAATCAACACAACACGTGACAACTCTACAAGCGCCTAGCGAGCGACTGATTAAAGTGCGGTGACATTGCCGCAGTTGAATTGAACAGCGTAACTTAGTGCATTGCATTGAGATATTATGTACTACGTACTAGAGGCGACACTGCACTATGTATAAATATAGTACGATGAATTCAAAAATAAAAAAAACTGGTATTGTTTAAAGGCACTTAATTAAAGACCTAATATATATTTTTAGAATAACATTTATACATCTTATTAATTGAAATTAGTTTTCAGCAAAAAAACAACAAATAAGTGTATATACATATAATTCATGTGTAAACAGAAATGGTAGAAGTTTTTAAAGTTTTACTATGTTTTCTCACAGTAATTCTTAAGGCATAATATAACTAGTATCAGCTCTGTGTCCATGCCTCACGCAAACTTAGGTTAGGGCTTTTGGGGACCCAGTTCTAGATTTAAATAAATATATTTCATTAGCTTCGATTCCTTCCAATTTATATAGTTACCTTATAAAATATTTATATAAAATTTTAATTAAAATGCTATTGTGATAATAATATATATTATTATATTAATTTACTTCATATCATGCAAAATAATTGACAAATTATTAAAAATTGAACTCGTTTTAATAAATTAATTAACAATATATTATGTACTCTAAATAAACAATAATTAAATACCTACTTATAATTCTACCTACGCATAATCTATTATGATAAAAAACCGCGCATGCGCGGTAAGACTGATGCGCAACGACATAGAGTAGCGCACATGTTTTGTTTGAAATAGCTGTTCTAGTACGTAAGTACATATTACTTCAATGGTGCATTGTCGCCTCTAGTACGTAGTACATAATAACTCAATGGTCACGTCAGCATGAATTTAACGCGAGATAATTGTCTTTCGATGCCATTTAAGTCAACAAGAAAGTTATGATAGACTTCGATTGGCCTTTTAAGATGAAGCCTCATCTCGTGCCACTGTTTACAACTGGTTTAATGAGTTTAAACGTGGTCGCATCAATCTCACCGATGATCTGCGTGAGTTACGGGCTTCTACGGCGACAACTGAAGATAACATCAGTGTTGTGCGGCGTATGATAGAGACTAACAAAAGAGTGACTTATCAGTAGATTCGGACAAGCTTAGGCATCGGTATGAGTCAAGTGCACAAAATCCTCCATGAACATTTAGCGGTCAGGCAGCTTTGTGCCCGGTGTATACCTCATAATTTGACAGAGGATCAAAAACTCCGTCGTGTTGATTGGTGTCGTGAAATGGTTCAAAGATTTAACGGAGGTGACTCAAATGCTGTGTTCGACATATTTATGGGTGATGAAAGCTGGATTTATTGTTATGATCCTGAAACTAAGAGATATTCTGCTGTCTAGGTGTTTCCTTCCGAGGAGTTGTCAACTAAGTGAAGAGAGGTCGAAGCGTGGGAAAAAGATGGTGGCCTCGTTCTTCGGAAGGACAGGTCATTACGTAACAATTGTTTTAGAGGATCGAAAAACAGTTACTGCAGAGTGGTACACTAACAATACTTTGCCAGTTGTCTTGGAAAAAGTTCGGAAGAAACGACTGCGCAGTTGGATCCTCCTTCACCACGACAACGCCTTGTCGCACACCGCCAAGCAAACAATTGACTACTTGGCGACGTCAGACGTGGAATCACTGGGTCACCAGTCTTATAGCCCTGATCTCGCACCTTGTGATTTTTATCTATTTCCGAAAATAAAAGAAAAACTTTCGAAGAAAACGTTTTATGCATGGCGAGGAAGCAGTGGCTGCGTTTCAAAATGCCGTCGAAGAAACCCCTAAGGACGAGTGGGCAAAGTGCTTTTCTCAGTGTCTGTCTCAACACTATTTTGGAAAGATATAATAAAACTAATAACATGCTAGTTTGTTCAGTTTTTCGTTTTCTAAGAATTTTCAGTGTCACCGTCGTATAACCAAGTTTATGTAAAAATTAAATGCATTGTTATGAATATTACCACTTAACAAACTCACATTGAATGCCAGCTGTAGCAGGCATTCAATAAATGTTTTTAATGTAACACAAATTGAATTTTTAGAGACAAGGATGACAGAAAAGAAAAGAAAAATAAATATAGGATTCATTTTTTTATTCCCGACGTTTCGGGTGCTTTACAGCATCCATTTTCGGTCTGAGGTGATTGACGTCCCGATGTCAGAGTTAACCCGGAGTACCTTCAGCTTTTTAATTATTACTTTCGGTCCGATCTACGCAGAATAAACTTACTGTCTTGAGTCTTGCAGTAGTATGCTTGTGTTAAATTTTAATTTTATTAATTACCGGATTCCAAGTAGGTGGTAGTAACCAGCTTCCTTTTCTATTGAAATTAGGATGTTTGTTTTGAATTTCAATATTTTTCGTATCAGCCTTTGCAGGAATCCATGTTTTTCGAGAGGATTTGTGGTTTATTTAAATTTAGTATTCGTTAAGGAATAATCCTGGCACAAAAACATACTATTGTCATACTCAAAACTAATGCATGCAAACTAAATTTATGATAACAATGTATTAGTTAAACGTGTGTTTGAAAAACAAGTATGTATATGTAACGGATACAAATTGTAGAATTTGAAATGTTTAAGATATAACAAAAAAATTCTAATGTTTGATGAATCAAGATTATAGTGGTAACATAACATTTTAGTTTTTCCTGCTCGATTTTAATGGCGACAACTTCATTAGGAAACAGTATTATTTTATATGAGTTTAACTGTGAAAAGCAGGGGATCATTTTGAATGGCGTGCGTTACTTGACACTTTGGACCGTATTCACCAAGTTGGTCAGACGATTTGTGGAACCGATATCTTCACACTGATGATTCTAGTCCCTATCACCACAGTTATATATACTATGCCTATGAAACGCACCAAACTTATAAATACAAGTGTTGATAATAATAAAAAAGTATTCTAACCATTTGTAAACATGTTTTTTTAGTTACATCTTAAGGAAATTATTAATTGCTAATTATATAAAACTTTCTGCATTTTAGTGTACGTAACATAATGATGCCGTGTGTTGGCTGGGTAAGAGAGTCATGAGGAGTAGCACCAATTCGATTACCTACGTCAAGTCCGTATTGTAAATTTAATTGAAAAAGTTGCAGTGAACAAATGACCTAACAGTGCACCTGATGGTAAGTGGCTTTTGCAGCCCATGGACACCTGCAAACATTTTCAAACAAAGATGGCTACAGATGTATAGTTATCTACCCCCTAAGAACTAATATAGAATGCTTTAGAGCCTGTAATTAGGTAAACTCTGTATACCCTTCTTCTGCTCTCTAGAGCGGTACACAGCAGTGCAGGAACTGTTGTTTGATGGCAGAAATGGGCAAGGGGATGGTTCCTAGACAGAAAAAGAGACCTACAACCTAGGGAACTGACTGTTACGATGTATGATAAAAAACATTGATTTTAACTCAATGATAAAAAACAAATAAGTTTTAAGAGCATGAAGTTATAACCATAAATGATATGCTGTATAGTGCGTTTGAAAATGTGTGAGCTAATAAGGCAATGGAAGTTATTTATAATGTTTTTATACAGTCATTCAATTTGTGTCCTTTAGTAGTTTCCGTGGTTTCTTTGTATCATACTATCATAGACAAAAGACAGACAATATTATTACTATTATAAATAAATATATTTTAAGTGTGAAACCAGTTAAAAATATCAGTGGTTATGTCAAAATATTAAACCAGTTCTAGCTGTTTTCACGCTGTCCGACAATTTGTTACTTGATTTGAAGCTGTTTTAAGAATCATGTAATTAAATACAAATAGCAATTTACGTAACTTATAACAATATAACTGACCACATAGTTTAGGTTTCATGTAAGATTAATATGAGTATAAATGCTCTATATACTTTTATCATTCAACGCGCGTGATAATATAAAGTTCAACTGTTGATAGCTGACAAAAGCGACGTTTTACCATTTGCTAATGAGTAAATGGTATCTGCCTATTTATCAGAAGAGCACAAAGTGAACAAAGCCTATTATAATGTGGATCGTTTACCTCTAGCGAAGATACCATGTCGCACTTTGTAGCTAATGTCCTCAAAGGAAATGTTGAGCGAGTCTTCCGAGGAGCAAGTAGACGTTGTCTCTTGAGAAACTGATTGGTTGTCGACAACCATTTTTATTATATCCACTTAATATCATAAAAAATTAAAAGGTTATTAGAGCACAAAAACAAAGAGTCGAGTTCTCATTGCGTTGTCATAAAACACTGTTCGCGTTGAATGTAAACAAAGAACGATGTGTCGACAAGCCGAATTGCGACACTCGCCCTCCTCGACGTCTAGCGGCACACTGCACTGTTGTTGTTGGTTGTTGCGCAGGCGTCTCCACTCTCTAATTTCTACCTCTACCAACTCTGCATTACAACCACGCTACAACTACAATAATTATTATCGGTCGTTATCTCCCATTTTCGTATTTCGTTAACAGCTGTCAAGACAAGCTATGTTATCTTGTGTTGATTCATTCGCCCAAAATGCTATTACTAAGTAAAGTAGATAAATATTAAAGTACTATTACTTGGGTATTTTGTAATATTCTCATCTAGTTGGTGTATATATTTTTTTTCGTGTACGGTTTCCGCCTATAATAAGTACTTGCCGGAAGCCGACTAGTACTACTTGATAAGTATTAATATTATTAAATATAAACCAATAAATAAAATAAAAATAATATCTACGATGCTCTCGCTTTATTTTTTTTGTTATTGGTTAAATAAATACTAATACATTTTTAAATATGTTAATAATATTTAAATCAAGTAAGATAAGGTCTATGCCATTTTAGAAGGATTTATTATATTTCAAATTTGCCTTCAAACTTGGTTATTAACCTTATATCCTACTCTCCGTTATCATTCCGGTTGTATATTATGTTGCGTATATATTATATGAATATTGAGTCACACGGAGCGACACGCATGTGATGCCTCAATTATTTTATTTACTCGTTGAACTATAAGTAGACGCTATTAGTAGGGTCGTCGCGCCGGTAAGCCGACCGGTCTAGATTTCGGCCTTTGGCACCAGGTGATTTAGTAAATTTGATTTAATAACGATTTCAATAAATACCTGAAGTTTAATGCATTTGTAAATAGTTTCGAGTAAACACAACACGTGATATATAATAAATAGTTCAGTTCGACGCCGGTACAGGAGTTCTCAGAGTGTAAGATCGTGCAAAAAAATGGTGGCGCGCGTTTAACTGAAAAGTAAGATTTGGGCTGTATTTACTATGATTATTTAATATTGTGCTTATAATTCACTGTATAAATAACATAATTTTAAAATTTCACATTGATTATTATAAAATATAATTGAAAAAGTTAGCAAATTAGGTAGCCGGAAAGTGGCACATAAAATTGTCCTGTTATTTGGTTGTCGGCCATGCGGTCGGAAAGTAGCCCGAGTTTAGCCTAAATTCTTTGTCTCTTTCCTTTATTTGGCTACATACTAATAGTCTTCTTTCTTATTTATAATGAATCGTATCCTTGCGAAGACACTAGCTTTTAGTTTTCGGCCACCAAGTACCGCAATTTGAATGTTTAGTAATGAAATGAAATACTCATTTTAGTTGTGGCCGAAAACTGGATTAAGTCTAAAATTATTATTTAGTTTTACCAACCAACTTAAACTTAAAATTATGTGAAAGAATAGGGAAGACGAAAATTGAATGCTGCTTTGGTTGACGGCTATTTCATGAATCTCGTTTTAGGAAGAAGATTCAATAAGGCATTTTTTCTTCAGATGGTTCCTTCAAAGAAAAATCCTCCAGAGAAATAAAATCCGTAAATGACTTCAGAAAATGTGGACTTTACTAATTTGATCTTAATGTAGTGGATTACTCAAAATGTGTCCAGACTCCAGAGTACCCCGGAAAGACTAATTAGTGAAAATTTAAAGATACCATAATATAATATTTCTGAAGAAATAACAAACTCGGACCTAGTTTCCTCAAGAAAAGTTTTGAAATATTTATAATCAACTCTGGCAGAAAAAAACATGGTTGTCGATGTTCTGGTAACTATGGGTTCATCTACCGATGCATCAGAATTAATCGATAACAACATTTCAACATTGCATTTGTCAGGAAGTTATTTGCATATCGGTTCCTTAGTACCGTTAGACGATGTTCTTGTAATCCCAACTCAAATAAGCCTACCAACAACAACAGTACTGACAATGTCTGAAATGGTTATAGATTACGGTAATGCATTAATAATGACTCAAAGTAGTACGATTAACTCGATGATACCACCACCACAAACACCGGTGATAACAAACAACACCTTTGAAACTTTAGAAAATTTGCTATTTGATATTTCAATAAAATAGGTTAGTACACCTCAAAAAGCTAGTGAAACATCGGCTTCAGTACTATTAAATAAAAAAATACAGAGATGCAATAGAAAAAACATTTATTTAAACCGGAATTCGTAAAAAATGAACTATTAACAGTACACGTACACCTTCTTCTGTGGCAATTTGATCTGCATAGCGGTGAAAACTTTAAGAAGATGAAGAGAAAGTTAAAATAGGGAAGTTAGAAGTAAGTTAAAAAAAAATGAGAAATTTTGAAAAAGAAAATAATAGAAAAAGAAAAGTTCAATAGTGCTAAATTTCAAAAACGAAAAATCGCAAAATCCAAAAATTTCATGAAGAAAAATTAAAGGGTAAGAGTAAATTGCGTTATGATATTTTAATAAGCGATACGGAAGAAGATATGAAAATAAATTAGATGTGGCTTTGCACCTAATGAATTTGAGGTGTATAGATTTTGTTGGACTAAAATATGAGGAAATACAAAATAAAAATGAAGATTTGATTGCCATATTTAACGACATGACATCTTATTATAATTTTACATAAACATTAAGTAATGGTTAAGGTACCTTTTCTATCCTGTCTAATGCAGTGGCCGAAAACTAAAATTCTTGTAGGCCGAAATTTAAAATCGGGGGCCAAAAACTAGCATTTTACATATTTTTCACATCAAAAATTATTATAAAAAAGAGTTTTTTCTTGTAGTATCAATGAGGTATTAAAATGAAAACTACATTATATAAGCTACAAATAAACATTAACAGCACCATCATAATGGCAATTATTTTTTCTAATATCTTAAAATTGTCCAGCACAACAACCCTACATTGACTCTATACAATGTACCTAAGTTTTGAAGTAATTCTGCATTGGTGTTAAATAAATATTTTATTTGACTGTTTTCCAGGCTTTTGAGTACATCAAGATCAGTCCAGCGGTTATTCTTTTTTAGACTAAGCTAATATTTTTTTTATGGAACAGGGGGCAAACGGGCATGCGGCTCACCTGATGGTAAGTGACTACCGCCGCCCATGAACAACCGCAACACCAGGGGAATTGCAGATGCGTTGCCGACCTTTTAGATTTATTCTGAAATAAACCTAATACCTAAGTCCCCCAGCTTGGCACAGACCACTTCTCCTTTTTTTTGGAGTAGGGATGATTCCGTCAGTCACGTTGCTCCAATTCGTGTTGACGGACTTCGCTTACTCAAAATATTTTTAATTAGACATGCAAGTTTCCTTTCAATGTTTTTCTTTACTGCAAAAATTGGTAAGACGCGGTAAATCAGAACTTAAATATGGAATTAACAATTTAATTTGTGCTGTCAACGACTGAATTCTGGATTTTATTTAAAATTCGCGAATTTCTCTCGATGTTTTTCTTTAATAGTATCTCACAATTAACGTTGTAATCAAGCATACTAATTACCTGTCACTGTTGTGTTGCGTTCTTTAAAATCCACCAATAAAATTTCTTCAGAATCTAAAAATATTTGTCGTGAAGCGACAATTAAAAAAGAAAAAGAACCTAACCTAAGAACAACAAAACAACAAAAGTAGAACAAGAAAATAATATATTTAAATTTTTAAAAAGGTATTTACAATTTTATAAAAAAAATGAAATTTGATGATGATGATGGATGAAGTAAGATTACAATTAGATTAAAAAAATAAAGATAGGAGAATAGGAGAATATAGTGTTGTAGTGGAGCCTAAAGGTCGAAGTGACACACGCTGCGCTTGGTGTAGTAGTAGGCACACGCGGAGCTTGAAGTTTCCTGGCGGCGACGGCACGCAGCGTCTGGTCTGGGCACACTCAGCGTCCGGAGCCGGCGCACGTAGTGCCTGGAGTAGGTACGCTCAGCGCCTAGAGCAAGCAGTCGTAGCGCCCAAAGGTAGCGCGGGCAGTAGGTGCACTCAGCGCCTGGAGCAAGCAGTCGTAGCGCCCAAAGGTAGCACGGGCAGTAGGTGCACTCAGCGCCTGGAGCAAGCAGTCGTAGCGCCCGGAATAGTGAGGCCCCGCGCTTGAAGTAGACTACGCCGACGACTTCAAATGTAGATGGAGGCTTGCAGCATCCCGGGGCCGCATTGCCCCGGGATAAGGCCTTTAGTAGATGCTTCACGTTTGAAAACTGAAGCGAGACTCCCTGTATTCTCCGATTGTTCGGCTTTTATACCTTTTTAGAGAGAACGAGAAATTATTTAAATTAAAAGGAAATTTATTGTAAATGACCTAGAGCGAAAGAGTATTTATGTGAAAATATCGAACTAAGAACATCAAACCAGTGACGAATTTGAATAAAAGTTACCATAACAACCATATAAATAATGATTGTCAAAAATATGAATTTTTGGTTTTAGGTATATAATTGAAAAACAGTTACATTTAAGTAAGAAATGAGATATTATTCATATAGGAAAAACTATAGCGCTGCAGCGCGCACGAAACCTGAAATTGCAGAGTTACGGAGAACTCAATAAAAGATAGAAAAAGGTAAGACTCCATTGACAGCGATTTAAACGGTGCTGATAGCGTGAAAATACGAAGTGAA